>CM075213.1:1980133-2486899 GCA_037577465.1 Liposcelis bostrychophila | reverse complement strand
TTCACCGGGCCGAATAATCCAAATCATATGGATCCGGATTTGTTCTCCCCCGTGATTCAGAGATACTTAAAAACGGAACACGAAGTGGTGGCTGAAATTAAACTCATGAAAAAAAGGGTAAATAAATAAAAACCAGGATTCTCATAAGTTAATCATAGCTGTCAAGGATCATGATAAGAAAATGAATCCTTTGCTCTTAGTTTTTGCTTTTGCATTTTGCTTTTATCGTTATTTTTCTTATATTTTTTTGATTTTCCTAGGAAAGCATAGAGATCTTTAAAAAAGCAGCACGTAAAGGCAGTAGAGCAAGCCATATTTTAGGAGATCATATTCTAATAGAGAAACCGGTAAAGAAAGAATCAACTTGAAAAGTAAAAGGAAACGATGGGTCGATTATGGTAAGAAGCTATCGATGCGGATTTCGGACTTACTTTGGTTATGATACAAGATCATAAAAGCAGAAAAAAAAGAAAATGAGTTCATAAAGAAGATATAAAAAAGAGATGGATGGGAATTTTCGGTATAATACTTTACCTTGAAATATTACTTTTCCTTGAAGCGCAACTGGAATTTTCGTCATAATTTCACCATTTTAATGATAAAAACTAAATCTAGACTTCTAAAAGTTTGAATTTAGATAAACTGCATGTTTTCCTGCGGGCAGGATACATATTTATAAAAAGACAGCGACAAAAAAATTGAAGAATAAAAGATATTTTTAATGAAATAATTTTTTCATTATTTTTTGGCTGGTTTTCGTTATCTTCCTACTTTATAGTAGGCCTATCAATGCTGGATCAAAATTTCGTTTTGTTTTAAAAAACTTAAAGTTGATAAGGCAAGGACTTGAAAATTTCTTGAAATTTTATTTAACTTTTTTAGTAGTACTGTAGTATATTAATTATTTTTATTTGCATAGTACCAAAAACCGAGTTTATCACTTGCGTGGCCCTGCCCTGTTTCTCTTTTTTTTTTATGTTTTTTTTTGCGTATCAAATAGTGATGGATAATTTTTCGATAGATCGAGGAAAAAAACATCGATTTTTTTCGATATTCCAAGTTATGAAATTTTTAAAATACCGATAATCGGAATATCGATATATTCAAAATTATCGCCATCACTAGCATCAAATTTCAGCTATATTTAATTGATACTTTTGCTTTTTTTCATTCTTTTTTTATCGACTGTTTGAGGGATAAACAGGAAAAAACCGTTTTTTTTTTGGTAAAAAGGGGCCATTTTGGCCAAAAATCGATGCCTGGCTAATTTCGGTGAAATTTGGCAACATTGCCGTGATCATATTCGGTTTCTGCGACCGGACAGAAAAATTGTAAGCACTGCTAGCATCAAAGTTCAAATATCGTAACTGACGCAACCCGGTTCAGTCTGAGCTTTGAAAAAACATTCTTCCTCTATTACATAAAAATTTTCGATCATGCTCCACAGTCTAAAAGCCTAAAACTGCCTCTTTTAATCCTTTTCCCTGAGAAATTAAGACAACAGATTCACATGCTGTTTTGTTGCGGCTAGTTTTGGTCCGCCTGAGGAATAAATCCTCATACTCTCCCATTTTGGAGAGCATTCCCCTATCCGCCACCTGGGGAGGCGCCCGATGGGGGACTAGCCAAAAACCCCACACGGGTTGGGGGGAAAACTCGGAGACCGCGCCCGACCGAGTTGTCCCCCCAAGCCAGCGTCCAAGGATCACATCCCCCTAACGGCACAAGTCACCAACCCCGTACGGATCGACATATAAAAATGACGTCCTTTTCACATCGATCTGTACGACATTGGATCCGCATGACGTAAGAAGGACTTTACTCCTCTAGCTGACAACTTAAAACTAATACAATACCTATAACTAATACAATAACTAAAACTAATACAATAACTAAAACTAATACAGTAACTAAAGCTAATAAAATTAATACAACTAAGCTTAAACTAAATATGATATAAGATTGTACGAATGTACAATGTACGGCATTGGACGTTCATACAATTTACAATACCAAACATTAGAGACAAGATTGTCGAGATACTATTCGACAACCTTTACCCGAAACACGAATTCGATTTTTTTTTTTTTTTTTTTATGTCGTTTAACCGCTGATGAAAAAATGGTAATCGACAGCTTTTTCAAACTAAATAGGCTGCCTTTTAAAGTCCCGATTTGTTTTATTTAATTGTAATTTTTTTTTTTTTTTTTTTTTTTTTTTTTTTATTAAAAGAATGTAGGAGAGGAATAGAAATAAAAAGAAAAATAATAAAAAAAAAAAGTAATAGAAAAAATTGGAAATACGAAAAAGATGAAAAGGTAAAAACTTCATAACCCAAATCCATGCGAAACCATCCCCATACCATACCATACCACATCCATACATACCTATAAAATAGCCATGCCCAAACCCATTTCCCAAACTCAAACCTCGTTGTTCAAGCTTTTGGACTGCGTTGCGGGTGCGATGATTCCTCTGGCTGCTACTGTGAAAACTAAAACAAACAAAAAAAAACAAAAAAAAAAAAAAAAAACGATTAAATAAGGGGGAGGGGGGGTTGGAGACCCTCACAATGGAGTTTATCTCCCGCGGCATGATTGAAATAAAAAGATAATTATTTTAGATTGTAATGTTATCATTATTACTATTTTTGTTTTTAAATTAATAGTTTGAGATTATAAAAAAAATGCAAAAATGCAAAAAAATTTCGGATTTCCAGGCGTAAAAGGTTAAGACCTTCCGCATTGGACCGGCCGTCTAGGGAACCATGCCATCAGAGCTAGCCGGAGACCTATCGGCTTTAACTCTACATATGTACAGTTAAGGCTTGCGGTGCGCCAATAACCTCGGACACCCGGTCATCCGAAATGAAACCCTGGAGACTCTCACTATGGAGCTTATCTCCCGCGTAATCCATGATCGAATCGAATAGAATACACAGCCTAATAAAACTCTGCAGCTCCAAGAGAGGAGCTGACTCCTAACGTAACGATTTGCTGGGGAACTTAACACTAAACCCTTAACACTAATACCACAAGGCCAGTCGCTGGGTCGATACCTAGGCCTTCTACGATGGGAGACCAAACCTCCTGGTTTGCCTCCAAGCCGGACCGATAGTAGTAAATTAAAAAAAGAAAAAAAAATTATATTCCGTATTTAAAATTTAATAATTAAATTATTTTTAAAGAAAATGAATAAAAACCGAACACTATTTTATTTAAAGTAAATAAAGCCTGAGCTAAAAAAATCATTTATTAAAATTAAAAAAAAAAAAAAAAAAAAAAATGCACTCACGGACACCGGCGAAAAAAACCGATCCGACCCCTTCGGACGTTAAGGCCGGAATGACAAACTCCCGAACAACACTTAACGTCGACTGGTCTGCGCATGCGTCTTGATGACGTGAGCAGAGTTCCAAAATGGCGATTAAAACATTTTTAGTGTATTTTTGTGTGAATTTAACATTTAACTGTATTTTTCCTGTTCTTTTTTGAATTTTTTCAATTAAAAAAAATGTAAATTCAATTTTTGGTGAAAAATTGACTCTAACTTCGTAAATCTTACAGCTTTTTTCTACAGAATAAGCTTAATACAGAAGAGAAGAGTTTTGGAGAGCTGTGGAGTTACGTGGGTTTTGTTTTCATTGCCTGTAAAGAATAATGGAATTATTCTTCATTGAAATTATGAGAAAGTTCTTTCGATCTGATAGTCACTGTCGAATGAAATTGTGTCAGAGGCACCACCCTGCCTAGGGTTGCGCGTCGTTCAGGACCCGTGGATATGAGAAGGCAAGGCTGTTTTTTCATTTCTTAACTACAGCTTATAAAAACTTTGTTGCAAAAATGATTTTTTTTTTTCAAACAAAGACTATATAGATACCTGCTATAAATCCAAATCGCCTGAATTGTTATTCAGAACTGTGCAGACATGCCGATCAAAAGGAAAAAAACACTAACAAATTCTATCTCTTTTCCCATTCTTTAAAGTTAAGAATAAAAAAAAAGGTTATTATGATGTGGTGGCATTAACCTTATTACCCAGGCTATCTTCTGTATGCATACCTGTCATTGAGAAAGTACATCAGCACAAGCGGTCATATTTTACTAATTATTTGAATTTACTTTAAACCAAAGGGAAAAAAGTCCAATCGTACAAAACTAAAACAAAACTTTGTGGAAAAATTCCTAAAAGATAAATATTTTATTTAGTGTATTAAGGGAGGGAGGTTTGGGGGGCCGCATAGACTGTTGCCTAGGGTCTCATTTGTGTTAAATTCGGCTCTGATTGGCATCTGAGATATGTAAGTCTACAGCAGCTATTTATAAAAAGTGACTTACATATAATTAAATATGAAATTTTATAATATTATTAGAACATATAGTAAATAATGTTTACATTCATTATTCTGCAATTTTTAGTTTATTTATTTATTTATTTATTCATTTATTTGGTACAATGGACCTCATTGTGAGGTATATGACCTTGTCATTAACGATATAAAAATTAAAGTAATAAAAATTTAAAATTGAAATTAAATAAGACAAACAGTCACAAATCACAGAAAGAATGAGAAAAAAGAAAGAAAAAAAAAAGAGAGATAGCAATGAAGCAAAAATTAAATACTAAAAAAAAAAAAAAAAAAAAAAAAAAAAAAATAAGAATACTGGGTCTAGTACGAAATCCCGAAGGTCGAAATCCCGAATGGTCAAAATCCCGAATTCAGAATCCCGAAGGCGACAAAATCCCGAAAGCAACAAAATCCCGAATGGTCATAATCCCGAAACTGAAAAATACAAAAATCCCGAAAGTGACATGAAAGATGTAAAACAAGGCTAATTCTATTAAATGTAAAAAATACCGATTAAATATTAATATTAATATTAATATTAAAAAACAAAATAAATGTATTGCTTTTTTTTCAACACTCAGTAGGGTTGCTCAAAAAAAATCATCAAATTTATTTTTTTGCGGTCCGGTCAAATTTTGTTTATTTAGACCTTAAGAAAGCTCCATGTAAAAGCACGGCCGAAAAAAAAATTTTTTAGAGGTCGCTACCGCCACTTATTCATTTTTCGGACAAAAATCTTAAGTTTTGAAGTAAAAATAAAGTAGCACATAACTTCCATAATTCACGAAGAAAAAATTCATACCTTGGCCTTATGTAAGGCATATTCTGAGCTACAAAAAAAAATATTTTCCCGAAAGAAAATCTGACCGGTTAAATATTAAAGTCAATTATGTGCCAAAATTTTGAGGTATGCGTACAAGACGAAGGCAAGGGATTATAAATCGGCCAAATAGTAAAAAGGACCTTCAACCAGATAGGTTTAAGGTGACGACTAAAATTTTTCCGGGTTTGGTTTTTCACCTCAAAACTTCGAAATTTTGCAATTTTTGTGGCGAATTTTTCAAGTTTTTGGCTTTTTGATCTAAAAATTTCAATATAATAAGCACGGTAGGGCTAATAAATTGAAATACATAATGCAAGATAGAAAAAAAAATTTTTTTCGAGTTCTGGTCAAAAATAATTATATTTTTGAAATTTTAATTTAAATTATATAATTATAATAATTCGGGATTTTTGTATTCTCCAGTTTCGGGATTATGACTATTCGGGATTTCGTCGCTTTCGGGATTTCGTTGCCTTCGGGTTTTTGAGATTCGGGATTCTGAGTTCGGGATTTCGACCTTCGGGATTTTGATCGGAGGCCACCAACTCCGCATTAGTTAAACATTGCTCCACTTCTTCAAAGGAGTATGGTGCAAATTTAACTAATGAGCTCTTAACCATATTTTTAAAAGTTTTTTCTGGTAATTCTGTAATGATTTTTGGAAGTTTATTGAAATAAGAAATTGCTTTTGTTCTGGGGAGTTTGTTACTGATGCAATTATTTGAGACTTCTGCTCTGAGTAAGTAGTTGCTGCGTGTGGGATAACTATGGATAGAGGATGATGGTGCAAAGGATTGTATGTTTTTTTTAACGAAAAGGACTAGCTGTAGAGCAAAATTAGCATAAATAGTTAGGATGTTATGAGAAATAAAAAATGGTTTGCAAGAGGTGGTCTTTTTTATTTTGAACATGACTCGAATCGCTCTTTTTTGTAGGAGAAAAATCGAGTCAAGATTTTCTTTGGTGGTATTGCCATATATTCTTAGGCCGTAGGAAATGTGTGAATGAAATATGGCATGGTATAATGCTAATTTTGCTCTTTAGTTGCAGACTGTTGTGGAGGAGTAAATGGTCAAATTAATCATCTCAACTCAGGATTTCAGTTGAAATGTAAAAGTTGTTAATGTGCCTTGTCGGTAATCCTTTTTATAATTTTGACATGGGAGTTAAGTATTAAGCCGAATAAGAAGATTTTTGGTACTTGAAGGAAATGAAGGAAAATGGCTTTAGTGATTTTATGTAGAAGAGGAAAAAAATTATGTGTACCGTATTCAGAAAATTTTAATTTAAACTATTGCACCTGGTTTCAGATTGCCCCCGTGAAATCTTCTTAAAAGATCCTAAAGCCTGTAGGAGACTTTTAGGAGCAGTTGTGAATGTATTTTTATAAAATTTTAAAACTAAAAACTTGAAAGGGTCCTTTTAACAACTGATTGCATTTATATAGTGCCCCAGTTGTTCTATTTTAATACTTTTTATATTATTAAGGTCTTTTCATGGGCTTTCGTTTAATTTTCTTTTTTTTTTAATGATGCAGGAATATGGTTGACCTGAGTATATCTGACGTCTGCAGGGGACCAAAGAGCCAGGGGGTGCAAAGTTTTTAAACAGAAGCTGCAAATAATTTTTTAAAAGATATTGAAAATTCATAAAATTAATGCATTTTTTTCATTTAGATTTAAAAAAAAAAAAAAAAAATTCACTGAGGGGGGCTCAAACCTCATAGGGGCTGATTCCACTTTTGTTATACACATGGAATACTAGTCGTTTTTGCGCTAGTTATGAGCATTTAGCAAGCCTTTTATTGATTTTTATTGATTTTTTTTTATAACTTTTGACCTTTTTTATCAAAAATTTTAAGTTTCTTTCGTGCCAGGAAAAAAAAATGATATTTTTATCAAAAAATTTGAACTTTTTGAACAAAAACAAGCAAAAAAAATTCCTTAAAGTTTTTTTAAATCATTTCATTTTTTAAAAAGCAATATAAGAAGAGTACTCCATAAAGACGTAGTCCTAAGTAAAGATATGCCCCCCATATCTCAGTCTGATTTCTCTTATTGATTTGCCAAAAAGAGATTTTAACTTTATTTTCTTGTATTTTCATCTTAAAAAAAATATTGTTATAATTCCTTCTTCTTTTCTGAAAAAAAATTAAGCGTAAAAAAAAAACAGTGAAATTTTTTTTTTAAAGAAGTTTACGAATCAATAGAATAATATCAAAAATCATTGAACAAAATCAAAATATAGGACTGTCAGTTGAAAAAAAAAATATGAAAAATATTTAAATATGAGTACATAAACAATTTATTCTTAAGGAAAGGGCCCATTCTCCTTCATATTATAAAATTCATAACTCTTGCCTTGGAAAATAAAAATTTTTAAGATTGTCGTGACTTTCTTCCATCAAATAAAAATAAAAACGCAATGAATTTTTGAAGCATTCCAAAATGCAAAAATATAAAGAAAAAAGCTCTTTTTCTTTTTCTTCCCCCTCGGTAAAGATTCAATCACGATTCCTATCTTTTTCGAAAATGAACACTGTATCACAATATTCGAACGGGAAGAGCGACAAAAAAAAATTAAAATGGCTCTCTCATGAATGAAAAATAAAATGGCTGACTACGGTTGAAATGTTTACAAAACTCTTAAAAGAAACATTCAAAATTGAAATATCCTGCGTTTCGGCTTTAACAACATGGAAAACGATAAATGTAAGTTTTTCGCTAACAATTTTTTTTTTATTCCAGATTTTTTTTTTTTTTTTTTTTTTGCGAAATAAATGTAGTCGCGCTTTTTATTTTCTATTTTTTAAAAACTCGCTGCCGAAAAAAAAAAGTTGCTGATCGCGAGTAAAGAAAATATTTATACAATCGTTTTTTTGAAAAAGCTGTCAATAAATTCGCCGAGGCAACTTGTCAATAAGTCAAACAGGAAGAGCAGAAAAAACATGGAAAATAAAATAAAAGGGAATATTTTCACCTCATTCGGTTAATGTAAACATCTGTGATCAACCCTTTTTCCCAAGTTCAGAAAGCTCTCTGCAGATGGCAGAGTTATTCATTGAAAAATGAATTTTATTTCCAACGTTTTTTCTTAATGCTAATATTTTTCTATTTTTTTTGCAGATCGTTGGTGTTGTTCTGCCAGGTTGGGCATTACATTTTGCTTGTTCTTAAGCACTTTCACGCTGATGATGGTCATGGTCAGCATCTCTTTTGCAGTCGTCTGCATGTCGTCGATGCCGAAAAGACACATTAGTAATAACTCTGACTGTCCGTTCCATTTGTCTTCCAAAACCGAAAGCGGAGAGGTAAATACCGCACCTCGCAGGGTTGCAAAGCCGATGAAATCGGCCCCTCAGGATCGGGACAAAAAATACGAGCTGGCATCGGAGCCGGAATCGAAATCATGTGTATGGCAGCATCGAAATTGATCCAAAATTTTCGTTGGCATTGGCATCTGTATGGTTCGTCGGCACCACCAAAATTTTGAAAAATGATTTGGAAACGAAATCATCTTTGTAATGTTAAAAAAATTTACCTGCCACTGCCGGCATCGGCATCGGCATCGTCTTTGCAACCCTGCTGTAGCGTTGAATTTTTTTAAAAAAAAGAACTTTTCTTTAAAACATGGCTTGTTTAATTAAACAGTTCGAATTCAGCTGGTCGAAGACTCTCATAGGATATCTCATTTCCGGGATATTTTACGGCTTCGTTCTGAGTCAGAGTTTCGCTGGATACATTTGCTATAAATTTGGAGGAAGAAGAGTTCTTCTTGTCAGCTTAGCTTTTACCGCAGTATTACAGTTCTTAACGCCTGTCAGCGTCAGGTTTGTAAATATCCATTTGATGTTTGCCTTGAGAGTCCTATGCGGAATTGCCATGGTAAGCAATAATAAATCGGGGGGGAAAAAAAAGTTTGGTCAATATCGGTGAAAAGCAGGCTTCCCATTGTTTTTGCTGATAAGTGATTAATGTATTTCCTTCTCCCCCTTTTGAAAATAAACGGCCTTGGGGGAAAGTTTAGCAAGTTAAAAGCCAGACAAAAGTTTTTACCATAAAATATCCCTTTAATGAAGCTTGTTTTTCCCTCCCTTAATAACAGTAATTTATCCATCTGGTGACACACTCAATAACAGACGTTTTCAATTTTGAAATACCTTCCAGGGAGTCGTTTTCCCTGCAACTTATGAGGTGACCAAAAATTGGGCCGTACCTTCGGAAAGTCAAATTATCTTCGGTTTATCCTATTCCGGGATACCCTTTGCGAGTATAATCAATTTCCCGGTTTCCGGCGTGTTATGCAAGTTTTTGGGATGGACTGCCATTTTCTATTTTAACGGTGAGTGATCCTTGTTTATAAAAAAATGTTGCCTGTAAAATTTTTTTTTCCCGAATTGTGGGGTCTTTTTGCGGAATCTTTCGCTTTTTATGTTGGAGAAACTTTACAGATTTTTAAAAAGGAAAACATTTCAAAAATTTGTTTATATTTGTCTTCAACTTGCGCTGGCTAAATGTCCCCTCCTCCTTTTTCTATATGCTTACATTGCCAACATTTTCTAAATAGTAGGGCCGTTATTTTAAAGACCCCTCCAGTACGTTTTTAGTTTTTATCTGCCTATAAGGCCTCTAGCCAACCCGACAGAGGGGAAGAGAAAGGGGAAGCTCTTAGTAGAGATTTGAATGGCGTCTCTTAACAAGGTTTTTACATTGGTGAAAAAAATTAATATGGGGACTCAAACCTTCTTGCTCCACCCCTTGCTGCAGGACAGGCTTATGCCTGGCATATCAAAAAGAGAAAATTATGAGTTTAATCGAGGGTCAGTTTTTTTTTAATTCCTCCGCCACTAAGTAAATTGGCATTAGGGTTTATGCTCAAAATTTTGCTTTTTTTTTTTTCAGAGCGAGATACGAGAAGCAAAATTATATTTTATAATCTCGCATTGTTTTCACAAATAAAGCCAAGTTTATATTGAATTTTTCAAAGTTTTTTCTGCCTTTTGCTTTCAAAAATTTTTTTACTCCTAATTTTTTTGCTTTTCAACCATTTACCCTTTCTCTGATATGAAGCTATGGAATAGAATTGCTAAATTTCAAAATTTTCAAATTTCAAGTTAGCTAATATTATTTTTTTTTTCAGGTATTTTGTTGGTAGCGACTGTACTTATATTTTTTTTTCTACTCTTCGATTTTCCTGACTCGCATCCTAGAATATCGACAAAAGAAGTCGAATACATTACCACAAGGTTACGTCCTAGAGCGGAGATGCCAAAGGTAAAAAAAAAAAAAAAAAAAAAATGAAATTTTGATTGGCCGCACTTTTCATCTTTCTCCACCTTGTGGCAGGAAAATGAATGATGGGAGATAATTCGTAACAAAAAAAGTTTAAACATTTTTTTTATTTATTTATTTATTTTTTTTTTTAAGTGTATTCTTTATTATACTTCACGAACTATTGAGCTAAAAAAAAAAAGTTGGAAATATTGAACAAACAAAAAAAGAGACGATATTACTTTTTCCTTTGTTTATGAAATGTCTCTTAACTTCTTTCCTTTTTCTTCTAAACTTTTATTAAAGCGCTAATGGTTTAATTTTGTTTTATTAAAAGGATGCCAAGTTCGATTTCGTTTTCCATCATTGGAACCATTCATGTATTATGATTTTGGTCATTTTCGACCCTCTGCTGCTGCTGCCTTTATAAGAAAAACATGTTTTTGGAAACCCCCCCTAAACCCCTTAACTATTACTTTATAAGAATTTATCAACCCTCTCCCCCCTGACGTTCTTTTTTATTACTCGAATGGCTTAATGTAGGAGTAGATATTGAAGCCCAAGAATTCATTACCCAAATAGTTATTTTTGTTGCAGAAAATACCGTGGAAAGCAATGATCAAGTCTGTCCCCCTTCACGCTTTGAATGTCGTACATTTTTGTCACATTTACGGGTACCTCACAGTGATTTTGTCCCTGCCGATGTATATGATGGACGTTCATAAATTCGATTTGCAAGAGGTACGAAAACGAGTTTTTATACTCCTCTAGACTAAACAAATTTCATCCTTTTTTTTTTCCTTTTCAGAACAGTGTGTTTTCAGCTTTACCTTATATAGGAGTTTTCATTCTTCGTGCAACGCTATCGTTTACCTTTGAACCCTTACGAAATAAAGTTAAACTATCCAAAACAGTTTTACGGAAAATATTTATGTTTTTCGGTAAGTTCTCCGCAACGGTATTGGGTTCTTAACTCCTCCGTTTGCCAGTTGATGTTAGTTTTTCGTAAAACTAATATCGAAAACTAGTGTCGACGTGAAAATTATGGGATTAGGTGACACGATACCGAAGCTGTTAGATTTTTGCAGTTTTGTCAGCGGAATAACCAACGAGGGTTACGTTGCTAAGCCAAGCTTACACAGTAAAAAATATTATGTAATTATGTTAAAATCGGTCTACACAAATTTTTTCTGTTGTTTTTTCCAAAAGGTAAACATAAACAAAAAACAACATAAAAATTATGTAGACCTATTTTAACATAATTATGTTAATTTTTACATAAAATTTTTTACTGTGTAGTAAACCATATAAAGATCCCGTAATCTTGTAGCATCCGGATCAGGTATGTAGCCAGCTCGACAGACTAAGATGTTGCAAGAACTTGGAATATTTGGGGAAAAAATACATACGGCCCTCAGTCCCCTTTCTCCCTTCCTGGCTACAAATCTGATCCGATGATCTCGATATATCATCGAATTCGTTAATTTCAGTAGGGACATTCGTCATTAGGGCCCATCCAAGTATTGAGTAAGCATTTTTTTGCTAATTTGAACTCCTTCTCCCCCCTTTGTCAATACTTAGCTTGCGGCGAACATCGCTAATTCGGACTCCCTCTCCCCCTTAAAATGCTTACGTAATACTTAAATCGCCCCACATCGTTTTAAATAGAAGAACTCTAAATGCCTAAAAGTTTGGTAATAACGTTTCTTTTTTCATTTTCAGGTACGTTTTTCCCTGCGATATGGCTACTCGTCATAACATTTTTGACGTGTAAACACAGATACATAGTGTTGGTTTTTATGATGATGGTTCCGACTTTCGGTGAATTAGGAATAACAGGAGGTTATTTGCCGAGTCCTTTGGATATGGCCCCGGCATTTTCGCAGCTTATCTCCAGTTTTATAAACGTCATGGGAAATGCTGTCGGGATAATTAGCCCGCTAATTGTAGGAGTAGTAACAACCGAAGTAAGCTGGTGTTATATTGTCAGCAAAATTAAAAACTAAGAAAAAATCAATGGGGCAACTGTGGGGACCGAAACGGTGTAGAAGGAAAAAGGGGAATCCAAAAAAAGAAGGTGAAATGGGATACAGTAAGACAAACGTCTTACTGGACCAGAGTCCTAATGACATAAGGCGATTTCCTTAGGAAATCATGCTTGTTTTATACCGTCGATGTTTTGAGTGATACTCAAAACATAGGCGATATAAACATATAAGGAAGGACAGGATGGTTGTGTTTTGACAACATGCAATGTGGGATATTCATATACCACAATTCGACGGGGCAAAAACACAACCACCCTGAACTATCTCTGGTACAGTAAAATGAAAGCATATATATTTTTAAAAAATAACGATAATACAGAGGTCTTTACAAAAAAAAGTCAGTGCTGGGGCGACTAGTCCAGTGGCTCTCCAGTTGAATCGTGTACTTTGATGGTAATTGATAAGACTGATTGCTGCTGAGTGCTGAGAAATGAAGTTACTTATAAGTCATTGATGTGAAGTTTCATATTGATATGTGAAGTTGCAAGAAGCCATTGCGATGAAAAAATGGTTACAGCGTAATTAATTCCATGAGAGTAGTCGATTGGTAGAGCCACTAGAAAAGTTGCCGCCCACAACGGGATCTACATTTTCAAAAAATAAAAAAAATTATAAGTACAAAAAAAAGTTAAACAATATTGCCTCTCAAAAGAGAAAAAAAAAAATTATAAGTACAAAAAAAAGTTAAACAATATTGCCTCTCAAAAGAGAAAAAAAAAAATTAATCGAAAGAATAAGTTATTTGATACTTTGAAGGTCATATACGAAATGCTCAATATTGCTGACCGCGCATTTAAAATATTTACTATAATGAACTCAAAAGCAAAAAAAAAAAAAAAATTGATTTAAAAAATGTATACAACTTGAAATAAATAAACAAAAGTGCTAAGCGGTAGTCGGTAATCGTTATCAAATCATCCATTTGCAGTTAGCTGGCTGCAAAATAGCATCGAATACTTTTCAGATTTTGCTACTTTTCTGAGAAAGATTTTTTTATTGGCCTTTATTGGCCTAGATCTATTACGTTTTATTTACTCGGCAACCTGAAAGTACTGTGAATATACCCCAGGACATAATAGTCTTGGTTAGACAGAGGCTAAGGGCGTCACTCTATCGGCTCTATTTTTCGCATATCTAACCCTGGGTATCATTGGCCAGAATACCCCTGCCTAGATTTTCTTTCCTGCTCAGGTTGGCTGCCTGACGGGATTGTTTTTCGACCTTGTCTGGTCTAGATCCTGTGTATGGTTTGTTTATTAAATGAAAGTATTGCCTAATGTCAATATTAGACCTAGTTCTGAATCCTTAAAATAATCAAAATACCATATATCCGTGTCAAAACTAGTCCTTTATCGAATCAAACATACCTCCACTAAAAAACAGGTAGTGGTTCTGCACCACGTACAGAGGTCTGGGATTGGGCAGAAGCTTTATTTTACGCTAAACCCAATCCCTGGTTGAAAAGTACAACCTTTAATTATCACATACCATTCTGCGTTAAAACAAAAAAAATTATAAAGCTATCTTCGACATAACGCTTAACCTTTGCAATCCCTATGATCTGATTTCTGCCGTTTGCTAAAAAAGAAAAAACTCGAAACAGGGTTCGTCCGCTCGCCGTCATCCGTCCAAAAAAAACATAATATCATAACTTTAAAATAAATTCATCTACATGACGATACGACGACGAAGCGAACGACGATTCTAAAACAAAAATAAAAATCATTTCTTTTTTAAAACTAGAAAAACAAATTCTGTCATTAGGGCTGATTGAAAACAAACAAAAAAAAAGGAAACACTTGGTCAGCTTAATAAGAAAAGAAAACGTAAGACAATGGTAATAATCTTCATACTAAAAAAAAAATTGCTACACTTAGCATTTCATGTATGACCTATTTAAATAATAAAAAAAAAGAATATGCTTGTAATCAAAAAAAAAAAAAATTTCAATTCAACAAAATACTGCTTTCACAAAAAAAAAAGGAAAAATGTTTGTTCGGGGGAAACTTTTTGGTTTAATAAAAAAGGAATAATAAAAAAAAAGGAAGGAATTTTATTCTACACCTCATGACAAGAGTTCGTTTTCCCCAAAAAAAAATTATTTTGGGGCCCACCGCGATCACCAATAATGTGGGGACTGCTTTCCCAAAAATTAAAAATAATTTTGGGGGCCCACCGCGATCACCAATAATGTGGGGACCGAAACGGTGTAGAAGGAAAAAGGGGAATCCAAAAAAAGAAGGTGAAATGGGATACAGTAAGACAAACGTCTTACTGGACCAGAGTCCTAATGACATAAGGCGATTTCCTTAGGAAATCATGCTTGTTTTATACCGTCGATGTTTTGAGTGATACTCAAAACATAGGCGATATAAACATAATAAGGAAGGACAGGATGGTTGTGTTTTGACAACATGCAATGTGGGATATTCATATACCACACAACTTAAAAACGAAAAGGGAAAAGTTTTGCCTGAATTTAAATATTCGGACATATCGTATTAAAATATTACGCTGAATCCTGTCGATCGCTTTTGGATCATATTACAAACGTATTTTTAAAATTTGATTTTCATCCGGGAGTAAATTATTTAACTAAACATATGTTTGTAGCAAAGCTACTGAAATGCTTTACTTCTTCCTTGGAGATTGTAATAGTATATTAGTTATCGGGAGTTGAAAGAAAGATTTTTTGGGGGGAGGGGGGTCCCCCCCGAAAAACGTGCTCGTGCTCATGTAAAGCTCATGTAAAAATTTTCAAGAAGGAAAATCTGAAAACACGAATCTCGAATTTGAAAAACCTTACGTGTTATTTGGGATGTTCAAAATATTACGTAAGCACCAAACGGGAATTTTTAACCCCTCCCCCTTCTCCAAGAATTTTGACCTCATAAACGTTCTCGTGTTTACATAACATCTAAACGATCTCTTTGGAGAGAGGAGAAGGGGGAAGGGGTTAAAATCTTGCTTTTTGCTTACACGGGAGGAAAAAGAGATTAAAAATCGGAAAAAAAAATGCTTATGACCCTATGAATTCCTTTAAAATTATATGTTTAAATGCAATATTAATGAAAGCTCAAAAAAAAAAAGAAGGAAACCAAAACAATTTGTGAAAATTGTAAAAAGAACTTTTCTGCCGCTGTAAGCGAATAGAACGTATCCTTATTTTCAAAACCGCGAAATAGACTTATTGTTTACATAAGCTTAATATGCAACACTCATTGTTTACAAAAATGCTAGATACATTCAAATCGCTTACAGGGACAGTAATGATAATTGAAAACCTAAGAAACTTTCTGTTATTATTTTCTCAAACATTCATTCATTCACCAATCGCGATCACTAAAACAGTAAGAAATGAAAAGCTGCTTGCTCAACGTGCTGACTTAATACTTGTGAATGGCCCTTTGAATGAAATTGTATTCGGACAGGATCCTTCGCCTCCTTTATTCAGAGGGTCCAAAGAAAAACCTTTGTAACTAGCTATTTGAGCTTTATTGCTTCAAAGTAGATTGCTTTCAGCTCCCGTATGAAAATCGCGAATTATATTATCAGATTATTGTGACGGCGCTCCCTAGCGACGAATACGTTATTCAAAGGGCTCACAACCTTCCATTGTTTTTTAAAATGCTATTTTTTTTTTTATCTTTTTTTAGGGAACTCAAACTCAATGGAATATAATATTCTACATACTAATTGGTTTGTACCTGTTCGAAATGTTCGTTTATTTAACGCTCGGAAGTAGTGAGCTCCAACCTTGGGCTCAAGTCAATGAATCCGAAAACGAAAGACGTCGAGGCATGAGCTTCGTTAGCATGTGAAAAAAGGAAAAAGGATTTTAGAAGAAAAAAAATGTTAATGATACAATTTTTGTGTATTTTTCATAGCTACATCAAGTGAGTCTACAAACTTACAATTTTTTTTTATAACTCTCATTTAGTTAATCTTATACATAGTCACAGCATTGTACCCTTTGTGGATGGTAACCACTGATTTTTTTTCTTTTGACATCTAACGAAAATACAATTTTTTATTTTTATTTTTACTTTTATAATATAAAATTTTTTTTCACGTAATATACTGTATATTTTCTTTTCTTTTGAATAGTCTTGTAAAAAATTATATAATTTATACTTTTTTTAAAAATTATTATACATACGAAAAAATGAGTTTAAGGAAATGGAGTGATGTATACAATAGAAACTTGAATATCAAACATTCAAGCTTGGATTCGAAAGTTTAATTGTCATGAGCTTGTAATGACAGTTTCAGTAAATCATAACTATAGCCAAAAAAAAAAAATTAGGATAGGCTTAAATCTTTAAGACTGAGGGGCCGTTCTAAGTATTACGTCATAAATTATTGATACGCTCCCCACTGTCCGTAATATTTGAATGACCCTTTAGGGGTTGTATGCATTATACATGTTTGGGGAGGGAAGGGGTCGAGAATCAGTCGAAATCTTGCGGACGTCATTTTTATAGATGATCCCATAAAACCTTACGAGAAATATTGACTGTTTCAATTTACATGGTTGACCTTCGATTTACAAGACGCATTCACGTCAAAATGGGAAAGGGGGATTATTGTACCGAGTTCGCTGACAAAAAAGTACCAGTAAGTAGTAAAAGTATTAATGAGAATAAACAGTTTTTTTTTCCAACTTTAAAAAACAAATTCGATATTATAATAATTTTTTTAAAGCTTCTTGTTTCAGACAAGTTTATAACAAAAACTTTTTTCTGCGACATCTGTCAATTAGAGGAAAAAGGGAAAAAATTAGTATTCTCATTCGTTTTTTTTTTTAATATCGAAGCCTTTTCTCCCTTTTTTTAAAGGAATTTTCGTCCTTTTCTTCCTTTTTTTTTAAAAATTTAATTAAGATAAGTGAAAATAATAACAATAAAAAAATTTCTTTCAATTCCTCGTCCGAGTTTTTCTAATCGTCGGTGTCATTAGACTAAAGCTGAGTATTTCTCTTTATTTTTGCGATTTTTTTTATTTTATTTTTTTTTTTAGAAAAAACGCGGAAAGGTATAAAACGGCAATTTTAGTTTCTTTTGAAGTATCATAAATTTTTTTTCCCTTCTCATCTTTCTTTCTGCTTGCTTATCTTAAATGAAAATGCTTTCTTTTTTTTTTTAAATAAGAAATCTAGAACGCTGAAACTTTGAAAGGAAAATATTTTTCAATTCCTAGAAAAATCATTTTGTTTCTTGTTTTAAAAAAAAATCAAAAAGTGTTATTGAAAAATATGGGATTCCGCCGGAAAGATGATTGTCTAGAATTAAAATTCCAGGAAAACCGGAAAGGAAAATGATGTCGTGACGCCATGAATTCAAGTTTTAAGCACGGGCGAAGATTAAACTTATCGACAAGTTTGTACTGTGTAGTTTGGCTACTTTGTGATTAATTCTAGGGGCTCGCATTAGAAAATCATGAAGCTTAAGACGACATCATCAATAAAGTGTTTTATGTTTCAGCTGGTAATATCCGACGATACAGGGTTTGTTTATCCTTGGCAAATATTAGTCGTTATTTCATGTGGAAAGCATTTTCGAAACTCTAAGACATGCACATATAAACACAATTCCGTGCGTGGGTGTCAGCAGGGTAATCAGAAAAAAAATTGGATGCCGTTCGGCAGGGGCGTGACAATATTGTTGATCAGCATTTGCGGGGGGCAGGGGTTAAAAAAATTTCCGGATTTGTACTGACGTAAAATGGCTTTTACGGCGAGACTCAAACTCGGTCGGAAGTGAAAAAACTGGTCAGATTTTGCAGTTTGTGAAAATGTTTTTGTTCTGAGTATTTGAAGAAAAAGAAATAGCTTTTTTTTTATTTAGTAAATTTTTCCCATGAACTCTTTTCCCTTTCATAAATTTAAAATTTTTCAGAAAAAATTTTTTTAAAATATTCTTTGAAGAAAAAAAAATTATCTTTGAAAAAAATCTGCAGTTCTTCATAATTTTGCATGTCAGCGATGGGATCTCATTGATGTACCGATCCAAATACAATTTCGACTTTTTTAGGGATAGTGCAGGATCGGTACCAGTGTCGCTCCAAAATCTTACACCCTATCAGCCCATATAATCGTTTAAAACTGCTTGATTACTCTTCCTTAATTTTTTTCTTCATAAAAATCTCAGTACTCCTTAAATCCACCAAATTAAAATTAAACTTAGTTGAATTAAACTTAGTAGAATTTTCCAAAGTTGAAACCCCCCCTTCGTCTCTCCTGGATTCGCCACTGCTAAACGTTTTATTCGTTAATTGAAAAACTTTTATTTTCTTCAAATTTTTTGGATTTTTTTCCCTTTCTAAGTTTTACTGCGTCTGGCCCTACGGGATATATCACACAACTTTTTTTTTTTTTTTTTTTTTTTCAAACACGAACTGTCTTTGTCCTTCCCACGGTGAGCCTGTTTGATAACGAGAATTCTTGAGATCAGGATAAAGTATTTTAAGTTTTTTAATTCTAATTCAGCATGATCTAGCGATAACCGGACTCTAAGTCTAAAGAAGATCGACGATAACATCCGCCATCTATTCAGAATTTTATACATTTCACAAAAATATTTTTTGGTCGATTTCTCTACTACTCATAATAAATTATTTTTTTCTAATTCCATGTTATCAAAAGAAGCCGTAAATAACTTTTTAACTTTAAAGTCCTGTTAAAAAAAAAAAGAAAGATTTAATCCATTAAAAAGCTATTACAGAACATTCACTAGTTCTCTGCTACTGATTTTTGCATTTTTATTTTTGGCAGATATCCCATCGCATGCATTTCTTTCCTTTTTCACAAATTTTTGACTAAAGAGTATAGCTAATGCTAAGCTTTAATTTTTCGATAAAATTTTGATATTCGAAGATATGTAATTCATCATATATATTATTTACATCTTGTATTTAGAAAAATAAATAAATATATCAAACGCGTATCGAAAAATATAATTTGACTTTCCACCGATTCTAATTCAAACAACCTGCGGCTCAGTAGTTTTTGATTTACCTACGTTTTAAAGTCATTAAAAGCTCATGAGAAAAAAAAAATACGATCGTGATGGTGCGTTTTTTTTTTTTTTTTTTTAGCGTTAAACATCGAATTTGCTTTTGAAAAAACAAATTGATTTAACTATTACAAGTTATTCTGAGAATTTTTAGAAAATATATCATTCTAATCAGTAATCACCCTGTCTGAGTCGATTGATTAAATGTCATGGATAAATAATTTTATTTATTTTTAAGGAAAAAAAAGGTTAATCATCAATTAATTTTTATTTTGAGTTGCAATGTTTCCCTAAGCGTTTTTTTTTAAAATAGGCCTATACAAAATAAAAAGGATTTGTTTAATTAGTAAGCATTATAAACAATTATAAAACGAGGAGGAAAAAAAAAAACATTCGAGTTTAATCCCTTAAGAGGTCACCGCAGATCGCATCCGCATTCTTCTAAAATATTTAATTCCCTTTTTGGAAACTTCCAAACAAGAAAAAAAAAAAAAAAAAAAAAGCTTAATTGCTAAATAAACTGGTGCGTTTCGTTTTTCCTATTTTTTCTTTTAAAGAAAATCGAATCCGCAAGGATTTTGTTTCAATATTTATTTACTTACTAGTTTCAAGAAAGAAAAATATAAATTACTTGAGAAGAAAAACGGTTTGTTGGCTTTGCGTCCCCGAAGAATACAACACACATAAGCATATAAACAGGACGTTTTACGAATTGCAAATCATATTCGTAAAAAATCCCGTATTTTTTTTTCTTTTTCATGAACACTTACTCCATTTATAAAGACAAATATTTTTTTGGTACAATAATTTCTACGCAAGGAACATTTTTTTCAATGTAAAAACGCCTTAAAGTAATTTAAAAAAAAAATAACAATGAAAATTTTTAACGTCTTTTTAAATCTTTCAGTAAAATTTTTCTAAGAAATTTTCAAATCTACTACTAAATTCAAAATTTATTTTTGCCTTTTGGACCATCGTCATTTAAACATGTATGGAAAGCTCTAATTTGGCATCGTTGTGTCGTTGAATTTTTTTGTAGGAGTAGCTAGCACGGCTATTGGCTACACACGGCTAAAATTCCTTTGTTAGCTAAAAATCACAATTGTTAAGGAAAATACAGTATCCATATACTCCCCAATGACGGTACGTTTGATTTTTTCTGGTGACGTTTTTCAAGGTCATTTTGTTGACAAGTTAGAAGCGTCACCACGAAAAGAATTTGGGAAAGACTGATATTGTAATGACGAGCTAAAGCTTGATCAAAAAAAATGATAAAAATCAACGGCCATAAAAATTTATTTGCAGCAACGTCAACTTGACGACTGAGTGCAGATTTTGAACCTCGGTATTAACAGAGATTTTAGAAAAATGCTAATGATTCAGGCATCTAGCCAGCCTGAGGGAAGTTGAAAGAACTGAAATTCAAATTTTTATTCTGGCTGTTTTGCTTAATTGATAGACCAAAATAATTTACCGTTGCGGTCAAGGTCGCAAGACATTCATAAAACGGAAAACGTATGTTTCAAAAATATTCTAATTAAAGCAAATTAAATTTTAGGGGCTTTTTCGCAAAATATTCTGGGAAAACTTTTCCAAACTAGAGTTATGAAAGCAACAAGTTTTTTGGGTAGACCCGGCGTGGTAGACCCGTAAAAAATTAAATGATTTAAAAATGCAACAATATTAATGTTGTATTGCAATTAGCAATACAACAAATTGCCACAAACTTTAGTAGATTTACTGGAATTAATTAGAAAATAAACTTACGTAGCTTGGCTGTGAACAAGCTTTTCAAGCAGAATAAAGGGCTCGGGGACTTCTCATCTAGAAGAGCGCGCTTTACCCGGAAGCTCGGCTACCCAGTCTGCCTGATTACTTTTATCAATATTTTTGGTACTTAAAAGTCCTGGCCCCTTTCATTTAAAATTCAACGGAAAAAAAATACTTGGTTCGAAAAAAGGTTTCGGTTGTATTGCATAAGTAAGTTTTATTTAAATCCATTTCCCCATTTTTCCGGAATTCTGATCCGGAATTCCAATTCTGATCCCATTGATCCGGAATTCTTTTTTTTTCGACTTTGTACGTAAAGAACTTCGGACATAAAGAACAGTAATCGTTGCATAGTCCTCAAGGTTCGTATTGCACGTGTATAATTAGTACCACTAAATATAAAAAAGGTGTAAATTATATTATGATTTTAAAATTAAGAATAAGAATATTAAATTATACAAAGATTACGCGAGCAATACAAGACATACAACAGTCAGTGCATAAAATACAAGACCAAAGGGAGATTAATTATTGAGGGTTTTACCGCAACACTACTATTCCTCGAGGAAAGCTTTGGCCAATATAATAAAAATTTAAAATTGCATGTCTTCTGCTACGGCTAATCTGATTACTTTAATCTGATTACCCCATCTCTAGCGGAAAATTTTTGCGTTAAAAAAAAAAAAATCCTGATTATGGGAGAATTATACTGTATGCGCAGCAGAATCTCTATCTTATGATTTATTACTTTCCATCTTAAATATCAGCTGGAATTTAGCAGTTTTTTTTTTCAAATAAAAAAAACTTAATAATAACGAATTCCAAAAATAAAAATTATATTCCAGAAAAAAGGAGCAGTCCGTACACAGTAAAGCCCCACACTTGTAATTTGAAAAAAGGCGTCACAAGTACACTTTATCTTTACTTTTCTACTGTAATATACAGCGTAAACTTTCCAAGTACACTTTCCTACAGAAAAGAAAAAAAAAAAAAAAGTAAAAGAGGTCGACAAGGAAAAATGAAATTTTTTATGTAAGTTTCAAAAGAATTTCATCCGATGCATATGTGTCGAGTTGAGAAAGTAGAAAATTTACGGAAGAAAATTTATTTCCTTTAATTCTCGGGAATTGTTGGAAGTATTTCCTTTTACTCTTTCTTGAATTTTAAAAATTCACATATTCTCTTCTTTAATCATAAAAAAATATTGATTTTTTTTTTTTTTTAAATTGTCTGAATATTAAATCAGATGGTTCTTCTATAGTTCATTATCGGTCATTTTTGTTAGACCATAATTTATGGACTATTGGACTACAAGGAATAAATTTTTTTATTTTTAATTTAATAGACGCTTTCTCAAATTTAAAATGTAAAGAAGCATGTCCATGTTTTTTTAAATTAGCGATCTCCGAAAAAAAAAAAAAACGATCAGGTCTGAAAATTTTGTTGTAAGAAGAAATCTATAAGCATGCAAATCATACCATGAAAGCTTGTTCTTACAACACAAAGGACGAGTTCTTTCCTGAGGTACAGAGTTACTCTGTAACTTTTTTTTTACCGGGATTTAAGTATTTGAATGGTCCATGTTATTTTCCATTATTTAAAAAAAAATTACAGAAAAAAAAGAAGTTTTCAGAGCTTTATTAAAAAATTAAAAGAGCATTTAAACTCTGGATATGAAGATCTAAAAAATAAAAGTTATTCCCACAAGATTTCCTTAGTCCCCTTTTTATCCTTGCAAGCTTCTAAAATCTCCGTTAGGATTTGAAAGGAAAAAAAATGGGGATCATTCAAATATTACGTCAGCACTTCACGGGAAGGATTCAGGGAAATACATTAATATAGTGATTCTTCATGTCCTTATTAAGTTTCTGTAAAAAAGATCGAATTTTATAACCAAAAGGAAAGGAATCAAACATCTTTCAAATTATGCTGACGAAATACTTGAGTTATCCTTTCAAGAAAACGAGTGTTATTTTGGTTCTGAGAAGCAAACTTACATACTTGGCTCGGTAATTACCAACAAGTATCTAATTGAAGCTTCTCAGAATCTTATTTAATTTCTGCACTCAGAGGTTCATGAGTTTCAGTCAGTTGCTGGCCGCAAATTGTCATTCCACTATCCGTTACCCCCGGATTCCATAAATTAGGCAAAGGGTGATGACCTAATCATATTTGAATCTGTATGATTTATGAAATTCGGGGGAAAGAAGTCATGAGATGGGTTCCCACTGATTTAGAATCCGGTCTGAGCTTTCACTCCTCAGGGCTTCTTTTTTTTTCCAGAAACTGTAATTCAAAACTCTTTTAAATAATTCAAAAAGTGCAACGTGCAAGTTGCGTCGGTTTTTCCTTACCCAAAGTTGCAGATTTCAAATTTTTTAGATATTTCATAATTTCGATAAAACGCCATTCAGTTATTACATAAGCACGTTAACAGAAGCGGGGGAGGGATCGAAGTTGCAAATATCTGTGCTTGCGTAATACTTGAATGTCATCGAATTTCTGACTTCAAATTTGAAATCAGCACTACAATGTTATTTCCTGTATCAACGATTTCAGACAATTGTGGCAAATTAAAATGATGGTATTGCAAGGGTACCAACGGATGCTAAAGGTACCGTTTGGGTGGCCAAGACATCCTTGCAGAAATTAAAATCTTGTCTTAAAAATAAATTTTTTTCTTTGACTTGGATTTTGAAAAAACTGTTTTTCAAACAGGTGAAATTTAATTAACATTTTATTAAGAAAAGAAGGAAATTAGCTGCCTGATAAATTAAAACAACGTAAAAGGCATTGAAACACGAAAATTGTCAATCTAAGCTTAAATAAATAAATTTGTTTTAACAAGAGCACTCTAGCGGTGAAATTCGGAAGTTTTCCGAGAAAAAAACAAATACTGTAAGGCACTTCGTTCGCTACACAAACCGGCCGGTTCACCGTCCGGTTTTTGTCAAAAAAAAATTTTTTTTCTGATATTTTTTTTCTATTACTCATGGTATAAAAAGTCCCTTTTTGAGAATTATTTGGGGACTTAAAAGTAAAACTTTTTGGGACTCTACTTTCTAGTACGGAGTACTAAAAAGTTGACTTTTTAATACTCTTGCTATCGTGTCGTCTTCATCGAAAAAAAAAAGAAACCATGAAGGCCACGAAAAATGGTTGGCAGCATTGTATCAAGAGTCACGTTATATACGTGAAGAGTCACGTTATATACATTGTTTGGACAAACGAATGTTTTCAATTCACATCCTCATTTTTTTTTTTTTTTTTTTTTTTTCTTTTTTTACATCACACCCATTTGTCACAGCAATATTAACCCCTTGAAATCAATCTTTACGAAAAAAAAATCTCTGTTTCATTCGAAATAGAAAATATTTTTAACCCCAAGACAACACGGGGCCCTTCCTGAACTTCGAGACAGTGTTGTCAAGCCGAGCGAAGCGAGGCTTGACAACGCACTGTCTCGAGTTCAGGAAAGTCCCCCGTGTTGTCCTTGGCCTTAAAATACTATTCTCGTTTTGAAGCTAAAAAAAAGCAAATCGGGGTCAAATTATACTCAAAATGTTCGAAATTTGATGGAGAACATGATTCTGTAGGTTAAATACATTAGTAAGCTTGAATTTCGTTGATATTTTCGAAAATCGGATTATTGTTTTTTTTTTTTTTTTTTGTTTGTTTACATCGCCATTTTAAAATTTAAATTACGTAAACAAACGAATTTTTGCAAATATTATGTAAATTCAAGCTTACTATTGTATTTAACCTACAGAATCTTGTTCTCCATCAATTTACGAACATTTTGAGTATAATTTGACCCCGATTTGCTTTGTTTTAGCTTCAAAACGAAAAAAAAAAAAATATCGGAAAAAAAATGTTTTTTTGACAAAAACCGGACGTTGAACCGGCCGGTTTTGTGTAGCGAACGAAGTGCCTAACGCCATCGTTTTTAATGAAGTTTGTTTGCATTTAATAAATGCATCATTTTACCTGTCAAAAACAATTTTTCAAAAAAAAAAAAGTCTGAGTTGTAAAAAAAATCTTTTAAGCGTTTACACGGACGTCTTCGACACCTAAATTGAACCTTAAAGGTTAAATAATTTTTTACATTTTTTTCTTAAAAATAAAATTAAAAAAAAAAAAAAAAAAGATTTAAAGATTTTAAACTTTTACAACGAAAAATCAACAATCATAAGAGTATTTCAGTCTCTCCTAAAATATACAAATTACAAAAATTCAGGTACATTTTATAAAATTTAATTTTTTTTTAAATGCACAAAACACATCCATGACACTCCGAGTATTTTCGTTTAAAGGGATGCAAAGCTTTAAAAACTTAATTCGTCATGTACTACTTAGCTCTCTAAAACACAACTATCTCAGAATAACGTCATAATAGAAAAAAAAATTAAAAAATATCTCTATCGAGTTTTCTTTTCTTAAAAAGTTTTTTTTTCTTTAATTTTTTTATTGCGTCAAATGAAATCACAGAAACGATTCATTATTAGTTGTGTTGGCTGGTGGAACATCTTCAGCTCTGTCGGGATTGACGTTCGAGTTATTAATAACGGTATAATGAGGGTCCCCGTATTGAGAATGATAAAATTCTTCCCTCATCATATCGTTTAGTGAAGAACATTTAAAATAAAGTATTTGTTGAAAAGGTTTCCTAAAGTCTCTATTCAAGGTCGCGTAAATGATCGGATTTAACAAGGAATTAGCGTAACCAACCATAGAAAGAGGCTAGAAAGTGAGGGAGGTATGGAAGATGGGTTGTTTAAAAAGGGTCGAATTAAAGCTAATACGAAAAACGGGAGCCAACACACCGTGAAAGCGCTCATTATAATTCCTAAAGTCGTCGAGGCTTTCCTCTCTTTGGCCAATTGAAATCTAATACGTTTTTGACTAGGAGTTCCGATGAGGTTGGCCGCGGATTTTTTTCGCGTCGTCACCGTCGGTATGTGGCGATTGTTGTTCCGCGTCTGTCGAACGTTTTCCCGTTCGTTGTTCCCCCGGAACGTGGATAACTGAGACTCGTTGGAACTTCTTGGAAAGCACCTTGTACTAATGTTCGTGTGTCCGCTACACTGTAAAAGTATAAAAAAAAAGAAAGAAAGAAAGAAAAAATGAGAAAACGGAAATAAGATAATGTTTAATAATTTTATGGAGTAACAACGATGAGCGAGGAGCAATTTCCGGTTTTATAAATGTTTTATAAAATCCGTCGCTCTCAATTGAATAACAACCGATGGTAATAATATTCACTCTCCCTCTTTTTTTTTTATACATATGAAAAAAGAATATTATTGTAGTTGGAAGACTTTTTTTTTTTTTTTGTAAATTGAAATGATTTGAATTACGTTTCGTGAAAATATTGTCACGTTTATTAAGCAGAAAATTAATAAATGTAATGACGCCTTTAAATTTTTCGACGTAATCCGACGTAATCATTAAAATGTTTCTTAGAAAAAACTTCATTTTCTCATTAAGGTGATGTCGTATAGGAGTTCAAGCGCGAAAAATGAGAAAATCAAGAAAAAATAATAACGAAATCTACAGTTTATGATAACAGAAATCTCTTGTTTTGCACCCAAAACGCCAAAGAATTATTTTTGATCTAAAAATTTCTACAAGATTTTGGCAATTTGACCTGGCCTCTACATGGTGGAGGCCATGCCCGGATGGTAAATTCAAGCAACCAGAGAACTATTTCGGAGTTATGCACACCATAACCTAACCTAACCTAACCTAACCTAACCTAACCTAACCTAACGTTTTAATTGAAGAATTTCGGAAAATTTTCCCGGAAAATGGAAGAAAATTTCCCAAATGTTTTTTATTTTCATGATTTCGCACTTAAAGTTAACCTACAACACATTAAGGTCCCGCACTGTGCGTTAAACCTCATAAAAGACGCCTACCAATTTTCAGTATATGCAACCCGCAACACATACATGCAATACAAAAAAAAGCACATTTGTTTCCTTCCGTAAAATGATCGGGAAAACGACTTTCTATACGATTTCGGGTCCGCTGATTTCAAATCTGACGTCAGAATGATCTAATTCCACTCGGAAAATCCAATATGGCGCGAAAAAAAGAAATTATTAAAAATTAAACGACTCCACCATATTGGATTTTTGTTTTTTCAGAATTCTGACTTCAGATTTGGAATTGGCGGCTCAAATTACCCCTAGATACATGTCTTTCATAATTTTTTACTGAAAAATAATTTTCTCCGGCGAGAGATACCCAACGGTCCTCAGTGGCCCTCCAGGAGGGCCATCGGTAAGCAAAGGGCTAACAACCTAACCTAACCTAACCTAATTTAAACTAATTTAACCTAAACTAACCTAAGGCCCCCCCTGCCCCCCCCTTAGCTACGGGTCCGTATTTGCAAATCCTCCTGGTTTAATATTTAAAAAAATAATATGAAAAATTATTCATAGACTTTCAACCTTAAAAAATATGCATAAATTTTCCAAAAATAATTGTGAGGGTTAAACCCCTATTTTATTATCCAACTTTTCTGACAGGGGAGGAGGGTCAAAATTTTCCAAAATGATACTGAAGCAGAACTCGAATGAGGAGTATTGTCGGAAGTAAGCAATACGGCTCAAATAAAAACTTACGGGAGGGAGGAGGTCAAATTTCTTCTCGGAGAGGCCGGCCTCCTCCTCCTTTTCAGATGAAAAGGAGGAGGAGGAAATCTTGCCGATTAATAGAATTTAGCAAAGAGGTCTTCGTCGCAGCAATCAACTTAATGAATTCAGAATTGTTATTACAAGTAACCCGTTACTCTTTAGCCGCCGTTCTCGTTTCAGCAATTCTTGGAAAAGACGATTTCACCGCTAAAACCAGGATATATTTCCACTTGGTTTTTATATTCCTGGGGCTCGCATCTTCCCAAATGAATTAATTAATTAATTTTTCTTCCACAA
Source organism: Liposcelis bostrychophila (assembly GCA_037577465.1). NCBI lineage: Eukaryota > Metazoa > Arthropoda > Insecta > Psocodea > Liposcelididae > Liposcelis > Liposcelis bostrychophila. Next base: position 2,458,689 of record CM075213.1, on the reverse strand, counting down.
ATTGATCGCTTTGATTTAAACATTCAATTTCCCACAGATATGTTTTTGACTTGGAGCTAATTAATCGTGAAACTCAATCGCGAAAAGCCCTTCAGGAACGGGGGAAAAAAACCCCCGCGAAGGTAGAGCTGGATCTTTTAATTAAAATCGATACATTTTCCGCTGTTATAAAGGAAATATCAAACACTCCGCAAAACCCGATTTACAAATTCGACCTAATCATCTCGGTTTCGGGAAAAGAACCGCCGGAAAAGTATGGGGAGGAACGCTGTTTAGAAAATTGATTCCTTAAAGGTAAATCAATCGAGGGAGAAGATACCGATTGACCCCGTTTAGAGGACGAAGGAGAGACGGAGGAAGGGAGGAGGAGAAGGGGGGCAGACGGTCGTAAATTTACGGCATTTATTAGTAGAAAGGAATGCGAAACGCAGGGAAAGGAAACAGTCAGGGTATATCTTAACTTAGCATTTTCCAAAGATCAAACTGACGGGTCATAATTTTCCTAAAACGTCTAACCGGAGTAAAATTCATGGCTCCCAAAGTCCGAGGAGGCATCGAGATTTAAAAACCCTCGATTTAAACGCGATCTTTTTTTTTTTTTTTTTTTTTTCTTCCTTGCAGTTGACGTCGATGACGAAGTGAGAAGGAAAACGCATTGCGGTTAGAAGATTTACAATCTTTTTTTTTTTTTTTTTTCCCTTCCTCCCAACAATAACTTCCTTAAAATTCAAGTCACGGGTTTTCCTTTTTTTATTGCGAATCGGATTGCATCAATTAAAGAAAAAGCAGGCTTGGGAAATGATTAAAATGAAAAAACAGGGCAAACCAATCTAGGAGGGGGTGAAAAAAAAAAAGGAAATGAGTAGGAGTAAAAATGTCGTTTTTCAAATGGAAATTTTTGTTGACGATCGCCCTTTCCAAGAAAATTTCAGCGCCACGATTCTTTTTCCATCCCTTATCACGTTTTATTTTCGACTTCTCTCTCTCTTTTTTTTTTCGAAGAAAAAAATATTTTTTATAATCAATTACCAGATCTTTATTACTTTTGGCCGCCAGGGGGGGAAAAAAAAGAAGTACAGATTTTTTGTTTTTGTTTCGTAACCGACTTTTTTTTTTCTTTTTTTTTCAGCATCCACTTTCAATAAAACATAAAGCAATAAAAATATTCCATGTGAGGTAATCATTTTTATATTATGCAGAGCGAAATGTAATGCATTCAGGTCTCTTGGGCCGTTATGAATTGGCGACAGTTTTACTTGCCAAACAGAAAAAAAAAAAAATTCGTTTCTGCATTTTTTTTTTTTTTTTTTTTTTTTGTATTACTGAAAATGACAGTCGGAAAAATTTGATTTCCAGGAAGGTGAACTTTAAAAAAAAAAAACGTATCAATTTACATGGAAGCGGAGGAAAAAATCAAAGTTATCGGAGAGTTCGGTCGTGGGAATAAATCATTACCTTGTTTGTTTACGGGAAAAAATAAACGGATGATGTATATATTTTTTTTCTGAAACATAAAATTCATAGAATCCAATGAAACCAGGTGGAATATATTACTAAGGAGCCAATTTCCGGAAAATTTTGGAAAATCGGGTTGTTTCTTTTAGACTCTTCCTTTTGAAAAACTATCGTCAAAGTTAAACACGAAGTCACGTCTTTGCCGTGAAAAGGTAAATATGAAGATCCATCAATTCTGGGGCTCCAACCCTGACGATCCTTAACAGATCCAAAAGTTTTATCTTACGGATATCCAATAAAAGTGGGTTATAAGTCCGGCCGAAGCGTAAAGAAACCTATAACTACATTTTAAGTTTTAATAACTTAACGGTTGCCTATTTATCCAACTCAAGGCGGAAAGAAAAGAAAAGATGTTTTCTCACGGTAGGAAACTAGCAACTTATAATTTCACAAAAATGTCGACAAAATCTGACTTCACAGCAAGATTAAGAATCAAAAGGACATTCCAATTTATTTATTTACTGCTCTTTTTATTACAACAGTTACAGGTTAAAAAAATAAAATAAAATAAAAATAATTAATATAATATACCAATTTTAAAATCTTACCTGATCATCTTAGGGCCCCTGGGGGCTCCCCCGCGAGTGTGGTACAGTATACCATATGTAGCTCAAAGGGGCCAAATGATTGTCCACTTTTGACCCCTTTGAACTACATATCGGGTACCTAAAAGCTAGAGATTTCGGTGTAGTCTCATTCGACAACATACCAGCGAGCTTTCATATTGATATACAACACTCGCACGAAAAGTTTTGGGCCCCTCCGGGGGGTCCCCAGAGACTCTAGGATGATCAGGTAAGGTTCCAAATTGGTATATTTGGAATGTCCTTTTGATTCTTAATCTCTCTCAATCGGAATATTTGTCGGCAATTTTGTGAAATAATAATGTAACAAATATGGCAGGAAAATAAGATATGGTTCGAAAAGACAGACGAAGGTAGAGTTTAGAGCACAACGTTTTATTAGAATAATCTAGGTAAAACTAAGTGAATATAAAATATGAAATAAGTCTAACTTACAAATAACGTATATCATACGAGCCTATGTTAGAGTCCAAAGTATAAACGATCTCGTGAAAAGTAGAAGAAAAATCTCAGCAGCCTGAGGACGTCCCGGAGAAAGCTTGAAAATCAGTCTCTCGTAACGTCGAAGAATAACTGAACTTTCAGGCTTTATTCCTGGGCTTATATATCCATGAGGCTGGACGAAATGCACATTTAACTTTGACAAAGGTTAAATGGATTTCGTCTCGTCGACGAGAGGAGAAAAAAATCAAGAAAATAAAAAAAACCAAAGTCCCTTTATTTGACTTTGACAAGGTCGAATACAAGGCCTTTTCTTCTCGGACGATGAGAGAAAAAAAAAAATGTAAACAATCGGAAAAAAAAAGTAACAGGATTGTTACAATCCTCCCTGCCAAAAGGAGTTCCGACATAGAGAGGAACTTTCTTAAGACGCCTAAGGAAAGTTGTATAGGCAAAAGTAGAAGAGGGGTGGAACCTTAGAGATCGAGAATAGGCAACGAAACACGCGGTCGTGGAAGAAGACAAGTGGTCGTGGGAGAAGATAACATGTAAATAATAAATAAATAAAAAAAAAAGGGAATTAAAACAAATTGGGTGAGTGGGATGGCATTCGATAAGTTCAGGTTGAACTTAATTTTATATATATGTGAATAAATACATATAAGTTCGTTTCAGACGGCGATGAAAGGTGAAGCAGACGGAAAATTATCTGAAGTAAGAAAATAAGTCTAAAATACAAGTTATTTAATATATATATATAAAAGAAACATTAACAAGGTTCTGTTAATGTCTGTCAAAAGGTCTTTTACAATTTTACGTTAAAAAAAAAATTTGTATGCAGCAAATAAAACGCAGTCTGCTGTAAAAAATTTTTCCAAAAAAAAAAAAATTTCGGTTAATTAAATGTGTCTGGTTGATCAGTTTGGCAGCATCGAGAAAAAAAAAAAAAAAAAATTGTAAGAGACGAATTGAATAAAAAATAAAAAAAATCGAACACTTAATTATCCTAAAAAAAAAAAATGATAGACATAAAACTTAAATAGATATAAAACTTTTGTTACTACTCGTTGTAGGTTGCACTTGCTTTATCATTTCTTGTTAATATGCGAACCAGAAAGGTTAACAGGTTCGTGTTTGGTTAAAGTATTTACAGAGCGAACGCACAAGAGAAAAAAAAATTAAGATTCTGTTGGAAGTTCGCATGTTGCACGGTTTGAATAAAAGGTAAATACGAGGCACTAGTCGAAGCACGATTGTCCGGTTCTTGGGGTGGCCGCATTCAAAAGGGGTGGCCATCAAGATCGAATCGGTTGATGTCTGGAATAGCTGTTGGAGCCTCATCGGGTCGATCTAAATCGACGAATGTTGTGTAGGAGTCGGTTGATGAGTGAGCCGGGTGGGGCGACAACGTAGGGGGTGCATCGTAAAGGGTAGTACTGTCCCTTATTGGAAGGGATAACTCCATTGGAAGGTCGGGAGGATCCAGATTGATGAGCGTCGGTGTGTAAGACGAAGCTGCTGGTGGCGTAGTGCGGGAGGTGGACGCTTGCCGCATCGCGTCGGAGACGAGCGTGCGTAATTCGGCTTCGTATGTTTGTGTCCAGGTAGGGTCCTGTGACATAGGGACCGGGAAGGCGCTGGACAGAAGCTCGGCGAGGGACGGAGAGCTGGTCGGAACTGGATCCGTAGCCGGAAGCTCCAGAAACTGGAGGAGATCGTCGAAATTATCGTACATTGGAGAATTCGGAGCTGGGACGGAGTCCAAGGGAGTCGACGGGGAAGGTAGATCCGTTTGAGACGATGAGTCGGTCAAAGTGATGCTCGTAGGCGCTACAGAGCTGGAGGAGCCAGGATCCAGGTCGGTGAAAGTGGAATCCGTCTGGACGGCTCTGGAGAATTGCTCGGGCATCGCGATATACGCTCGATGCGCCGGTAGGTTCAGTAATCGAAAGGCTGAAGTATGCTGAGCGTCCCGGTGGGGGACCGGGCGTCCCTGGCTCAGGAAAAGAGCGTTTTCGAGCGTCCGGATCCAAAGCCGGGCGGAGCTTATGACTCCGGTATGATCCGATCTGTCGAAGTGATCGGGTAGGACCGATATCAATTCACGGTATTCGCGCGAAAAGCGAACCTGGCGGTTCGCCTTGGGCACCCTGGGCACTTTGTCACCCTTTGGAGGTGCCATAATACAAAAAAAAAAAATAATTTAAATAAATAAAAAAAAAATTTTAAAGTAACACTATAAAATAAAAAAAAAAATAACGATGTGGAGCGATTGAAATTCAGCGAACAAATGGGAGAAAAATAAAAGAAGTGCAGGTGCCGGGGTCCAAGGAATGCTGAAACTGGAGCTGAGCACGTTGGTCCATCAGGCTGCTGGGGAAAGTGCATTGAATATTTGTGAAGGCCGGGCCGAAGGACGAAAAAAAAAAGTACAAAAAAATGCCTTAAAGTTAACTAAAAGCTAAAAATTACAACGGTCGCGGCAAAACAAGCCATAAGGACATGGACGGAGAAGAAAAAAAATGGGGATAAAAGGGCATAAAAAGGGGAATTTTAAGTAAAACAAAATGAAACAACAACAAAAAAAAAACGAAACATAGGCCTGAACTTGGGTGAATGGCCGTGCAAAAAAAAAAAAATCTGAGGTCGACGTTTTTTTTTTTTTTGTTCGTTCGACTTGTTGAAGATCAAGGGTAGTCCAGAGTGGGAACCTGTTGGTAGCGGCGAAAAGGCATAAAAGAAAATTTGGTATGGAGCGTAACTAAAGAAAGAAAGAAGAAGGAAAGAGAAAAGAGAAAAAAAAAAAAAAAGAGAAGTAAATCTAGGTTCGCGGTTAAGCGGGAATAGATTTGCGCGCGGCTAAATAGTATGGCTTAGAAAATGAAACGGAAGCGCGGCAACGGGCGTTATGGCAATTATTTGCGCTGGGAAATAGGTTGCGATGTGGCAACAAGGAGATGGAAATAATAAACATGGCTGCAGGTGTTGAAGGTTACATTTTTTGTTATGTGATTTTTTTTTTTTTTTGTTTGCTGTTGGGGTTTCATGGTTTGCCGGTTGTCTGCAGCGAGGAAGGAAAAGAAAGGGGCTTGTGCGTATGACATGCGAAGAAAGGAGGCAAAAAAAAAAAGGAAATGACGGGTAGGTAGGATAGAAGAAAAAAAAAAAAAAATATTAAAAGGTGTCTGATTTCAGGGCGTTGTTACTGCGGTTGAAGCGTAAGGATAAGTTTTGTGGATAAGCTTTTTGATGGAACGTGATCATCGACAGAGGCTGAGGGATAAGCTCTGTGACGGTACGTGGTCATCGAAAGTAACATGGTGAAAGCTAGACCTAAAAGGAAAGTGATATAAAAGAAAGCAGGGCATGTTATACAGAATGCTGCATGACAACGGACAGGGTGTTTCTTGACAAGATTATTTTTGTTGTTTTTGCATGAGCCATGGTGTCTCTACGTGTGTAAATGGATGCATTGAAAGAAGTTTGAAGCAAGTTAGAATATGATGTTTCCCTTGTTTTGTGTTTTTTTTTTTTTTTTTTTTTTTTTTGGAATGTGAAATGATGACGTTTGATGAATGGAATTGAATCCATCGTGTTGTTTTTTTTTTTTTTTACTTGTATAAGGGGATAAAAGAAAATGTATCCAAATGAGTGCTTATCTCGTATGGCCATCCGTCTGACCAGGATGTGATCCTAGGTTCCGGGATCTGATTCAGCAGCGGCCCCGTGCTGACGAATGGCGCCATTGTAAAAAAAAAAAAATGTTGTTGAAGAATTTTCGAAAACGCTGACGTCAAAAAAAAAAGAATCTTTCTCGTAGATTTGAGTCGTTGTTTTGTCGTCGTTCTTTTTTTTTTTGTACTAAGGTGTAACGGGAAAATTGAATTTAAATGAAGATGTGGGGTGTAATTAAATTGAAAATAATTGTTGCTAGTTGAATATTTGCTTGCCTGTTTTTTGTAAGGGAAAATGGGAGGTAGACTTTAGCGTTGTTCCTGTAGGGGGCGAAATGATGTGAGTAACCTGACGACTGGAATTTGAAGTGAACGTTTTTTTTTGTTGTGAATTGGAAGGTCCGTTGTAAGTTGACGTTCCTTTAGTGTGTAAATGTTGAATTTGATTGGATGTTCCGTTTGACGTGGAATAGAAAATTGTAGGTTGAGTCTCTGGTTGCAATGGTTGTGGTTTATAGGAAGTTGGGATGAGATAATAGCCAAAAGAAAAAAATGTAGGCGAGGCCTTGCAAAAAAAAAAAAAAACTGTGCGTTCGTTAATTTTTTATAAATTGGATATAATAGCCAACAATATTGGTAGATGTATGTATTTGAACAGAAAGTCGGCTTCCGAGAAATGAGAATGATAGGGAAGTCAGTTCTTCCCAAAATTATTCCTGTTAGTTTGTCTGTCCGACATGAGTAGACAAATCATGACTGAGGAAAAAAAAAAAAAAAAAAAATGTGGGGTCTGGAAGTAGGAGGGTAGAAGTCGAGGAGGAATTATTTAAGCGATGGGCTAAAGGTAGGAATGAGAGGGGCGGTCCTGGTTGGAAGGAGGGAGGTCGGGGCTGGAAGAGGGGGGGAAAACTTAGGTGGGTTAACAGTAAGGATGGTAGGGATCTGAACAGGGGCGGACGTAGGTGCGGAAGGTCGGGACCGGAGATAGAGGAGGCCAACAATGGCGAGTAGCAGGAAGAGTAACGAAAAGGAGGAACCGAAGAGCCAGTGAGAGGTATTCGCGAGTGTGGAGTGGGCAGAATGTGGAGAAAGAGAGGTGAGATGTTGGCGGAGTGCAGATAAGTCGGAAGAGGGAGTGAAATGAGTCAGCGGGAAACGAGGGGGAAGGTTTGTGGAATTTAGACGATGGAGGATAAGGGAGTCGAAAAAAAGGGTAGAAGAGTTATAGGCGGAGTGGGCGAAGCGGGGAATGGTCCAACGGGGGGCAGAGAGGTGCATGATCGAACGGCGGGCCACTTGGGAAAGGAGTAGAAAATCAGGGTTTGTTGCTAGGCACTCGGGAGGAAAAGAGATTATGCCATGTCCTTGTAAGGCTAGGGTTTTCGTGTGGGAAGTGGAATCGTTAAGCTTAGGGCAACTGAGGTTAATCACGAGGGAAGAAGCTAGGCTATAAAACCATTTATTGGGGTTGCCTATCCGGTAAAACGTGGGGTTATGGATTTCGGAGATGGATAATGGGCATAATGTTGTAATAAGCTTGTCTTGACCTGTGAAAAGAGCGTATGGACAAGTGGGGGTGATTTGCGTAAGGGGGTTCTTCAGTGCTGGACAAATAATAATTGGGGATCCGTGGCACAGGCGACGTTCAGATTCGTCTAGGGTGAGGTGGAATTCACCGGATTCGGAAATAGCCAGATAAGGGGGCAGGGGAGCGACAATGGAAGAATGGTTAAAGCGGGGAGAATAGACGGGGTAGGGGGTTGTCCGATACAGGGTAAAGGCTCGACTGGATGAACGGAGGGGTAAATCGATATATAGGCGAAGCGTTGAGCCGGAAATGGAAGCTGCGCCGACTGTGCGCAGATCATAATAGGAATGAATATCGAAAAGAGTCGGGGGAAAGGGGAGGGAGAGGTCCTCGGGTAATCGCAGAGCGATCTGTGTGAGGATTGGGATCAATGTGGAGGGGGGTAAAAATTGCGTGGGAATGCGTTGAGCCGAAAGAGTTTGTAGGGCGAGTTCGAATCCTTGGAGGTTAAGTTGTAGGTTGTCGAGCATGTGCTCCAGAATGCGGAAAGACGAAGACAGGAGCGTATTCAAGGAGACGTCGCGAGCTATCGTCACGAATGAAGATGCGAGGCTCATGAGGTTGAATTCCAAGGTGGTGAGTTTGACGTGAGCCGCGTAGAGGGAGTCGGACAAACGTTCGATGTTGCCTTGGTTGATAGTTGCAAGCCTGCGGGTTTCGTTGATGAAAGTAATCTGTTCTTCGAGGAGCTGTGTGGTGAGTTCGGTACGGTCGGTTAGGTCGCGGAGGGATCCATCGATACGTTGCAGGTCGTCATCGTCGGCGGTTCCGAATAAGAATTTGAGAGCTGTACCTCCTACGTTTATTAAACCGCGTCGTTCTCGAGGCGAGTCTGGGGCGGGTGTGTGTGTGAGTCGTAGGTGAAGATCGATGAGAGATCGATTAATTCGGGTGGCTTCGGTCAAGAGATATTGTTTTTCTAAAAAGACGGCTGTGGAGGAAGGCGTGCTGGTACTGGTGTTTGACGAAAGAGAACTGCGTAAGCGGTCGACTTCGGCTAGGTGCTTATGGAAAAGCTCGAGTTGCCGTGTGAATTCTGATAAGTCAGCATCTAGCACTAACTGCCATTTGTCTGACGTAAAAATCATAGAGCCTTCTTTCAAGAAAAGAGCCCCCGGGTTGTCCAGCATGGCTGTTGCCAAGGCTGGAAGAAGAACTGGAACAAAGAATCGGACTCTATAAGTCCAATTGTAGTGTCCGTGGGAGGCAGGGGAAGCCGGTGTAAAGGAAGTCCCAAAAAAAATTAAATGTCAGATAATTGCGATAGATAATAAGTAGATATATATATATATGTTTAAGTTAAAGTAAAACACGGTACAATCTAAGACTAATGATTGATTTCTCTTTTTGTTTTAGGTAAGTTGGAAAATAGTTGGTCGGAGCATGTGGTCTTAATCCACTTGGTCAAGGGCGGAGTTGGTAGAATCCATTCCGGAATCAGGGGAGGGATCAGGGGAAGGAGAACGGTGAAGGCCTGGGATGGGAATTGGATCGGAAAAGGGGCGCGAAGCTAAGGTACGCGCTGCTCGTTCGGCAGCAAGATCAGGGATAAAGTTGTCAGCGCAGAAAGAACTGAGAGGGCAAGGGGAAATATCAGGACCGGCGTTAGAAGGAGAGGAGGCGACGGACTCGGTGACCGGATTAATAGGAAGGTTCGGGGAGAGTGAAATGACGGAGACGTTAGCGTCTGCCGTTGGTTGTTCGCCGTTGGCTTGTGGTGGGCTGGTTGGCCCGTTGTCAGAAGCGACGGCCCGAAGGGCTGCGTCGACCTGTGCTGAGACGATATCGCGGACGTAACAACCGCGGATTAAATGAATATAGGCACAGTTGCCAAAGTGTCGGGCATGCGCGAGCCATGGATCATCGGCAGGCCTCCAATTTCGTAGGGTGCCTCCGCAATGGAAACAGCGTGTGCAATCACCGATACCGGTATAGTAGAATCCGGCTTCGGCGAGGTCGTCGACCTGTGGTTTTCCGTCCGAGATCCATGGTTCGGAGAACGACATGTTGCGCCGAGTAAGCGAGCCATAAACCGGATTGTAGACGTACCAGAGGTGGTCTGGGAGGGAGGCGGCAGTGAGCGTTCGAGCATTTGCGATGAATCCAGGCATTGTGAGACGGGGCGCTTTACCCTGAAGCATCAGAAGAGCTAGGTTCGTAATCTGGGTCGTCTTTTGTATTATCGACCATAGTCAGATTATGGTCGGAAGAGTTGCAAGAAGTGAAAGTGAGGTCGTCAGTAAGAGAGACATCGTTAGCGGAGGAAGGGGTGGGGGTCGTGGGGGAGGTAGGTGAAGCTGGGGTTGGAGTAGGTGAGGCCGTATGGGAATTGAGATTTTGATCTTGGTCGGATTTGGAAGATGCGATAAGGGTGGTATCGGGGCCGTTTTGGTCGGCAAGTACGTTGGTACCAGATGGGGAATGAAGAGAGAGATCGGGAACGGAAGTATGACGAGAAAGAATGGGGTTAAGTTGTGGTGGGTTTGTCGAGTCAAGAAAGGAAGCGAAAGCATTTTGAAATTTACTACCTCGTTGGGTAGATATGAGCGGGTTGAGGTTGAAGGCTGGTTTTTGAGGAGGAGGTATTTGCGGGGTAGAAGTTAAGAAGGTTGTAGCATTATCCGTTGACAAACGGGAAGTGTCAGAGGTGTCCAAAGGGGTTGTCGTATCTTGAAACGCGGAAGTAGTTGGATTAAGGGAGAGTTCACCAGGTGTAGGTTGGCTGATGGCCTGGGGGGCTTCGGGGCGAACGTTTTGGGGGGAAGACGGGCGAGAGGATGTAGGGGAAGAAGGGGTAGGGGTTGTGGCCCCGAGAGGTTGGAAAAGGGGTAAGAGGTCGGATTCGGCTCGTAACATTTTGAGCTTTTTGTCCTCCCACCACTTATGGTAGTCTATTTCGTTGGACGGAGTAATGATAGCCGTCACGGTTGCTTTCGGGTCAGGGGCGGCCTGGTATAATTTTAGGCGGTTTGCGTGTACGATGGTTGTGCGACGCAGGTTTCGTTTCCTGAGCCGGAAGTTGACGGGTGAGGTTTGTTCAATAATCTCGTAGGGACCGTCCCATTGTCTAGCTAATTTCCTAGAGAGACCGGGTGCGACAACAGGGTTGTGCAGCATGACCTGGTCTCCTATCTTAAAAATGACGTCAGAGGCCGTCTTGTTATACTGTTTTTCCCGTTGTAACGTAGTTGAGGACAAAACTTGTTCGGCTCGGGAGTGGATGAGACGGAAGCGACGCCTCAAGGCTTCCATGTATGTTTCATTCTCGTTATAGTAAATTTCGTCAGGTTGAGCTGTGAGGTCGCTAGGTAAAACATGGTCGCGTCCGAATAACATAGCGTAGGGTGTGAAGCGATGAGAAGCGTGTACGCTGGTCCGTATGACATACGTAGCTAGTTGCAGGTACTGATCCCAATCATCTTGAGTTTTTTGATTCACAAAATGTGAGAGGATGTCGAAAAGTGTACGGTGTGATCGTTCGCAGGCTCCGTCTGTCTGAGGATGGTAGGGACTTGTACGAATCGCCTTGATTTGTAGAGATTGGCAGACTTCTTGCATGACGTTGCCAATGAGGTTTGCGCCTTGATCAGTGAGGAGTGAATCAGGAGCACCGTAACGGGTGAAGATCTCTTCCACGAGGACAGCCGCTATAGTCTCTGCTTTTGTGTCGGGGAGAGGCAATGCCTCTATCCATTTAGTGAACAAATCGACATAAGTGAGGATATAGTGGTTGCCTCGTTGAGTCAGGTGTAACGGGCCGACAATGTCGAGGGCTGCTAGCTGGTTCGGGCGAGATAGGGGTCGAAATTTCTGCAGTGGTGCCTTGCGTATGTGAGGTGACTTCTTCCGTTCGGCGCAAGACTTGCAGAGCCGACAGTAATCCTGGACGTCGGACTGCAAGGTAGACCACCAATATTGCTGGCGGATCTTGTCGATGGTCCGAGAAGATCCTTGATGACCGCTAAGCGGGAGGTCATGGTGGAGGCGTATAATAAGATGGCGAAGTGATTTGGGGATGACGATTTTTTCCGACCGTTCGGAACTACCGGTATGATAGAGCAGTCCATCAGAGATAAAATAATCTGGGTTAGGGAAGTTGTCTTTGAGCTGAGCGAATAGTTTCTTGAGATCCGGGTCTTGCAGTTGTTCTTGTTTGATTAAAGAATGATCGATAATGGGGAAAGCAGCCGCGTAGGAATCTAAAGGGGGATTTTGATCGGGGACCAAAAGGGGGGCGACCGTGGAAGTGGTTGTGGGGGTTGCCGCCGGACGCGATAAGCCGTCGGCGTTTGAATTTAGACGACCAGGTTTGTGGACAACTTCAAAATCATACTCAGACAAGAGAAGCGAAAAACGGGCCAGGCGCGAGGTCGGATCTTTCAAATTTCTGAGCCAAACTAACGGGGCGTGATCAGTAATGAGAAAAAATGTGGTGTTGAAAATGTAGTTACGGAACTTACGAATGGCGAAAACTATGGCTAGCAACTCACGCTCGATTGTACTGTATCGGGTTTCGGGATCGGTGAGTTGGCGGCTAGCGTAGGCCACGGGGCGTTCGCCGCTGGAATCCTTTTGAGAAAGGATGCCGCTTATCGCGGAGCAGCTTGCGTCCGTGGCGACGATGAATGGGAGAGAGTAATCTGGGTGTCGCAGGATTGTGTTAGAACAAAGGACGTCCTTGAGGGCTTGGAAAGATTTCTCTGCCTGAGGAGTCCAGGTAAAACGACTGTTTTTCTTAGTCAGAGCGGTCATTGGCTGGGCCAACCGGGCGAATCCGTTGACGAATTGGCGATAATATGAAACTAAGCCGATAAAAGAGCGAACTTCTCGTACGGACGTAGGACGAGGAAAATCCTTGACCGCTTTGATTTTTTCTTCGTGAGGGCGGATGCCGTCAGCCGAAATGATGTGCCCCAGGAATTCGACACTTTCGACCAATATGTTGCTTTTCTCGGGTTTTAACATGAGACGAGCTTTTCGGAATGCGTCAAAAATCAGATGTAGGTTTTGAAGGTGTTCTTCAATTGTAGAGCTGAAGATGATGACGTCATCGAGGTAGACAAAGCAACATTTGTTGATGTAGTCTTTGAGAACGATGGACATAAGCCGACAGAAGGTGGCGCCGGCGTTACATAGTCCAAAAGGCATTTTGATTGCTTCGTAGAGGCCGAAAGGCGTAGCGAAAGCCGTTTTCTCTCGGTCGGATGGTTTGACTTTGATTTGCCAATAGCCGAAGGCGAGATCAACCGTTGTGAAGAATTTAGCCGAGTTGAGTGAGTCTAGGATCTCCTGGATGGAATTCATCGGCATGCGGTCCTTCTTGGTGACATGGTTAAGTCCTCTATAGTCGATGACTGGACGGTATAAAGGTCGGTCGGGGGTGCCACCCTTTTTCTTGACGAGGAGAATTGGCGATGACCATGAGCTGGTACTAGGCGCGATGATACCATCGTCGAGCATGGTCTGTATTTGGTTCCTAAGTTCGGCCCGTAAAGCGTGGGGTACAGGGTAGGGACGGCGAAACACGGGTGCGGCGGTACCCGTATCAATAGAATGTTCTATGAGGGGGGTACTTTTAAGCTTAGATCCCGGGGTGAGAAAAATGTCGGAGAACGAGTATAGTAATTTTATTATTTTTTTCTTTACAGGTAAGTGCAGATGCTGAAGGCGGAAGAGGTCGGGAAACGAGGTAGCGGACGTTTCCGGCGCAAAGTGGGCGTAATGGGCCTGGTCCAAGAGGTCGTCGGGTGTTAGATCAGTTTTCTTGAGACTCGAGGGAATGCCACCAGAAGTGGCCCGAATCGAATAAATCAATTTGCGAGATTCGTCAAAGGCGCGCCTATCGTAGTCGAAGGAGGCATAAGGGGTTATGTCCGTCTGGTTAGGGGTAGATAAAGGTATCGAAACGAGTCGAATAGGCTTAGGGACTGTGGCCGTAGCTAAGTTAAACACGGCGTCTTTAAAGTATAACTGGTCTTTTCCGAGCTCCCACCGAAAATTAAAGGCCTTAAGAAAGTCCATGCCTAGGATGCCATCGGCGCTAGGTACGAGGTGGTCGGAATCGACGACCACAAAAGAATGAGTAAAAGGGAAATTGTTAATTAAAATCCTGGCTCGTACGGTGCCTAAGGCGGGAATATCGTGTCCCGAGGCGCTGATTAATTTTATTTTCCCGGCCGGGTCTATGTCGCTGTCTTGATAATTGGATTGAGAAAGCACGTACGGTTTAAGAATACTAACCACAGATCCCGTGTCCACGAGGACGTTAAATTTCTTGTCCCTATGCGTAATAGTAAGGTACGAGCCTTTAAAATCGTCTGTCTGTTGCACTTGTACTAGAAGTGGGGTCCCCTCTTCAATGGAATCGGGTACGCTGCGCCGTATGGGGGAGCCTACAGCGCGCGTTGGAAGTTTGGGGACTTCCATAAAGAACCTTGAGTCCGCTGAAAGCGATTAGGTCCACCTGGATTCCGTTGAAAGCGATCAGGTCCACCAGGACTCTTTGGACGGGTCGGTCGATCATCGCGGCCATGTTTGGCGCGGCAATCTCGGATAAGGTGTCCATGGGATCCGCAGCCATAGCAGGCTCCCTGACGAGGCGCACGAGACCCTCCCTCGGTGGGCCCTCCTGAAGGAGGACGCGGGCGACCCGTAGAGAACCGTACATGACGTGGTGCGGAGCTCCGCTGATGCGGTGGGAAAGGTGTGCGAAAACGAGAGGCCGGCGGCTGTGAGGAGGCCGGCGGTTGGGATCTGACTTCGATGCTTCGGACCTGACCCTCGACTATTGTAAGGTTTTGTTCTTCGTCCCTGGCGACTTCGATGGCGTCCTTAAAAGTTTTTGGAGCTCGGGAGAGTACTTGGCGGCGAATGTTGCGTTTGAGTCCGCGCATGAATTGAGCGAGTAGGTTTTCCTCTAAGACAGCCGTCCGCACTTTGTCTTCGGCATCAGAAGTTCCTTTGCGATAGGTCTTCTTGCCGACAAGACGGAGGCGGGTGGCAAATTCGTCCGTAGTTTCGTTAGGTTTTTGCGTGGTTGACATGAGGTTACTGAGAGCGTGACTGAGTGCATCGATCGGGTCGTAACGTTCGATGACTTTGGTCATAAAATCAGTATAGTCGGTGCCGTCATTGATCGCAGGATTTGCTTCCAAAAAATGGGCAGCTTCTCCTTTCAGCAATAGTTTGGCAACCGACAGTTTCTGCTCGTCAGACCAGGAGCCGATCGTTGCAGCACGGTTAATGGAGGCGAAATAGGCCTTAATGTCTTCACCGGGTTTGCCCGAAAAGGGGTCGAGGGCCGTTAAGAGGCCACCGATGGTAGGAGCGGTAGGGGCCATGGTGCGAGTTGAAAAGGTCGCTAGGGTGTAATTAGGTCGTTAGGGCTTGTTTGTACAAAATTCGAATAGGTAAAAGTGGTATAAAAGCAAAGTTAAACACTAAGTCTATAGATAAATGCTAGAATAAAAGTTGTAAACTCAAAACTCTCGTCTGTAAGAACACCGCTGCCACCAATGTAACAAATATGGCAGGAAAATAAGATAGGGTTCGAAAAGACAGACGAAGGTAGAGTTTAGAGCACAACGTTTATTAGAATAATCTAGGTAAAACTAAGTGAATATAAAATATGAAATAAGTCTAACTTACAAATAACGTATATCATACGAGCCTATGTTAGAGTCCAAAGTATAAACGATCTCGTGAAAAGTAGAAGAAAAATCTCAGCAGCCTGAGGACGTCCCGGAGAAAGCTTGAAAATCAGTCTCTCGTAACGTCGAAGAATAACTGAACTTTCAGGCTTTATTCCTGGGCTTATATATCCATGAGGCTGGGACGAAATGCACATTTAACTTTGACAAAGGTTAAATGGCATTTCGTCTCGTCGACGAGAGGAGAAAAAAATCAAGAAAATAAAAAAAAACCAAAGTCCCTTTATTTGACTTTGACAAGGTCGAATACAAGGCTTTTTCTCTCGTCGACGATGAGAGAAAAAAAAAATGTAAACAATCGGAAAAAAAAAGTAACAGGATTGTTACAATAAGTTGCTAGTTTCCTACCGTGTCTGGGTTTTATTGCACCTAACACTTGATAACGATGAGTATCAAACATGACAAAAGAATGTTTGGTCAAAATCCGCGATTTTTGGAGGAAAACTTGATAGTGAAAGCGTTAAAGGGTCATTTAAAGCGCTTTATATCCGCGTCAAAGAAAAAACAGTTTGCGGGATCGTATCCAACAGTTTTGAAAATAATTCACACGCTGAGTTTTTGCGAAGTCTTTTAAAAGCCAATTTAAACGAGATAATATTTCACTATTTTTATGACATTTTTTATTTATTTCAATTGATTTTGATTTATTACATACAACAGCAAATACAAATATGAACGGTATCCTTTATATTTATTTTTTCAATTTAATAAATCGTCGAGATTTTTTTTTTTTTTCCTTTTTAATTTTCGACACCTGTTCTGTGGAAATCCCCCTCCGCCGCCGCCGCCGCCGCCGCCGCCGCCAAACAAAAGGTCTAACACATGAATCGGAATCAAGGTGTGAGGTCAAAAAAGAATCCGCATGTGACAGTGGTTTACCCGAACACGTAACCGTTCGCGCTGTTCTGGTTCACCTCTCCAAATTCGAAATGTGTTTGAAAACGAACCCGCGCGAAAAACCTGACGCGTTCGCTCGTGCGAAAAAAAAGAAATGAAAAAAGTGAAGGAAGTATTTATTATTCACAACGCAACATAAATCAAGCTTGAAAAATTCGCACAGAGGATTTTTTCTTTTTTTTTTTTTTTTTTTTTTTTTTTCATCTGTCGAGGGGAAAATTCTCCTTACGCAGCAGCAACCACCTGTTATGTCGCTGTCACCCCCATTTACGCCTTTTATTTTAAACTTGAAATCTCGCTGTAATTAGCGAAATGCAGGATATAAACAGATTTGATTGAAATAACCCGTAATTAAAACGAGGGGGGAAAGGGGAGGCAGGAGGGGGGGGGGGTTATCCTAATGGGACACGTGAAAAAGTTAAACCTCTTGCGATAATAATCCTGCTAATTCCATTCACGTAACGTTAATAACGGGGTCGAAAAGCGGGATCCGGGGAAGAAGGGGATAAAAAGATTTTCATCTGGGGATAATCGAGGGTCAAATCCGAAATGATCGATTTTCGGAAAATTTCTCGAGCTCTTGCATCGTTTTTCACTTTCGATTAATTAAAATTTAATCGATCGGACCTTTTTTTTTTACTTTGATGGGAGGGAAGGGGAGTGGAGGAGAGAAAAATATAGAGCGGTGGCTTATTGTCGAAAAATGCCTAAAGGGGAAATTTTGCATAAACGTGACGAAATATAAAAGGGACGAGAAAATGAAATGAGGCCTGTCATGGTATACTGATGGCTACCAGGATAATTGAATTATTGATCGATAATTAGAATATTCGACGTTTTCCCGATGAAATGTTTCTCTTCCGTCATCGAGCTTTTCACGATTCCTCCCTATTTTATTATTATTATTATTATTTTCTTTTTTTCTTTTTTTTTTTTTTTTTTTTTTTGTCTGAAAGCTATTAATAAATTTTTTATTTGCAGCAGGCGCCTGGAAGGCGAAATGGGTTCTACTTGTAAAATGTATTGCACTGAATTCGAGTTTGAACTCTCTCCCTATTTATTTATTGTTCTGCGTTTGATCGGAAATAAGAGTGATGGACGTAAAATAAAGGCAAAAAAGATAATTTTATCCGAAACGATTTTAGCCCCCTTAACCCGTCGGTTTATGATGAAAAGAATGCGAGGCACTTTGTACAGCTGATCGCCTTCCCTGTCATGATGGTGCATTAAGGTCTGGCAATCCCCATTAACGGAGCATATTCCCAGACGGAAATGTCAAAGCAAGCATGTTCCTCAGCATGTTCGCCAATGTGTTATCACTAACATTTTACGATCGTGAAATCGAGGCCATGATACGCACGACAGCGAGTAATATTAAGATAATGTGAAATTTTGAAAATTTTTAAAAATTCGATAATCCAATGTTGATTATTATTTTCTCTTGACATGAGTGTCCACCATGTTATGACAAATGTTAAGCCAAAATAACAAGAAAAAAGGAGCTTCTGAGTGAAAAAGGTTTTTGAGACTGCCAGGGAAGAACTGAAGAATCCTAAAGTTATTGTCGTCCTAACTTTAAAAAAACCTGAGATAATTTGATCGTTTTCTCTGTCTTATGAGGCATCGGTATTAAAAATTTTTAATTTGTAATTATTGTCTGCGACGAGCTGAAACGTGACCTACTTATTTATGTATTTTGGGCCCCTGATTCCAAACAGAAATCAGAAGTTTAAAAAAATTAATATCTAAAATGGAGGAGCCATTTCAATATTAAAAATTTCACTTCTAGCGAATTTACTTTTTCCGAATTTTTAAGAAATTTTCTGGAATTCAGATCCTAAAATGTTAAAGGGGGTCTTTACACTTAATTTTTACGTAATATTTTTTAAAAGGCTACCGATCATAACATTTTTTAATTCTTTGCAAAGTTAAAAAACAAATGCAAAAATGGAGTTTTGTATTTAAAAATATTTAAAAGGTTTTAAGCTGTGATTTCGCTTGCGCGAGGAGTCTCCGTGACTTCAATTTGTTTTTTTCTTCGCAAAAAATTTCCTAAAAACCAGAAATCAGTTTCGGACTTGAAAAATAGTTCCGTTTTTTTTTTTTTTTCATTAAAAATGAAGTCCCTGTTTCAAAATTCGTCATGAAAAATGGTTTGAAAAGTAATCCCTCTAAAAAGCCTTTTTTTAAATGTTAAATTAAAGTTGAAGGATCGAATTGAAACGAACAAAACATCCGCTTCATAAAATAAAAGATTGTCCACCATAAGAAGGTCAACGAGATGAAGGGGGTAGAAAAAAAAGGGAAAAAAGAGATTTCCTCTTGCTGAAAATGCGGGTTTAATAAATGATCATCTGGTGATGAGATGGCAGAAGCGTATCTCTCGATTCCCATGATGCTTTATACAAAATCAACGGGGGAAAAAAACGGATATTGGACCCGGTTAAATCGACCGGGAAAATAATACCGATTAAAAAAAAAAAAAAGAAAAAAAAAAAAAGTGTGCGCCGACAGGTTTTTTGGAGTAAAAAAAGTAGGAGGTAACATTTATTATTCGACGGCGAAGATAATCGATGGTCGCGTTAAAAAGTGACAGTTTCCCCTTAACATCTTCGGGATCTTTAATCACTTCCCTGCTCCCCCTCCCTCCCAAAGTCATGTTGAAAAATGCTGACAATCACACGGCCTGAGACGTGGGTGTACGTTACTCGTTATTCCGAAGGCCAAACGCTTTTTGGTTGTTAAAATCGATGAACGCAACTCGTGTTCGGTGTAAAAAAAAAAAAATTAAGCAAACAAATAATTTTTTTTAAAAAAAAAGGATGACCAAAGTTCTTGGAATTTCCGCTTTTCCAGAAACAAAAAAACCTTTTTTTTAAAAAGGTTTTAACAAAAAAAATTAAAGTGTCGCTTATTTTGAATAATTCACGGGGAAAAAAACGTTTCTTTTTTATGGAATAAAAAAAACCGCGATTCTGTTCCCGCTCCTCTCTAACGAGTGTGGGATGCGGAAAATTGATTCCGTTGAAATATGTTTTTTCAGAAAACATGAAGCGAAGACAAAATGGAAAATAAACTCGGAAAAGAAAACTCAGAAATGAATCGAACTGTTGCACCCCGAAGGAATTTCCGCTTTAATGAAGAGAAACCTTCCCCCTTTTCCCTCCATCCGCAAATAATTTTCCGACTCGTCCTTTTTCGCCTTTCTTCACTTCGTCAATTTTTTTCCTTTCCTTTTTAAATCCGATTTCACCTGGATTAAATTCTTTAATCGTGAATAATTTATCTCCCTTCTTTTTTTTTCTTCTTCGGGAGTCATGGAGAGTTTACGGAAGTGGAAAAAAAGAAGAAAAAAATGGCAGGCAAGGGGAAGCAAATGAAAGAACACTGAAATCTGCCGACAACGTGTTCTTTCTTTTTTTTTTTTTTTTTTTTTTTTTTTGCATAAAAGGGAAAATGAGGGTTTGGCAGAATCATTTGAAATTTTTTTTTTTCTTGTTTCCTTTCGGGGAAAGATTAAAAGACGGAAACAAAAGCGACAGAAAAAATGAATAGAATAAACGATGTGTGAGTGTAACAAAGCAGACGACCTGGGGAAGGGAAACAAAAAAAAAAAAAAAGAGAAAAAGCGAGGAAGAGTTTAAAGGAAAAAACTTTCAGCTTTGAATGGTAAAAAAAAAAGGATCTAATTTGTTAAATATCGAAAAAGTGAGTAAAAATCTACTGGATTCATGATTTCTAAAAAAAGCTACAGGGGGATTTTTTAATCCAAGCAAAAATCTGCAAAGTCATTTCCTCAGCACCTCGAAACTCTGAAAGCATTGGATTGCTCTATTAGAGCAATCCAATGTAAGGAGTAAGGGGTCCTTCAAGTGTTACGTACGCATGATTTGGCCAATATAGAGCTTCATGCTAAAGTAAATTTTCCAAAAATCTCCTGCCCTTTATTATGTAAAATCTCAGGTCGGAAATCCCTTCTCAAAATGGATTATTTTGCGCTTACGGAAGAATTTACGAACTTCTCTCCCGCCACCTTGTAGACGACAGTAATATTTTCCCAGACCTCCTTTCCCTAACGTGCTTACGTATCGGATCGACTAGTACCTGCTTCTAGCCTCCTGTTATTTTTAACATTATTTTCAAAAACCATATTCAGTAACCCTGGTAAAAATTTGGCCAGACTGGCCGATAATGGAAAATCTGACTGAAATGTAACAGTTATCAGCCTGGATTCTAGCTGGATTTGGTTGAAAATTGGATCCAGTACTGATCCAAGATCGATATTGTTGATCTAGATTGATTCAATAATGAATCAAGATTGAAAACCGTTACATTTCAGTCAGGTTTTTCAACTTGAATCAAAGCCGAATCAGTAATGTTAGGGAATAAATTTTTACCAGGGAAGTCGATTTTTTTTAAAATCCGAAATCTTGCAATACAACGATCGCTGTCAGCGATAATTCACAATTTTTTTCTGGGAATAAAACAGAAAAAAAAAACCTTTTTTTGTTTATGAACTACGTCCATTAGTGTATACACTCGGTATAAATTGAAACCGCCTAAAAATTTTTGTTTATACTTACGTGATAACAAACTAACGAGATAATCTAAACAACGTCTTGCAGGCGTTTTTTATTTTTAACTTTTCTTTTTCCTCTTTTCTTATTTCTTTCCCCCTTTCTTTAAATTTCAAAAAAACTGAATAAAATAACAAAAAACTTTATGCAAACTAACTCGCCTACTACTTAAAGGAAACCATTACGACCTAAGAAGAAAAAAAAGGGAATATGCAAAAAAGCACGAAGAAGAAAAAGAAATCGAGAGGGGAAGGAAACCGTTTGTTGATACACTTTTTCTGATACACAAAAGACGTTTGCGTTCCCTTTTTTTGATTCCATTCACGTAAAGAAAGAAAAAAAAAATACGGCGGGGGGAAAAAAGCTGGTTGGATTTGAAAAGTCCATTTCGGGTCCTACGACTGCCGTTACCATCTGTTGCCTGCTGATGGACGTATCTCTGCTCCTTTTCTTCAGTCGGGTATGAAATTACCTTTTTTTTCTCGCGTTGATGTTCAATTGACCTTTACTCCCCTCTTTTTTTTGTTGATCGTTTAAAGTTTTTCGAGATCTCAAATAGCAGAGTACATGCAACTATTGTAAGAGTTCAAATTCACGGCGAACCATGTTTCTCCAATGTTCCTCATAAATGTCGGGGAAAATTCTAGGAAAATTTTATTGTAAAGGGAAATTCGGATTAATTTTTCCGTCTTCCGTTTACAACGTTTTCCCTAACATTTTTCCTGAGATTATTCGAATGTTAAACAAACAAGGCAGAAAAAATGTTAAGGAAAATACCAGTGGAAAACATCCGGAAAAATTCTGAATTTTTCTTTTAATATCTTCCAACAAAATCGGCAGTGAAATAGCGACCCTAAAAGCACACACTTAGCCGCAATTTTCCGAACAAGAGTTAACGAGGTTCCCACTGCGCTTTTCCTGTGGAAAATGTTTTAATGGTAGGAGGGCTGCCGTACTAGCAAAAGACACCTTAGGATACGCCCAAAGAGCTCAAAACTTTTATCACGACCCTTCAGTATGACCCAAATTAGCAGAACGCGTCAAAAGAATTTTACTTAAAAAAAAAAAACAATTAACGATCTCCTGAAATCCTTCCAAAAATGTCATGCTTACAGAAATTCATAATTTTCCGAGTTCTCCAAAATGCCGTTAAAAATCTTTTTTTAAATGTTCTTGTAAAATCTCCAGACAACACTTTAAAATTTCCCAGGAGGAAATTCATCTCGAATTCCTTTGCTATTTACGGAGGGCAAAGTGAGGTCGACATTAAAGGCCAGAGAATTCTGGGAAAATTCCGTACAAAACCAGGAAAAAAAAATCATGGTGCATTTCCCGGCAGGAAAACTGCTTCCAGAATGTACTACTTCCGTAATATACGATCATTTCCCGGAATGAAAATCGACGACAAACTCGTGGAGGAATCCGTAAAACGTTTACGATTTAAATGATTTCGATCTCCCCCCGCAGAAGAAACGAAAAAGGCTCCATTTCTGACGAAAAGTAAAGAAGCGATTTCCATTATCCTCGGTCCTCGCTTCGGTTAACTCCTCGCTAGAACGGTTTGAAAGCTCTTTTGCGGGGAGGATTCCAGATGTGACCCGGGGTGGTTTATTCCATTTTGTGCTATTTCAATCACTTAGTATTTTCCTCGTTATTTTTAGGTCTTGCAGAAAAAAATCTGTTGGAACGAAGAAAAATAAAATAAAAAAGATCGAAGGAGAAAAAAAAGTGTATTAAACTCATTAAAGATTCACTCCGTGCTCTCTGGATCGAGATTGGTGAGCACTTTTTCGCACCAAATCTTTGCGGTTTCCTCGTAAATCAAAAAATCAAAGCTTTTCGTTTATATAAGAAGTGGTGGTGAAAAAAAAGAAAAAGGAAGGAAATTTTATATGGAATATGACAGTTACAAATCTTAAAGAATTTATCCTGTTAATATCTCCTGTCCATCTATGACTGATAAATCTTTCAACGAAAGCATTAATAAAAGAAAAATAGCTCTTTTCTATCCCGTTCCTTCTTTTTTATCCACTTAAATGTCTTTTTTTTTTTTTTTGGGGGGGGGGGGGGGTGGGGCCCCTGGAACACCTCGACCGTACGTTTAACGTCATCGACATTCTTTCATTCATTTTTCAATCTTCTTCCGAACATGACAAAAAAAAAAAAGGGAGGGAAAAAAATAACGGAAAACATTTTCCAGGTACAAAACCGTAAAATTTTACGGCACATTAAAAATTCAATGTTTCCGTAATATCATGTCCTCGTTTATATGAGGCAAAGATGTTTTCCCTCCGGTGCTCATTGTCGTTGCTTGGTTTTTGTGTCATACGGATGAGGGATGGTTGGGAAAATTTTTCAGCTTTTCCTGTAGGCGGAATGCTATGTACAATTACTCGTATAATATTTACGAGCGTTTTTTTTTTTTTTTTTTTTTTTTTTGGAGGGCGAGAGATAAAAAACCAAATCGTTTATAACTTGTTTTTTTTTAAGTGGATGGGAATCTTTTCCGAGAACTATGTATGCAATTCCACCGGTTTCTGGGAACGACGTAATTTATTTTAAAATGTTTTCGAGTTTCGGTATGTAACCTCAACTTTTAAGCTTCATTATGACATCAATACAGTGCTCCCGAACCGAAATATTACAAAGCTGAATTGTTTGGGAAAAAAACTGACAAGGGTTTTATTTGGGAATTTTTCAATTGGCAAAGGTCGGCGGAAAATGATCTACTGTAGAGAAAGTAGTTAACTTTTAAACGACCATTTCAAAAGAATAACATGAAAAGGTAATTTAGCATTTTTAAAAGTCAAACTGCCGTAAGCTAAACATAGAACAGATTTTTACTTTAAAGAAATTGGAAGTGACGATGCAACGTGGGGAATGAAGAAACGTATACTGCCTCGAAGCTCGATTATTTCTGAAACATAATTCGAAATAAAAGTAACTTCTCCTTCAGCTTGTAATGGAGGAAAAAATCGAGGGTGAGCGCAATCAAGGTCGAAGGATCCAGTCAAGGCTCAAGAATCTCAGGGACTGGTCTGGCATCGATTCCTTGGGTCTTTTTAGAGCGGCGGTCTCAAAAGTAAAAATCTGCCTGATGAGCGCCAATCTCTGTCACAGAGTCGGCACTTGAAAGAAGAAGAATGCTACTTCACAAATAGATTCGTTAGGCTCTGATTGAGAACATTTCCAACGAGTTTTTAACAAAACCAAAAACACTTCGGGGATTTCCCTTACCCACAGCCAATCAGCAAACGTTTGCATCTAGGTTAGTTTCGGAAGATAAAATGCTCCCGAATCTAGCCACATCGTCCGTTTTTTCAAAACTTTAGTTTTATAATCGATATTTTGGCGTAGGAGCCCTACATCAGAGCAACCGACATCCAGCAGAAATGAAGCTGAAGAGTTTTTCCGCAAAAGAATCTGTTTTTGCGGACTTGGGTCCGCAACCTTCCGGAATTGTGGAACCCGCAAATGGTCTTTCCATAAATACCCAAATAGCAAAGTCTCTCCAGTCCCGAAAACGTTCCCAGGACGTCATGAGGATTTATTGGACGTCCTATGCATATTCTATGGATTTGGATATACTGTGGATATCTAATGGACAATCCACAGGATGTCCAATGGATCGAAAATGCTGCCTATGCCACTAGACTCATCGTCAATAAATGAATTAAATACCGCTACCACAACTAGGTCTTTTGTTGCAAGATGATCCACTTATAGCCCTCCTTCCTCTTCCCCCCTCCCCCCTTCAATAAATTAGCTTTGGTTTCAATTCTGGAATTGTTCCAAATCATCCGAAATAAAAACTCATCCCGCAGTGTACTAAATACTCCCTTCAATCTTGGGGAGACGGTATGTAATTTCCAAAGGAATCCGTGAGAACAAAATCTCTGTGGAAAGCTGTTTGGGAATATGTTCTAACACTTAGAGCTTTAGGACAGAGCCTTTATGACAAATTAGGTAAACAGAGATAATAACATCTGACCTTTATTCAGATCGGGGGTTGTTCTACCGTTATCCTGAATATTATTCCCTAGATGTAAGAAAAACATTACATTTGCCACTGACCTGCCTCCTATAATTCCCTCGTCCTTCCTCAGCAACATAAATCATTCAAGCAATATCCTCCGAAAACCGCATGTTTCAACTTCACTTATATTTTTCCAAAAAAAAAAGGAAGTCTAACCGGAAAACCTTTTATGTTAAACTCATAAAATGATAAAATTTGCTTTTATTATATTGTTTCGGTCCCAATTGAGAAAAAAAAATCCCATCCTTTTTTATTCTGCCGCCAGAGAAACATTACACGTTTTTGATAAAAGATCCCAAATCAAATTTAGATGCTAAATCTAAATTTAACTCGAATTTGTATGTCGAGCACCCCTATGTACGGTAGGATTGAAATACAAAGATGAGAATCAAATGATGAAATTCGACTATATCTCGAGCTAATAATTAACCTTACAATCTTCCGAGTAATCTTACTTTAACGTGTTACGTCTAATCTGGGATTTAACCTTACAGCTATTGGAGATATGTAGAAAATTGAAGACGGGTTCCGCGTACACTGTAAAAAATTTTGTGTAATTTTAACACAATTTATAAGTCAAAAACGATCCACACATTTTTATTTGTCATTATAACATACAATAACAAATATTGCCTAGCAACATGTGTCAAAATAACAATAAGTGTTTGTCAAAATTAACATAAAAAGAATAACAAACAAAGTGTGTAGACCGAGTTTGTTAAAAATACACAAAATTTTTTACAGTGTAGGGAGAGGCAGAGGGGAGGGAGGAGGAGGAGGAGGAGGTTGTCGTGAAAGGAAATCATCATCGTATTTTATTTCCCTTGTTTTCGTATATCACTTGCATGTGAATTTAATGTATTATTCATCATCACACCCGCGATTCATAATTTAAATGAATATTATTTTGATTGAATTAGTTGCGGAGGTTGAATTAAACCATTAATATCAGCATAAATGGTTTTTTTCCCCGTGAAAACATTATTCATCGATTTTCCGTAAGCCGCATGACAGTGAGAAAAAATGGATTTTTTGAACGGTTCGACATCTCAAAATTTTGCAAAGCAACGATAATAAACCTGGGGATATAAGACACATGCCTCATATTTGAGCCACTTTAATTTATTCCTTGCCCTAATTATTTTTTTAAATTATAAATTGCATACGTTTCACGATCACATATACAGGTCAGACATATGAACAAAAATGTCCCTAGTAGTTGAAGCAGATGAATTGTTTAAACTTGGCTCAGTAGATGGATGGAGCTGTATTTAGGGAATCACGTGCTCTGACAGCCGTCAACTGAATATGAAGTCAAACATTTCTTTTTAAATTATTGCGGTTTAATAAAATGTAAACAAGAAAGAGAAAAAGAAAAAAGAATGATAAGACATTTTTATTTCATGATGCAAGACATAACACGTGATTCCCTAAATTCAGCTCCAGCCATTTATCGAGCAATATTTTTCTTTTGCTTCAAGTTCGGGAACACTTTTTGATGTAGCAGTTGTTTGACCTGTATGCATGATCGTAATACCCTTTGACTAAAACCGAATCTGTTCAATAGCCGTCCCAGAAGGCGGTACTTGCAGCAGCAGACGACAACGCTACTTTTTTTTCACAACTAAACAAGGGTCATCGGTTAGTTAAATTTCTTTAAAAAAATTATTTATTTAAAAGACGTGATCTCCTAATGTGAGCCACAGCACAAATGTACGTAACATTAGGTTTGCTATTATTTTGCTAACCAGTATGCACTAGGAAGAACAGAAAGTACCTGAGTACTTGATGTTAATAAATAATGGTTTTTTACCCTAAAATCTTAACTTTCGTTTACTTCTTAATTGTTTTAATTACAATTTTATTAATTTTTAAGTTCTTTTAAAATGATTGCAATGAAGAAATTCATGAGATTCTGAAGAAATAAATTTACTTCCCTGATTGTTTTTGAAAAATAACTTCAAGAAATCTTTCATGAGTCAAGTGGCTCCAATATGGTGCCCTTTGCTCCTAATTTGAACCAGTGGCAAGTTTCCAAAATCATGTATGTTTTATCACACTCATGTATAATCATGTGCTGCAAACACACAAAATCTCTACGTTCAAGGCACCACTGAATGATGCTGAACTTTGGTTTCATCAGTTAGAGGCTCAATTCGCACGCAATAATATTACTACTGACACCGCCAATTAATGGGTTATTGCCTCCGCTTGATCCTGCAGCATGTGAGTGATATAGTGAAGAAACCTCCGGAAACCGAAAAATACAACACTTCTAAAAAAAAATTAATTTCGGAATTCGCCGATTCTGCCTGCTTTTCAAATTGCATTCAAATTGGCCTTAATAACGCTTTTCAATTAGTGGTCCAATCTGCCTGTCCCCTCCAGACCACTTGACTCTCCACCATGTGGGCTACCTGTGGGAGTGAGACACCCGACAGTGGTTTCCATTGGTCCATGGTCCACCCCCCTTCGAAGTTCATCCAATAAAATTGAATCATGCAATGTTTTGTCCCAGATAACTTAAGGATCCTACGGTACATCCAAATCGGAAGGAAGCTTTCGATTCTTTTTCTATTTGCCTTTTGTCCTTTTCTCAAATCCCCAGGCACAAATGGCGACCGGTAAGATTACGTCTTTTACCTTGACTTAAATCCTTACGGTTCTAAGCCCGTGCTTTCTAACAGTCGATCCATCGGAGTTTGATGAACACGATCGAGTTCAACGGAATTACAACACCAAATGAACTCATCCTCTACCAGCAGTAGTAAGATGATCTGGAAATGTGATTTCGATTTCACAACAATGCGTATAAGATACAGCAATTTAATTTAAATCGGTTAGGGGAAAGTGCCTTTGCATGTAAACAACATCGCACTCTAAGAAAATCAATATAAATATTTTATGCAAGAAAAGTTTACGCTGAAAAAAAAAAAAAAGTTTTATAGCTAATGCACTTTAAATGTGAAATCCTCGAAAGTAGACAATAGTTTATCTCGCATTTGGGTCGATTACTTGAAAACCATGTCGCCTCACAAATTAATACTTTTTTTTTAATCAAAAATGATTTCTTTTTTTTTTTTTTTTTTTTTTTTCTTTCTTGGGTTAACAAAGTCGACGGTTTCACCGAGGAAAATTTTAAGGCGATCGATATAACGGTAATAAAAAAACGAGGAGGAAAACCCGGCGTTTGGGTAATTTTATTAAGTGTTATTTGAGTTTCAAAACATATTTCCCAGGCAAAGACACGATGTCGGAAATTTGTGATTGGCAAAGTCATCAATCATGAGTTTCGTGTATCTCTCATCCCTTCTGTGATATCGTCTTTTCTTCTTCGCATGCAAATTGCGTTTCTCGAACTTCCTTTAATCGATTCTCGAATTTTTTTTTCGCCCCTTCCCTCCCTTCCTCTCCTGATTGCATACGGGAAAAAAAAGGGATGCACAAGCATAAAAAAGTCGTAAAAATCTCGAAGGAAACGAATTTAAGCGACAATTATAAATTTTTGAACAATGAATCATCCTTTTTTTAATTTAAAGCATGCCGTTTGGATTAATATGCAATGTTATGACATGTTGTTTATGAAAATGATGCGTGTTTGACTCGCAAAGTTTCCTACGGAATTTCTCGTTTTTTGTGGATTTTAGAATCTGAGGAAAAAAATCAATTATAGGATCTTGAACAGTTTTTTTTAAAAGTTTTTTAAGGATATGCTTGCGGGCTACTTCGACAAGTTGGGCTGTATTGAGACGTTATAAAATGTTTTTGGAGCACAATATCCTTAAATTTTGGTAATTCCGGCCAGATGTATTCCAATGGGACACACTGTGCTTTGCCTCAATTAATGAGAGAGGCGTAACCGGCCACGTCGATGGAAAAATCAAATAAGGAAACTTTTATCGAAGAAACATTATTGCGGAAAAAAAAAAAAAAAAAAAATCAAGTGAAACCAATTGATTTTGTCTTGTATGTGTACGCACAGCACAACACAGCATTTTGGATCAATTTCAAATGTTAAAGCCATAACGTTATTTAATAAAAGCAACAACTCATAATTTCTTAAAACGATCACTTTCATCACAAAAACGATTACCACTTCATTAATGATTGTTTAATGGTCCTCAGCAATCCTAAAAGTCACGCTTTTCGCCTTTAGTGGGAAATGTTCCATAAAAGTTTTGAAACATGGTGGATATAATTTGAACACTTTTTTTCGGCATCAGCAACAAATATGCATCTTAAAAATCCTGTTCAATATACACGCTACGGGATACCTACGGACCTATCGGTCATATCAATCTTCATGAATTATTTTAGACTTTTTGGCTATCACAGAAGAGAGGTGTTTAATTTTCAAATGACACATTTTATTTAATATTAAAAATCTCATTGCAGAGAATTTTAAAAAAAGACTTCCACTTGTTCTTGTAAGTAAAAGGCGGTTACTCCTTAATAAAATTTCAAAGTCTCGGTTTAAATTTCGCGGTTTGCGATTTCCAGGAAAATAATTTAAAAAAATAATCACTGCCCCTGTAAAAGATCGAACTTATTTATCACTTCGTAGATATTCATCATGTTTTGTAATTTTAACTTGTGTAAACAATAAGTCTCTTCCGCCGTTTTAAAAAATGCACATAGGTTTAGATCGCTCACAGGGGCAGATTAATTAAATCAAAACAAACCGCCCTTGTAAAATGTGAACGAACAGCCAATGAAACGAAAATTTTAAAAGTAGCAATAACATTTCGCGACCTTAGAACCAAAGGGTGATAAATCGACTCCCTTTGCCAAATTGACTTTTTTGCCAATTTTGATTATACTTTAGATGCCCCATTGACCCCTTAAGCTAACATTATGAAATTCACCATTTTTCCCGGTTTTCCCCCTAATTTTTATCAAATTTTTATCATTTAGAACCTTTTGGCTCTTACTATATTAGTAACTGAGTTTGGAGCCAAAAGGAACTCTCATGTATTTCTTATGGGCAGCGCTTTTTGGTTCTGAATTGAATGTAAATGAAACTAAGTAAATTCAAATCCTTTCCACAGACTTTTTCTAATATTAAGCTTAATATTCATTGTATTGTTATGAAATTTTCAGGGGACGTACTCTATTATTAAGCAAACCGATTTGAAGATGAAAGCAAATTTTTAAAATCAGCCATAGCTTACATTTCATCAAAAGAAAGTTTTAAAACGCCCTCCTGTAAAATTTGCAAGTTGTTGATTTAGCACCCTTTGGTTCTAAGGTCGCGATTTATTCTATTTTTCATTTTTATTTCGATTTTTCCGAAATTGGTAACGAAATCTCACACTTTGGTTTCGCTCTACGTACTTTTTATTCTTATTTCTTGCAGGGTCCATTCATAAGTTGGCACTTGTTTTTTGTGCAATAACTCACAGACCCGGACTCGGATTTGGTCACATTTTGTACTCAAGGTTCCTTACACCCCATACTAGCATCCTATGAGAAAAAAATCCTTTCGCGAATTTGTTGATTATTAAAACCTCCGGAGACCAGCCTATGTCTTCTATTTTTAACTGATGAAAACAAAGATTTGCTTCCAGAATGGACATACGCCCAAATCGCTTAGCACGACAGTATTCAATATCAAAACCCAGATAGCATTTTCAATCCATTCGGCACTCTGTGGATTCTCCATTAGATTCCACAGGATATCCAGATCCATGGGATACCCGTAGGATGTCCAAAGGAGGCTTTTTGGATCAGTGCGAGCATAGGTAAATCCAATGGACGTCCAATAAATATCCTCATGATGTCCTGAAGACGTCCTCGGGACTGGATAGACTTTGCTATCTGAGAATACGTAATGCTCCTAAAGTGTTACCATAAGAAAGCTAACTACATTCCTCATGGTTTGCAACATGTTGCCTCTTACAATTTCTCCATTTAGCATTTTAGCATTTCAGCATTTCAAAACATTTTCCCTCAAAAACCGCAATATTGAAAACGCAAAAAAAAAAAAAAAAAAAAGAAAAAGGAAGCTTGTGAAATAAAAAAAACAAAACAAATGGGAAGCTTCTCCGGATTGTATACTGTCCTTGCAACGAACGATATTAAAATATTTACACGAGGATAGAACAGAGCTGACGCAGTCGATAAACAAGAGTGAGCAACCGGAAATTAGGCATGACAAATGGATTGAAAACAATGTCTATCAAGTGTCAGGATGGGGTCACAGAAACCATCTGTTGCCTTGCATGTATATGAGTTGCATCGCATGCGGGCCTTGACGGGGGAAAAAAAAAGAAAAAAAAAGTTTCTTCTTTTTGGGCAAATGAAAAATCCATCTTTTTCTTTCCTTTGGTAAAAAAGAAAATCCCGATGAAAGGTTTTTTAAATGGAATCTCGAAGGATTTTGACACGTTAATGTCTTTCACCTGATGGTTTCGTCTTTTATTTTTTTGTACAAAAGCATGATATATGTTTAACTCGACAATTTATTGTAAGTGATAAACGATTTTTAATGGCGAGAAGAAAAAAAAAAATTGTTTTTATAAGCTTTATTTTCGAGTTCATCTTTCTCGCACAGCCGGGAGCAGGTATAATGTCAGCAGGTTGTAAAAAAGGTTATTGCCAAACGGAATTTGTTTTCTTTTATTTCTTTTTCCTGTTGAAAAAAAAAAAAGTAAATCATTCGACAGACTGGTTGTGCGCCTTTTACGGTGTAAAATCATAAATTCAAAAAAGAAAATTCCAAAGGAAATGTTACGCTTTCTTTTAATAAAAAAAAAAGAAAAAAGAAAGAAACTCATAAAAAACCAAGTTAGGATTTCTTACGGTTGCCGAAAAAAAAAAGAATCTCAAGTATTTAATAGTTTGGAAAAAAACGTTTTAAAAGCCATCGAGGAAAAGGAGTTGAAGACATATTTCAAATCAGCGAAGCGTTTTGAAGAAAACAATTTTCGGAAGAGAATCGATATTCAAATTCGCGAAGACTCATGTTTGAAGAGAGATTGTGGGGAAAACATTTACAACAAAACAACTTTTCTCCCCGTATGGTAAAGTTTAAAAAAAGCGGTTGGAAAAACTGGATTCCTCAAAAGGGGTAACCAAAATTCCTTCCCATCTTCCATTTTTTTTTTTTTTTTTTTTTTTTTTGCTTCGTAAATTCTCATCATATACACACCACGGTGTGTATCTTTCTACCAAAAAGGGGAAGAAAAGATGAAGATCCTTCAAATCCCAGCTCTTACGGGATGGTAATCCGAAGATCCTTCTTTCCGGAGTTTGCTTACAAAATCTCTCGTCGGTGAGCTTTCATCTAAAAAGCTTTCCATTCGGAATTCGACTTTAAACAACTCATTTAACTGTCGCTTTTACAATTTAATTCGGTTTTGTTTGACCGATGTCGCATTTCTCACGCCGGACATTTGAATTAAATTTTCGCTCAAGATATGAAATTATAAATCTGGTCCCATGAGATCTCACTCCGGTTTTTTTTATTTCATTCCTTTCTCACTCCAAAACCAAAAATAAATGTATTATTTTACAAAAGCAACATATTTTGCAATAAAATGACAAGAAAACGATGAAAAATTCTTCATAGATTTTTCGGTTTGATTTTTTTTTTTTTTTTCAATTGTCCAATATCATTTAACAACCACAAAGGCTTTTTGGATTTAGCTTGACTGGATTTAGGCTATCAAGTATAAAGCAAGCCATTGGTCTTGTGGAAAGAAAAGGAGCGAAGGGATAATGAATTTGGAGCTAAAAAATTAGTTCCATTCGGTGAAATAGGACTAAAAAAATTGGTGCCATGATTACGAACTAAAAAAAGTTCTCAAGAGGCGAAAAAGCCAGAACTCAGTGCACGCTGTTCAACTTTTAACTCTTTAAGAATACTTATTTAGGTATATAGATTGGTATAAAAAGTTCAAAATTTTGTTTATGTTGATTATTTTCGTTCCTAAATTTCTTAATTGTTCAGAATTTTGTTGATGCAATAAGCTAAAACTTGACCTACTTTAATATTATGTAATATTATAGCTTTTTATGAAATTATGGAATTATAGCTTTATAAACCAATTTGGCAAATACAATATCTTTGTATTTATTTAATTAAATTTAAATCCAAAATGGCGGAGTTTCATTATTTAAAATTTGACTTCTAGTGCCAAACTGCTTTTTCTGTTTGGAATTGCGTGATTCTTACATCAAACCTCTTTCCCCAATTGTTTTACAAAAAAAAAGTGATATTTTGTATTGCATGCACGTAATGCGGGTTGTCTATAGTCGAAATCGGTAGGCGCTCAAAGTCGGTTTAAACCCATTGGGCGGGTATTTGCGGATACGGGGGATAGATTTTTTTTAAAAATAGGAAAAACAATTTTTGAATTTCCCAGGAATTTCCAAAATTTGAGTCCTAAAAGGTTAAGGATTTCCTAAATTTGAAATTTAAATTCAGGCTTTATTCCCCAAGAAAATAAATCACTTTTGAAATGCGATTTTCGGTCTGAAACGACAGTTGTTAAGTGTTTCCCACAATTAGCTTTGAAACTCCATTGAAATAATGCATCCAGGCCCAAATTTAAGTTTCTCCTTTTTCAAGCGATTATAGCAAAACCCGAAACCCCCCTGCAGTTAATTTCAGATGAAAGCAAATGTTTCGACTTTGTTGTATGTACTTCGATTATCTAAACTTTGTCGAGAATATGTACGGGATAAGCAATTCCATAGTTTCGCCTCAAGGAATTTTCTATGTGCCTCGCTTTTGTTTGTTTTGTTTTTACAAAACGCGGGAAAAAAAAATAGCGATAACTCTTGCCTTTTAAATTAAACCGGGAGGGATGTTAAGGTCTGTGCATAATCTTTATCTCAATCACACAAATGACTATTACTTAGAGAGCGAGGAGGAATCGACCTGGACCCTTTCATTTGAATTTCCCAGGTGGGTTTTCCTCGGCGCCTTAATTTAAAGTAATTAATGCGAAAAACACTCATTTCAGTTAATTGTAAAAAGGAATTTTGCGTAGGTTAAAATTAAGGTTGTTTACGTCTGCGTTTGCTTTTTCCGTCCTTTTTAATCTTGAGTGAAATCTGTTTTTCCTTACTTTCTGTTACATTTCACTCGGTTACATTATTTCTTCACAGAAAAAGTAAAAGGTTTGGGTTAAAAATAAAATTTTATTAATTCCTTCCAGTCGGAAGGCTAATTCTCTTTAATACTTCTTCGGGCGAAATTTCGATTTCACCTTTTTCTTTGATATTCCCACGGCGTAAAGCTTATAGAACCCAAGGGTAGCTTCAAAAACAATTTTTCCGCCCATTTCTGACTTATGGGAAAATAATTTTTTTTTTTTTTAATAAAATGAACCCGAATGAATATAACGCTGATGCCATCATTTACATTAGACAAAATGACGAGATCTCCGACAGCCGAATTCAGGGAAATTCGTCAAAATTTAAAAAATTACCCAAATTAAATTAAAACATTTTTTTTTTTTTTTAAATCTTTAGTTATAAGTCAGGAAACGAAATTTTATATCGCGAAAAAGTTTGAGAGAGGGGGGGCGGGGGTGGCGCTCCTAACCGATGACAATTAATTGCTGATTGCGAGATTCGAAATTGTGATTTGTGTGATTGAAATTGATGATTAAGTATTTGAATGTCCCCTAAGGAAAATACTCCCTCTGTCCGGAAATAATGTGTGTGTTTCTAACTTTTAATTCTCATTTCGTAGGCTTTTGATTTTTGCCGGAAGTGATGGTACCACATAAGTCACCCACCCGAACACTTTTTCACACCACCCCCCATCCCCCCCGGGGTCCCCCCCTAAGAAAAAAAAATTCATTAAAAAATGAAAAAAATCGACCATTTGAATTATTTTCGCTCCGCTCCTGAAGCGAAGGCAAAAAATTTGAATGTGACCGGGAATGAGAGAGTACATGACCCTAAACAAGAATCCACCATGAAAAAATTTTTTGCATTACTCGAAATTTCGAGTACCATCACTTCCGGAAAAAATCAAAAGCCTACGAAATGGGAATTGAAAGTTAGAAACACACACATTATTTCCGGACAGAGGGAGTAAAGTTTAAAAAAAAGGAGAAAAATATTAAGTGGAGATATCCGGTTTTGGAATAGAGCCATTGGAGATGAACATTTTTAATAAGGACGACAGTCTTATAGGCAAAAGATTACCAGCGATCTTAACCCAAATTCTTATTAATATGGAGCCTATAGGCAAGGAAATTATTTTTCCATAAACCAAACGCAGGAGCCATATTTTTGCCTAAAAAGCAAAATTCTAAATTTCAAAGTTTCCTTTCCTTTTCTTAAAAAAAAAAAAAAAAAAAAAAAAATTAAAATTAAAATTAAAATAATTTTCCGATTTTTCAAATTAATATTTTTCCAAAACCGGAACATTTTTCTAAAACTAGGACATCTTCGACATGATGAAAAATTAAAAGAACATGTTGCCTAAATCCTTCCCAGAAAATTCTTGTTTTAATAGCTTTTTCCTTCCTTCCCATCAAAATAATTGACATTTCGCCTTTTAAACCATTTTCATCAGGAAAAAGAAAAAGAGAAGAAAAGAAAAAAAATCGAAGAGAAATTTGCAGTTCGTCTTCGTAAACAAATTTATTAATGCGTAAATAAGTTTGTCAAAGCCTATCGCAGCAAGGGTCCACCGATATCCGGAGAAATTGAGATTTTACGGTTGAGCGATATCGGATGATACAATGATGAAATGTGCAAATGCAAGAACAACAATCATCATCTCCACATATGAAATTAAACAAGACGAGAAAGCAAAAGCAAAAGCAAAAGCATCACCACCCGACCACGCCCTCATACTCGCATCATTTTCAGGGTGACTTGCAAATATTTGCAATAACCCAAGTCGGGGCTCCGTCGTCGTTTTTCCGTTAAATCGAGAATAAATATTTTATAATCCGAATGCGGGTCAGGGAAAAGCTCTCTTTCGCAATAAAATCTAACTAAGTCGTTAACGATACGATCCGACGTAAAAATTAATAAAAACCTCATCTTTTTTTTTTGAAAAAAAAAAAAAAAAAAACCCATAAGCTTTCTGACTGAAGGCACGAAAGGATGGAAGACAAAAAAAAAAAAAAAGGACGGACCTACATTAAATTAAAAACATTGCCACGATACCCGCATTGAAATCCCATTGGATTTTCGCTTGTGTCCTTTGTTTTTTCAATATTTAATAACGGGATGCCAGTATGGATTATCCACAGCATCAATCAAAAAGTTGCCATATATCATTCAATAATTATCTCCGGGACCTCATTATGAGCTTTCGTGTTGCTTTTTTTTTTTTTTTTTTTTTTAAGTAACGATCGGACATCTCCCAGTAGGTGTTTTTGTCATTTTTTTTTTTAATTTCCTCTCCTCGGGTTCGTGTCCGTAAACTTTGAACTTTGGAAACTTAAAACACTTTCCCTCCTTCCCAATCCCCTTTTATTCCCTGTCCACATCGGCTAACGTTAATCTGTTATTAATAATCTAAATGAAAAGTTGATGGCGCGTTCGCGGTCGGGGAAATTTCCCCGGAGGACGGAACCGGTTCTGGGACGGTGAGTTTCGCTACATGTTCCTGGGCTTTTTCAATAACAAAAAACAATTTTTCAGTTTATTATTTCGAATGGTCAAGGGGAGATCCCATTGCGACTGTTTCCTAGTTTTGGGATTTTAAAAAAGGGGTTTAAAAAAAGAAAAGGAAAAACGTGCGCTGTCGAAGATAATTTCAAAAGGAGTAGAACAAAAGGCTTTTAGACTCGCTAAAATTTAAGCGGATGCCGAACCTTTACTTTTTTATTGTTTGTTTTTGTTTAAGAGTCTATTTATGTATTGCATTATCCGAGAGGCTACCACGGCAAAAAGTTCTTCAATTGATGGGTAATCCAAAGGACTCTTTGTAACATTGATGATAGGAAAAATGTTCAGTAGGTTGAAATCTTTTCCTTGAGGGGCTGAATCTTATGTCCCTGAATGATCGTCTTCAGAAGCTCATATTTAGGTCCTCTGAGAAAATGACCAAAGTATTCCAACTTCCGTCGTTTTACGATTTGCAAAACGTCTCTCTCCCTATGCAATCTTCGCAAAACCTCGTCGTTGGTTATTCGATCGACCCATGAAATTCGAAGGATTCTACGGTAGCACCACATCTCAAAAGCTTCAAGTCGATTCATGCAGCACGTTAGCTTTTAATGAATGGCTTAAAAAGGATTTCTAAAATAAGAAAAAATGAATGAACGACAATGAAAGGGAGAAACGAAAGAGTTTTGACTTTCCGTCGATACTTTTAAGCAGTTAAGTCGATTGCGATAAAATATTCCTACAACTTAAAGAAACAAAATCGACGGAAAAGATTAAAAAATAAAGAGCGGGAGAAACACAAAAGAACATAAAACGGGAAAAGAATCGGATTATCTTCCCTTATATCCTAAATCAAAGCGATTTTAACACTTGTACTCATTAGACATCACGTTTTACAAATCGCATGACTTTCTAAGTTCCTTTTCACACAAACGCAGCCAAATCAGGGATTCTCCGTTTTCTCTTCTTTATCTTTATCAGCCAAGTTTTGCCGGTTGTTGTTTGGAATACAAATTCGAAAACGTGGCATCAAGGAGAGAAAATCGTTTTCGGTAATGACTCCCCAAGCCCGTAATTCGATTTGTGAGACATTCCTCCATCTTAGAGAAAAGAAACGACAGAAAACGATGAATAAGAAGAAGCGTTACTGAGAAGATAACCTTTTTACGTTTATTGGATAAAGACGGGGAGATATATATAGAGAGAGAGAGAGAGAGAGAAAAAATGAACCATTTTCATTTGAGAATTGGTTCTTCAGGAAAGTGTCATTTTCTTCGGTATTCTCCCATCAAATAATCTATTTGATGATGTCTGACCTAGTTTAACGGACCGGAAAAAAAGTCGTATGAATTTCAAACGATGAGCCAGAAACGGCGGAATGCGTAAAATAAAAAAAATAAAACAAGACGATTTCTTTTTTTAAACGCTCAAAGTACCACTTATACGAAAATTAAATTTCGATCGAATTAATTATGTTTTATTGGTTCGGAATTTTAGTGCCGTTCTTAGCTTGAATCATTAATTTTCTTCCTGGAGATTTTCAAAAACCGAAGGGTCGAGGAGCAGATGAATAATAAAACGTAAAATCCGTTTCATTTATTCAGCTCCGCAGCTTGTTAAATTTTATAAATTGTGCCCCTATGCTTTATACCCCAAATCCGGATGGTCTAAAATGTTTTAATGATATCCAGTCTGTAAGAGTATAAAAACAACGAAGAGATCAATAAGAAAATCTACAACAAATGGCGGATTCGCAAGAGTAGTTTAACAGAATCTATTACGTCATCATCCAAAAAGGATTTACTTTCCTTTGATCTTTTCATTTCCTTGGAAACAAAGTGTTGAGATATAAAAGCTCCCAGATAGCATTTTCAGTCCATTGGACATCCTGTGGATTGTCTTATAGATATCCCCAGAATATCCAAATCCAAGGGATATCCTTAGGAGGTCTGAAAGTGTGGACCGAGGTAAATCCAATGGACGTCCAATAAATATTTTCATAACGTCCTGAATATGTTCTCGATACCGGATAGATTTTGCTATCAGGGCTAACATGTCCGATTGATATGACGACGTAAATGGTCTACTTTACCGCTGCACACGAGACAAAAAAAACACCTGATTATGTCTGACGCTGATGCCGATTATCTGAATCAGATCTGATGGGTAGGTGAAACAGCCGTAACAGCTTTTTTGGGAAATGAAAGTAGGTACATAAGCAAAATGTAAATAACAGTCCATTCCAAACTAGAGCCACTTATAGTGTCAGCGATGTGTGCATTGTGAAGATGGAGATTGGGAAAAGAGACACGAAATACTCACGATGGCGAAGAGTACAAACAAATCCGTACGACGGTCAACTGGCTTATCTCCATCGCACATACAATTGGAAATGGACTGTTTTGACTGTTTTTAAAAGTCATTTGACAACAATGGTACATGCTTACCTGAGCGTAAACCAGTGGTCTCAAGATTATTAAAAACCATAGTCAAAACAGAATATCTCCAATTGCGTTTATGACGGACATACGTCAGTTGACCTCTGGCGTAAGGGTGCGAAGCAAATAAGAATATCGAATGGGACATCAAGCATCACCATTGCTCAGTCAAAGCGGTGACGTGGAAACGGAAAACTCAAACTCGGCAAATTGATATTTTCTCGTCAACTTTTCAGCGACTGGTTTTCCAGAGTTTGACTGACTTTCCTTTTTCTTAAAATTGCACCAAACTCTACCCCATCTTGTAGTCAGGTTTTCGAACAGTTCGACATCGGTGACTCAGATTTACGTGCTAGGCTAATTTAAAACTAATTATCATCCTTATTATTCTCGACAATATTAAATTCTTCAAAAAATTCATGGCTCAAAACTTTTCGGACGTTGTAAATCAATGTATTCCGCTGTGTGTACACAGTGTATGGTTCATAGCGTTTTCATCATGAAACAACAAAAGAAACAAAGAGGAAAAGGTTTGAGCGAATTAACATTCATAAGAAAAGGTTAGAAGATGGTAGGAAACGTTGTGTTTTGTATGAGGCAGTTTGGGGAATTACTTCGCAAGTTTTCGCAAGTTATAAATCGTTCCCTCTTTTGTTTAATTTCCTCCTTTTTTGCTGACCTCAGCTGCAAAGTCGGAAAATTAAGTTGGATGTATGCAACGTTTCTCTTTAGATTTCTTATTTTCACGTCGGAATATATGACGAGGGTCGGCGGGATTTTTTCACTGATTTTACAATTTTGAAAAAAAAAGTGAGGAACTGGCAGGCAAGATCCAGAATCCAAAGGGGCCCGTCAAGGTTTTTCATTAAAACATTCATGCAAGTCCATTTCTAAGAGGGCTAAGACCATTTTTGTTCCAATAAGCTTTGAACCAACACGAAGGGTTGTCCCAAACTGGGATTACGATTCCGATTTCACATGGAAATAAATTAACTGTAAAGAGCTTTTATCAATTTTTTGGCCACAATTCAATTAAATTATTTCAAATTATTATCACTATTTCAAACGTCTTACCGCTGAAAGTCTTTAAAAAAGCACTAAAAATGGTTTTTTTATGAAACGACTTGTGTTATGTTCCCTGGAACAAACTTATAAAAATGATTCCAAGAAGAAAATCAGGAAATAAAGCCGTTGGGAATAAGGCATGCGACTCTGACTTTTAGGGTAACTCAGCAAATCACGATAATAATAAAATTTAAAATCTTGAAAATCCTTGAATATTTGAGCACAAAGCATCAATTTTAAATTCCTTGCAATATTCCGATCGAGTGCATTAAAGAGTAATTCAACTTTTCCCGGAACTTATGTCTGAAATACACTCCTTTGAGATTTGTGGCGGGGAGGAAAATGCCACGTCATTCTAATCA
Organism: Liposcelis bostrychophila; assembly: GCA_037577465.1. NCBI lineage: Eukaryota > Metazoa > Arthropoda > Insecta > Psocodea > Liposcelididae > Liposcelis > Liposcelis bostrychophila. The sequence goes on along the minus strand of CM075213.1, from coordinate 2,418,217 downwards.
AGTCTCGTCTCTTGTTATTGACGTTTCACTGATTTTCGAATTTTCTTAAACAAGAATAAGATCAGCAAAATGTTTCCAAAAATGAATCAACATGGAAATGGAAATGTAAACGGAAGTAGATGAAAGCAGATACCCCCCTGATTTTAAATTTTTCCCCCTTTTGCGTAACGATGTCATGAAGGTGGGACAGCTTAGACCTTTTCATGGAAGTTTCGCTTCATAAAGTGGTCCCTTGGTGGAAATTCAGCAATTCGGAGAAAATCTGCGATATGGGTAGCAAGCTGGGCACCTCTACAACCTGTTTCAGTGTAATTAGGTAGCCGCACACTCTTCCACTCAAAAATTAAATAAAAAATTGGAAATAAGGTATAAACTGGGCGGAGCCGTTGCTGGCATCAGCACTGAATATCCTGGAAGGAGCTGGGATCGGGATAGCAGTCATCTTAGACCATCATTGCAAAGCAGGTGTTAGCATCGAATCCTGTCCATGGTTTCTACAGGAAATTTAAAGCTATCACCTCCAACTGAATTTACTTTTGGTTTCTTCCCAAATTGAGAACTTGGTCAATTTTTTTGAAAAAGTTATCTTCTTGCTTCCACATCCTGAATTATTTCACAGGATTTCCATTTCTTATTTCCGACTTTTCTAAAAATTAATCTTTTCATTCGCCAACTCTTCCAAGTTTTCTTTCACAACGGGAAAAAATCATTAGGATTTAAAAAAAAAGCAACAAAATAATCTGTAACGTCCGACTCCGACATAATTAAAACAACGACCATAAATAATGACATATCTCAACATACAAGCGGGAAAAGAGAGAAAGATCGTATATATAGAGCTCTCTCGGGCGCTATTTTGAAAAATGTATTCTAGTAATGACATTACAGATGTTTATCATTTTCATCTTCCCATAACGATGCTAATAATACCGTTAGAGAGAGAAAAAAAAAAAGAAATGCGATGTTTCCTCTGGTTTTTCTTCTATTTTCGTTCTCGCTTTTCTAGTTTCGCATTATATCAAGTGAAAATGTTTTGCCAACGTGTATTGACGATTCCAAAAGAAAAGAACCTGATGAAAGCGGGGTTTATTTAAAATTAAAAAAAAAAAAAATTGTTGTGCCTAAAGTGTAAATAAAATTTGTCACGTAAAAAATAAAAGAAGGATTAAGGGGAATCTTTGCCAAGTTAACACCTAAGAAGAATTCTTTGAAGCGTATATACGAAATATCAACAGGAAGAAAGTGTGAAATAGGGGGCAACCTTTTTCAAAGCGGCTCTCTCTCTCTCCCTCTCTCTCTTTTTACGAACATCCCCAAGGGAACAAAAAGGGTCGAGGATGATGCTTTTCCTGATAAAGTGGGTCGAACTGAGGGCACTTGTCATTTCAGATAATATTCCATGTTTTTTGAAACGGCAACTGCCTTCTTTTTTTTTTTTCGTCCCCTCCCCCGCTCCTTCATGTTATAATTTCTCTTCCTTTTACAAAGGACATCGCGCTTCTTTTTCCTTCTCAAAGGAGAAGTTTAACTTTTGTGTTTTCGGGTTTAGCGGTTTCTAGCTTTGTGGGGTCATTTTTGTGAGGGATGCATCGGGGTTCCTGTTTTTCCGTCCTCCGTATTTTGTCTGTCTCGTTTACACTGATTTTCCCTCTTAGGGAAAATGAATGCGAAAACATTAGCATTTTGTTAAAATTTTCAACTTTAAAATATTTTAGTGCTTGCTTTGAAAAAGCTTCAAATCGAATAACATATTAATTCTGAATCAGCGGCAACGAATTACCGATATTAGAAAACAATTCTCCTGCTTCCTGCCGGGGGGCACTTAAAAAAACCCGATAAAAAAATCCAATCCCTAATTAGAAATCGAAAAAAACAAATCCAACGAATGAATGAAACTTTCGCATGCTAAAACGGGAAAAGGAATCATTTAAGAAATCCCAACAAAAATTTGAATTGATTAAAATTTCGGATCGATGAAAAACACATTAATTAAGGTGTCCAATTTTTTTTCCTCCTTAAAAAACATGCAATCTGCTATTTCGTCTCGATTGAACTTCAGGGTTAATAAAATTAAATGGGGAAAAAAAGTCTTCTTATTTTCTTTCCGATGTGAAATGTTAATTTTCTGATAAGCTGACTGATACATAACGTATACGAGATCCCTAAGATTTCCTTTTTTTACGAATGACAAATCTGACGTTTTTACATGATTGGTCGCCATTTTTTTTCCTAAGGTAAATGAATGAAGGAATTAATTTTTTCCGGAACAAAAAAAAAAAAAAAAAAAAAAAAAAAGAAAGGAAAACCGACATAAAAAGTCTGCTTACGACATTTTTATTTTCCACTATCTACATGGCGATCAACGAAAACCATGTTAAACAATAGCCGCAGTTGTCAGGTTCCCATCAAAACTTATTCTCTCAAACTCTTACGAATTTTCCGTAAATATAAGCCGGGGTTTTTGTCAGGGAAATTTTTGCTCCTGTCACGAAATATACGTGTTTATCTAATTGCTTTTTCCTCTTCTGTTTTGCTTTTCTTTCCCCATTTTTTTTTAAACTTTTCGTACTCACGTAACAAACTCAAAAGTAAATCATGTGAAGCGGAGTAAATGAGCTCTCTTGTTATCTTGCATTTTTTTCTTTTTTATTATTATTGACGTTTGTGGTGTGTGGAATGTACAAAACGGACGAAGCGACATATAAATTAAAGGGATCGTATAACAAAATTTTTTCATGGCATGCATTTTTAGTGTGCAAAAAAAAAATGGTTCAATGTTTTTTATTGGAAATTTAAAAAAATGTAGCTTCTATACAGCACACTCCGTCCCAAAAATGTTGCAAAGCTTTTCTGCGACAAACAGGTCGTCGCTGAAACGAAACTGCCTTTACTCGAAATTGGTAGGCGTTTAATGTAGATTTAAGGCCAAAATTTCACGTTGAAACATGTAGCAATAACATGTTGAGACAACATGTTGCTCAACTTGTTAAAGCGTTAGAAACATGGTGCCAACATGTTACTCAACATGTTGAAGCGTAAAAACATGTTGCGCAACACTGAAAAATAAAAAATAAAAACTTGTAAATGTTCGCAACATGTTGGCAACAGGTTTCTAACGCTGCAACATGTTGCTCAATGTTGCGCATTTTTCAATGTTGCAGCTACTGCAACATTTTTAGCGTGAAAGTAAGGCCTAACGCATAAGGCGGGTATCTATCGGGAAGGGGGATAGTATTTTGCTCGAAATTATTCAAAAACAAAAATTTGGACAAATATTTTCCTTCCAGGATTTGAACCCTAAAAGGTTAGAACCTGTTCCGCAGTATTATTAATCACTAAATCGGCCCTTGCTACAAAACTGCCTTCTGCTGTTTGTGCTAATCAGCCTTAAGCGATCACAAATGGGTAAAAAGCTCGTTTGGGGCTGTACCCTCCTCAACTCTGTCGTAATAAATCCGGTCCGGCTATCTCCACTCATTGATTGACGATCCCGAGCGAGTCTTCCTTTTTCTCGTTTTCTGGACACAAACATTACCAAAGGTCGAATCAAACAAAAAGATTCGTCTAGACGAAGCCAAAATAAAACAAAACTTGATATTCGCTGACACAAGAACGAGATAATCTTCGAAACCAATAAAACTAAACAGTAAAGTCAAGAAAATAAAGGGAAGGAAAAAAAAAATATTGGGAACAAATACCAACGGGGATCGATGAAGTTTTCTGACTTGGAAAGCTCAGCTTTAAAAGGTTGAATCAAGATTTTCCTTGTATCTTCGGATCAGCAGATACGTCCGCGTAGAATTCGTAATAGGATATTTAATTGGTTTTCCGCATAAAATCCTTCGATTCGAAATTTCAATTTTTTTTTCCCCTCCCTGGTTCATTTTTATGATTTAAGTTAAATCGCTGAACAAACTCTTAATTTTCTTTTGATATCAAGGGGTGGTTTATATCGTTTTCGAAATATTTTTTTAATGACCGAAAGCAAAAGTTTTTACCCTTTCTGTCGAAGAGAAAAAGTTAGTTTCCTGATATTTTTTTATGGGAATGGATTTCTTCGCTGTTACATTTTTTTTTTTTTTTGCTTCTCCTCTCGTCCTTCGTCCTTCGTTCTTCCCCTCTCCGCATATTTTTTTTCCCTCTCAATTTTTGTACAAGTCAGTGTCAGCGCTTTAATGGCTCTCATTTTTCATTCCTGTTTTCGCAATGTGTTTGAATTCACACAAACCAAGGCATACTTAACATATTCACGTTTATGTGTCACGGACGGTGGGCGTGTAGAGGTTTTTAGTTTTATTTTATTTTTTGTTAAGAGCAAGGAAAATAAAATAAAAAAAGAAAAAGAAAAAAGAATTTTAAAGATGTACGGAAGAGAAAGAAAAAAAAAAAAAAAGAGTTCTTTTTTTTTTATTTTTGTAAAGAGGAAAATTATAGTGCACCGTCGGAATATCGAAACTACCGATATTTTGAAGGATAGGTTCTCAACTTTTTTTTTTCTTTTTCCTTTTAGTGAAAGGTTTTCTTGAAAGTTTTGAAAGTAAATGCCAAGTTCTTAAGTTTTAAGTCTGCGAAGCCCACAAGATTCGGGAATACAAGCTATCACGTATTCTTTCTAACTTTGTTACAAAATCAAAAAAGAATGTGAATCTACTCCTTGTCAAAATATTTAGGATTTTTCAATATGTTTTTAAGTTTTTTTTTCTTTACTTTGCCCTACTACTTTTCTTTCGTTTACTTTTCCTACCCAAGTGGGAAAAGTCAAAAAACATACCAACGTAATATCAAAATGATACCATTGCTGACACCAACGTGATTACCAAAACGATGCCGCAGTGGTGCCAACGTGGTATTTGAGTTCACAAACAAAAAATGATTTAGTTTAAAACTCGATGTCAACTTACGGTTCCGATCCCATAGTAAATACATGTATTTTCCCTAATCACCCATGTCGTAAGAAAAACAATGGAATTTAATTTTTTCTTTTTCTCATTTTATTTTTTTTCTTGGACATCTCCCTAGGCACTAAACACTTACTAAACGTCCATAATACCAACTAATTTTCCGAAGATCTAAGTGTAACCTCAATATATCGAACCTTTTAAGTTAATGGAAGTCCAACCTCAATGTATCGAAGGCGATCGAGATTCGATAAATCGAAATCTTCAAGGCGCATGTCGAACAACCGTCAGTCAGACGGTAATATCGGAATTCTGATATCGGTAATTTGAAAGGATCTTGGAATAAAAATAAAAAAATTACTTGTTTGCATTTTCGAGAGAAATTAAATCAGACTGGAAAAAAAAAGAAGACGCGAACGAGAATTAAAAAGTCTTCGCATTCCGCGTATATCCATTCATCTATTTCCAAATACATTTCAAGAGACCATAAAAACGTCACATTTGAACAACAACAACAAAAAAAACAATGAACATATGTAACAAAAACAGATTGCCTTTAATTTAAAAATAATTAAGAAAACGAAATAAAAATATCGATCCCCGAAAAGCCCGACAATTAAAATTCCTTTTTTCTTTTTTTTCTTTTTTCTACAGAGCATTAAAAATCGCAATATTAAAAATTCTTTAGGAAGGGGGAATAGTCGTCAACTATAAAACTCTAGGCAAAAACTTCTATATAATTTTGCTTTTTTCATCCCAAAATGAGGGTAATTCCCAATTGCCATGATGTCACCAAACGATGTCGTTCATCAAAAAGAAAAAAAAAAAAAAAAAAAAACCTTTTTAAAAAGCGTGAAACGAAATTCAAAAATGTCCCGGAATAAGAACATTCATAATGTTTATATCGTCTCCCATTATGCTTTTGCTTCTTCATTACGTTTACCGGATCAAGGCAATTCGCTTAGAGGCCTTTTGAGGTCACACAAAAGCTTCAAAAAGCTCGTATTTACTTTCTTTGAGAAGGGACAAAGGGCTTTCATTTTTACACATCGAAAACTGGATAATTAATTATTTACGCTTTTTCAGGAAAAATTTGTTCCTTTTTCAAAACTACCCGCTTTCGGTGAAAAATGCATTAAAAAAAATGCTGCGTGGGCGGAAAGAGGAAATTGAAAAATGCAAAGCGCAAACGTTAAAAATTATTTTTTAGAGAAAGTAATTTTTTTTTTCGCACGTTAATAAAAGAGACTTCGTGCATAATTTTCTTCAAGAGACATACGAAAATTCTAGTCTGGGAGGGGAAAAAAATTACCCATGGGGAAGGGGGGGAAATTTTCTAATGCAATTACCGTGGAATATAATTCAAATTCCACGAAAATATTTTCAGCTCCAAAATAAATTAAACTGGAAAAGTTTAAACTTGCTCCGGGGAACTTTCGACCTTGTCTTTCAATTTGCTTAAAACGAACATTTTGTTACCTGCATGATTGATTAAAGATCCAAAAAACTTTCGGGGAAACTTTTTTCTTTCTTGGAAAGAACCAGCTGACTTAGTCGTAAAAAAAATGGGATTTTTTTCCCCTCTTTCGTTACATTACAAAAAAAAAAAAAAAAAAAATATCGCCACGCGATGACTCAACCCGTTGCAAGGAGAATATAGTCAACTTGTATATCGATCAATGTCATCCCGACTTAAAGCATAACCGTTCCCTAACCTTAGCCCCACAGAGTTGATTCCTTGTCAGTAGCTTAACGAATTCGACATGGTGACCTATTTAAAACTGACCGATCACAATAAGTCAAATCGTCTGTTTGCGCTTAATTTTGTACTGAAACGAGCTGAAGCGGGGGCGTGACATCATCTCATGTTTTCTTCCACTTATGGTTTAGAGCCGATTAAATATGAATAGGGACAAAATCTGGAAAGATTTCAGCGAATCAGGGAAAATTCAGGGCTTATGAAAGAACAAACCCAATGTCCTGCTTTATACACCTCTAAAGTTTTTACTAATGTAATGTTTCATTAACGTTTCCGATTTAGGAATCAGTAAATTTAGAACTCGATGAAATCGATAAAAATTTCACTCTTTAAAGATGCTAAGAAGCTCCATTCTCAGAAAAAAAATTCTTAGGGACTTGGTCGAGCTCTACCTGATATACAGAAATAGAACACTTATCTTTAAAATAATATGTCAACTTACGATTCCAAAAGTATTGCAAATACTTTTTTTATTTTCCAACAAACCTATAAAACTGCGGTATAGGGATCAAAGAGGGAACCAGGAAGATGTTCAGTAAAAGAATACACCAAAGGCACTCGAAGAGTGGACATGAACCACCGACCTTCCGTTATTGCAAATACCTTTGGTATCGTAAAGTATCACAAAATAGCCCTCAATAGGGTTGTTTCACATAATTCAATTAAATTTTTTAAACCGTCTAAAAATTTAAAGGAAAAAATAAAAATGCATTCTGAGTTGTAATTTTTTTGTTTTAACTTGTCATTAGCTCAAAAAAAATATTTTTTCTTTGTTATAATTATTTGTTCTTTCCGGGTAATTCCTCTATGATTTTTTGATTGTTAAAACATTCTTTTATTAAATAAAAGATTGTATCCTTTCCAATTTTTTTGATCGTTTTTCTTTTACGTTTTTTTTTTTTTTTTTTTTTTTTTTTTTTTGGTTTTTTAAAAAAAATTAGTTAAAATGAGTGCTGCTGCTATTAGAAACGATTTTAGCGTTGACGAGACGATCCAGTTGCTGGAGGTGTGGGGGAGGGAAGAAATCCAAAAAGCTTTTAACAGCTTTTCTAAACATATTACAGTTTACAATCTTATCCGTTGCAAGTTGCAAGATTGCGGGGTGTTTAGAAGTGTAGAGGAGATTAAAAATAGGTAGCTTCTCTGAAACGCGAATATTACAAAAGACGACCCACGTCTGGGTCAGGAGTTTGCTCCTGGATTTACTATGCTGCTCTTCATCGGGTTCTGTCCGGAAGGGACGTCGGGAGAGACGACTTAGTATACGACTCACTAAATAACTTCGGTAAGTTCTAGACATAAATTAGAATAGATCGATAAGATCTATTAGTAGACTAAAGCTAGTTTGAATATCGCGGCAAAAAGACTTGGGTGACTACGAGACTTGGGTAAGGGACATCCGGTTATGGGCTATATGGCATCAGGCATCCATACGACTCACGTAGTAGTAAAATGTTGTTATTATTAATATTTCTCTCAGCCATTGTTTCTATCATTGTGTAGTCTTCTTTTCTTTATAGTTTTTTATGAACGTGTGTAATGTAATATATTCATTAAATATATAAAATGATATATACCTTTTTTTTAGAACCATCATCGACAATGGTTAACAACAATCATTTTAATGCACCACGGAATGATCAAATCCATTCAGCGAGTGCCGTGAGTACCAGCTGGTCTACTAACCGCGGTATGCGCAATGTAAATTATACAAGTGAAAACAGCGAAATGGATATACAAAGGAGTAATCATGAAATCAATAGAACCTACGAAAATGATTATTCGAAAGAAAGATGTGAAACTGTATTTAATCGAAAAGGAATTAGTGGATGCTACCAAAATAATTCAGATTATTATTCAAAAGACAGGGCAAACAGTGAAAACAGCGAGGCAGCAAAGGGAGGAAAGATCTATAATTTAGGTAATCAAAACTGACAGCATTAGAAGCGAAACGAAGAATCTTTTTGATGATCAAAGTTGTGAAGTTGTGACAATAGAATCGGGAAGTAGAATGGATTCAAACAAGAAGCAAGAATATAATATTCTAGAATGTAATGACAACTCTTTCATTTGGTTATCAAGGCATTCCTGGAAAAATTCTGTCAACAACTGAAAAACGTCAAAGTCAGCGGCGCCCCTTATAAAAATGTTTAATTTTTAAACAATAACGTTAAATTTTTATCTGCAAAAAGAAAAAATGAGATCGGTGAACCGATCAAAGTGCTTTATCGACGAATAATGAAATGTATATTATAAATAATATACATAACGGTTAGATTTTTGATCAGAGATCCGCCAAAGCCGCTGTACGGGCATACGGAATCCGAATTTCGGAAAAATTATTTCAGATTCGGAATCCTCAACCCCGAAAATATTCTCAAAAACACGGTTAGATTTTTGATCAGAAATCCACTAAAGCCGCAATACGGGCATAAGGAATTCGAATTTTGGAAAAATTATCTCAGATTCGGAATCCTCAACCCCGAAAATATTCTCAAAAATACGGTTAGTTTTTCGTTAGCTCCCACGAGGAACCCGCCAATCAGCATCCAAATCGCTTTGTTGACGTAATCGATGACGTCATGTCGTGACGTTTCAAAAGTTGGAGATATCGGTTTTTAGCCTATACCCATACTTTTAGCCCTGCTCACCGTTTCTGAACCACTCAACAGAATTTAACCAAATTTCAATGGTAGCGCATTTTGATGAATATCTACTGCAGTACGAAAATCGGACTCAATCGGTAGTTGCGTTCACGATTTATAGTCAAAAAATATCTTGAAATAGTTGAAAATTCAACATTTTTACTCACTGCTTCCGAATCGCTGAACCGATTTGGCTCAAAAACTAATCAGCACCTACATTTCATTAGACGTTCCTACCCACCAAAAACCATCGACATTCGTTCTTCCGTTTTTCTGCTTTTCGACGGACAGATTTTTTTGCACATATATTCATATATTCATACACACATACACACACACACACATAAACACACACACACACACGGCCACCATCCAAATTTTGCTTTTTCCGGCATCAGGGGACTTCAAAACGTGTAAAAATATCGAAAACTGAAAATCTGAAATTTGTGCTAAAAACAATGCTTTATTCTCCCTGCGGTCAATAAAGCAAAAATTAATGCAAGTTATGAAGAGACCTTTTTTTACAGGTTTTTTTTTTTAAACCCCCGCCTGCATCTCGTGTTTGACCTTCCCGGGGATTGATCAATAGATCGCTTATCATAAAACTCAGATCAGTCAGCAAAGTTTACAAACTCTTAGTTTCGAAATTGTCAGGCTCGAAATAGAAATTGTAAGACCTCTTCCCGGAAACTTGACCTTTGGTCGTCAAACTGGGACGATGACGAGCTTTCCTTCTCTTAGATTTCTGGTTTTATTAGGTCGAAAAGAGACCGGATCCGCAACTTCCCGTAACTCTTATTTGATACTTCCTTAGCAAAAGTTTTACGTTGCCCGATAATTGAATCACGGAGTCGACTCACCTTTTAACCAAGGCCGGTAATGACTTTCAAAAAAAAAAAAAAAAAAAAAAAAAAACACGCTTTTCTTTTCTTTCGTGCTCTCAACCCTGAACGTTTAAATTATTATAATGACGAATCCAAACCGAGAGAGATGAACTTTTATACTTCCCCCGAGATAAATGGATTAAAAGTAAAGCGCGCAACGTGAAGCAAATGAGATTTTAAACATTACACCTCAGCAAATCCATCGGCCCACAACAAACCGGCAACTACAAACTCGATTCCTTGAATATGATTTGCATATTCCCAACCATTTGTTAATATTTAAACTTGTTTGGATAAAGGGATTTTTCCGTAAATAAAACATCTTTTTTTCTTGTCTCACGTTTTCTCTGCTCAGCTTCCTTTACCACAAAATTATTTTTATTTATACGGCATATGTTTTGATAGATGCAAAGCTTTAATTTTCGCCTGAAGTATCCAGTTTAAATATTTCACCATGTTTGACGATCATTTCGACAAAAGGAAGCCAGGCATCACCTTCTTGAGAGATGAAACGTCGGAACGGTCGGAATATTTCGGCCGTGAAATTCGAAATGACAAATTGCGTCAGAAGCGAGATTGCGTCGAAAAAGCTCATGGCTCAAAAATCTTAGAGATTGGTCTGTGTGAATTTACAATGGTCTTGAAGCAAACTGTTTTGAAGCTAAAATGTGGAAAAAATGGATGTTACGGCTTCATTATGACACATTTGAACTTCAAAAGTTCACCTAGACCGAAGTTCTAGCTAACCGTTTTAAAGCCTTCATAGGTATGAAAATATAGTCTTTTGAATACTTAAAAATCGAGGGTCATATTTTAACTCCTTTGAACGGCAATATTTTCGTACCTGTAAGAGCTAAAGAGCATTTCCAACAGGCTTTCGTATAACCCGCAACAAAACAAAAGAAATATTTAGGTCCTTCAGCGACTATCAGCTAGGATTGCGGTCTAGGGGAATTTTTGAAGTTTAAAGTCCAATATTTTCAATGTGTGTTAATGAAACGCCACTTTTTTTTTACATTTTAGCTCCAAAATATTTTGCTTTAAGGCCACTGTGAACTCCAGAGCCAACATAATACCAGCCTTTAAAGAGGAGAATAAGAATTTTAAATTGATGATTTAAAGAGAAAAAAAAAAAAAAAAACATTCCATTCTCACCATAAAATTATTCAACACCAACCACAATGTGTGCGTATCCAAAAAAGTATTATTGAAACCAGCATTTACAAAATGAAAAGCATTTTTAACGTATTTTAATTCGGAATTTTAGATGTCATAAATAATAAAGTAGAATTCACAATAAACATCAATCATTCCGGGGAAAATGTCCCGAAACCAAATTGACTCGAATCAAATTTTCCGACATATTCTAACCACCGCTTATTGTAACCGAATGAAATTAACCAGGTCTCATCTCGTAAAACGAGTGCAGTATAAATAAAAAATAAATAAAATTTAAAAAAAAGCGGAATTTCATATTTACAGAGTTCCAGCTTAATAAACAAACGGTCTTTGAAATTAAAGGCGCTTCGGTATTTTCAGGCAACATTAATCTATTTGACATATGGGCTTTTAAAAAAACCGTCATTGCTCCCACTCAAAAAGGAATAACATATGATCAAATAAGAAAACTTACCGTTGTCACCGTGCTCGCTGTGCTGGACCTGTGATGATGCTGCACTCTGTTGGCAATTGCCGGTGTCGAAGCAGCCGGCGAAGAACTAATCGACTGAGTAACTGGAACACATCCTCCATTCCGAACACTTATTTCTAAGTAGCAATGCGATTCTAAATGACTTCTGGACTGCCTTTCGTCCAAGACGATCCTTCTGGCGGCCCGAAATATTTTATAATAAACTATCATCATCACCGTTAACGGTATATAAAAACTCCCTAAAGTCGCATAAATCTGATAACCGAAATACTGGCACACTATGCACTGCTCTTTTTCGTGTTGGTTCCCTAATATTAACAACGGAGGTAGACTTATGCATGCCGCACCTAACCACACCAAACTAACGCACAGCATCATCCGCTTAGGAGTTCGTTTGACGCCATATTGGAGAGGTTTCGTTATCGCGTAATACCGGTCCACGCTGATCATGCAGAGGTTCAATATGGACGCGGTGCAGGACAACACGTCGAAACTGACCCATAGGTCGCACATGACAGGACCCAGCGTCCATTTCCCTAAGATTTCTTGGAGCGTCGCCATCGGCATCACCAAAATCGCGACGCAAATATCCGAAACGGCAAGGGACACCAACAAATAATTACACGGGCGACGTAATTTTTTCACTAAACACACCGCAACGCACACCAATATGTTACCGACGATGGTGCCGATGATTATGAACAGCAGGACCAAAGCTATGATTATAGCCTCGGAGAGGGTGTAAGGCGAGCTTTCTCCAGGGAACCAAAAGCTCACTTCTTCCGTAGTAACGTTGTTGAAAGATGGTGCCGTAGAATACGTTTGACTATTTGATATAATTAATAGATTACTATTGCTTGTTGTAGTGATTAATACTGTTTGTGTGACGCTATGATTAAATCCCTCCATACGATGTTTTCTTCTATTTTTAGTTCTTTGTTTTTTTTATGTTTCTTTTTTTTTTCACTTTATATTAAATTTTTATTGATTTTTATTGATTCTTAGCACTTCTGCCTTCGGAAAATAACGGCCCTGAAAGCAACATAATAATAATTTTTTTATTTGATTGAAGTTGCACGTTTAATTGGCAGTTTCATTAAATTGTTAGAAGGTGACGAATGCATTAAATCAACACCGTTTAGAGACTAAAAGGTCAAAGCAGTTTTAACCGGCTGGCCTGGGGAATAAACTTTAAAAAAAAAAAAAAAAAAAAATTTGGTCTAATTTTAATTTTAAAATTTTAATTTTAATTTTGTCGGAATTTTAATTTTAATTTTGTTGGAAAATAATTTTTTAATTTTGTTCCTTAAAAACTTTTACATAAGTCGGAAATAATTTTGGATTATATGAAAAGTGTATAAGGCCCAGGAAAAAGGGAAAAGATATTTTTAAAAAAATCAGACCTGTAATCAGTCTGAAAGGCCCAGGATTGAGGTGTAAAGTTCTTAGGCATTCAAGGCTCACCCCACCTCAGGCTACGGGCCTGACAAAAGTTGACAACTTTTTTCCTCATGGAAAACTCCCATCTTATTAGATCCTTATTTCGAAAGAAGTAAAGTTCAGCTCTTTAGTTTAAAGGTTGGACAAGCTCGGGTAGGAAGACGATGGATCGAATCCTCTACGAGCGAATGGGCTACCAATTTATCTCAAATAGCCTTTCAAGAGGCTGAGATCCTGGACCATTTTTTCAATTCCGGAATTAGTGTAAAAATTCTTTAATTGGTTTCATATATTTTAGAAAACCCTACAAAACCTGTGACTAAAATGACTGCATCCATTTTATCAAATTCTGTCATTTTTGACCCCTTTCTGACTGTAAATGATCAGGAATGATTGAAGAATAATGACTTCAGCGAATGACGAGTATACTTCCGCATTTTTTGAAATGATCAAAAATGACTTGCACAGCTAATAATGTTTTTTCATACTTAATTAAACTTGGTAAAAAATTTGTAGAGAATGGTACTTCAGCTTTAACTTTAAATTTAAAAAAAAAAAAAATTTTCTTTAACTTTAGGCCTGTTTACTTTCATTTTTCACTATTTTATTTAATTAATTAATTAATTCTTTTTTCTTTTGATAAGATTCTATGACTTTTAACTATGGGATTATTTTAAATGAATAAATAAATATGCCCAGTCGGCAGATCTTAAGTTACAAAATCTTGAATTCATTTATTTGGATATTGGCGTTAAATAGAAATTTTCGGAATCGGAAATCTCCGAAATGAGTCATCAAAATTTCGAGATCAATGCAGTCAAAAAAAGCCCGGAATCTTAAAACTGCAATCTGTATCTTTCATTTTCCTTGGCCTTATACTGTATATTGTTCATACATTATCCATTTTATGGTGACTAAAATTAAGATTCGACATTGATTAGGCATTAATTATTGTGCGCCAAATCTGAAAAAGCGTTTTACAGGCCCATAGTCAGCCATGGCAAAGAATGGTCAGCCCCCCTTTGAGAAGTTTTGAGACTCCCAGCTAAAGTTTTTGACTAATGTAATTCCCCAATTTCGGAAGCTCTTTTTGGCCTTCCCGGTTGGCTAAGACTCTGACATTTCATTGTAACATTTCCTCTTATAATTCTAAAAAATCACTTCTTAAAATTCGTCACACCCAACTTTCGAAGTTTAAGAAAGGTAAATTTCGACATTTCGAAAATGAATTCCGATACTATCGAAATCGGTTCAAACAAATTGGATTGCTGATAATTCCGTAAAACTGCAGCAAAGTTAAACTATTAATAAAAATTAAATGTAAAATAAACCTTTTTTTTTTAAATGATTGATTACATAAAGAAGCTGAGGTTACGGTAACGCCCTTCAACCTTGAATAAATTTCTTACCGAGAGGAAAGTTAATAGAGTAAAAGTCGGGCGACAGAATTAAGGCGCCTCAACCTCTGCATATAAAATAACTTTTCTAATCCTGCCAATTAAACATGATGAGAATCACAAGAACCATTTCAAAACTCGCTGAATCAAGTTTATAAGTTCCCGTTTAAATCATCTACTTAAATATTTTCAAAAAACCCCCCGTTTCTCTTCAAAAAATAAAAAAAAAAATAAGGTCGATGAAAAAACATAAAAGCGATTTTTTTTTCCTTTTGAAAAGACACCACGTTTCATTTTTATGTACCGACCCATCAAACAAGGTGTTTGATCACGTTTTTCTTGTTTTCTTTCGTCTTGAGCTTAATTCACCTTTTAGGATTTCTACGTAAAAAGGAAAAAATTATATATACCAAAATGAACTTAACCGAGGAGAAATCGACCTCTATCGAACTTATTTACTGTTTTCCTTCGTTATTGCTTTCGCTGGCTTAATTCCCCCGAGGATTCGATTCATTTCTTTATTTTTTTTCTTTAAAAAAAAAAAAGTCTATTTCTCTCATGGACTCAAAAAAAAAAAAAAAAAGCTTTCGGAAATTGGGAATTATCTTTATTAACTGGGTGCACGTATCAGAAAAAAAACTGAAAATTGCAAACGCCCGAAGGTTCCGAAAATAGCTTTTCCAGAAGTGAAGCCAAGAGGGAGGGAAAGAAAAAAGAAACGTTAAGTCAGTGAAATTGTATACAAGCGTTTTTCAAGAAGGCACTAGAGAGTCGAGAGCAACCCGACGAAGATACGTTACCCATTATCCGATGATTGGAAAAACAAGGATAAGAGTTATTAGAAGGGTGGGTGAAAAGGTTTCTTTTCGTAAAAAAAATATATAAAAAAAAAAAAAACTTTGGGAGTTTGTCAAGGAAAGTTTTCAGACTTTTCACTAACGGAGAAAGTCGCCACAAAAGCTGCGGTGATCGGAATATAGTTCAAGGTTCCCGCGTCGACTTTAATTATAATTACTGTATGATCGAGATTTTTTTTTTTTTTAAATCGCCATCAGGGTTTTCTGTGAACGAGATGGCGTCCTTTTGACGAGTTTAATTTCACGATAATCGAAGGTCTTTTTTTCGGGCGCAAGACATTAAAAATACCCGGGGGATTCTCTCGTCACAGGAATAAGAAATCGTTCCCGAAGCAAGAGGGGGAGGGGGGGGGGGGGGGTGAAATAAAAATCGATCAAATGTGACACGTTTGTGAGATAAAGTCAGACGCATAAGCAAGAACCTGACTCTGCTAACCCAGCCCCGCACTAGCGTCACGAATGAATGGGAACAATTTTTTAAGCACTCTTAAAAAAATCTTGAAAATAAAAGGTTTCAGAAAATCTTTAAAAGGCCTTTCCACCCTTACGGCACCCCATCCCACTCCATTTAATCCATAAGTTGGATATAGCAATGAAGGAAAATCATTCCAGAATTCCGAAATCTGGGAAAAAAAATTTTTGGATCCAACAGCCTTCCAGGGGAATTATAAAAAATTCAACGAAAAAGAATTAAAATAAATAAACGGGCGCATTTTCCATTAAAAGTTTTGCTTTCTTTTTTCGAAAATAAATGAGCCTACACTCTAAATTAAAATTTTTCCTGAATATTTAACTACCGATCAAAAAAAAAAAAAAAGAAATCCTTATTTATATTATTCATCGACCAATTATTTAAACATAACAGCGTCGACCGAAAACAATACGAAAGGCTCCAATTCCGGCCTCCCCATCTCCCGCCCGTAAAGTAAATAAAATTAATAAAAACCTTTTCCGGTATTTAAACGTATGAGGTTGTTTGTAGACTAATTACATGCAACACACTACAATCCACATATTTGTATTCATTTACATTTTGAATTTATTATTATTTGCTTTGGAATGTGCTGAAGGTTTTTAAATTTTTACGTCTGTTTCCACACGATAAAACCGGCAGCCTATTACTGCGACGACGTAGCCGATCCATTTCCTTTCGATGTTCCCTCTCAACCTAGAGAAAAAAAAAAGAAAAAAAATTAAATGTGAATCCATTTCGAAAAGCTGCATGAGGAAGGGGGCCAACGAGGTCGCAGGAAATTTTATACAGACGTAGTGGTGACACTCAGCTAAGGGAAAGCTGATAAGGAAGAATAATTACCAAGCAAAAGACAAAAACAATAAACAAGGCACTGGGTAGAAAAGATAAATGACAGCAGACAGGGTTAAATTCCAAGCAAAGGCAGTGGGAGTTTTCCTCTCCCTACCACTCCTCCTCCTCCCCACTTGTTTTATTTTCTTTAAGGATATTAAATTTTGGTCTCCGCAAAAAGGAATTATTGTCGGGTGATGACGCTGCAGCGGCAAAATCTACAATCCCCGTACAGAGAAACTTTTAACAATTATTAATTCGACTAGGGATTCTTTCGAGTGTAGGTTGAGGAGGGAAGACTGAGGAACAGAAAATTTTATACGTCTTCTTCACCAAACCGCGTTTTAAAATATTTGGGAGTTTCCCTGAAACGTAACTTTCGGGGAAATACTCGTTGGTATAAATCAAGAAGCTGGATTTATTTATACGAACTGGAAATTTCTGATTCAAAACTGGTTTACAGGGTCGTACAAATATTAGTTGAAAGCTTTTACTGCTTGTTTTTCACCTCCTCCTCCTCCCCCACAAATGCAAGAATGATTTCAAAGTTTGACTATTCCTGAGGCTCTTAGACGTCGTTAGATTTTAGGGAGATATTAGCAGTGTCGGACTTAAACCAATAGGTGGAAATACTCAATTGCATCGGATCAGCTTTGGGAAAACTGACTGAAATGTAACGCCTATCAAGGTTGGACTTATGCATGATTTACTGCCATCCAATATTGGACAACACCGGAAATACCAAGATTGGGTCAGCGCTGGAACAAGACAGATTTGTTGCGTTCAAGCATTACGTAAGACCAGAAGGGGGGAGGGGGTGCAAGAAATTCTTACGATTTCTTACATGGAGCGGGGGGGTTAGGAAAATCTCAGGTAAAATTTTTATCATTATTTAATTGTTCCGAAAAATTCAAATTTAATATAAAAAAATATGAATTTAATTTCATTTAAAAAAAAGTAATTTTGTAAATTTTTTTTCTTTTTGAAAATCTGTAAGAAATTTAAAATAAAGATATTTTTAACCCCATCTGAGAGAATTACACCCCCCTGCCCCAAAAAGCAAATTTAGGTTTGTTATAAAATTTTTAAAATTGGAGGCAAAAATAAAAAAAGGGGGGAAGGGGGTCAGCAATCATCTTATGTAAGTATAAGGGGAGTCAAAGAAATCTTACTAAATCTTACATCAAGGGGGAAGGGGGTCGGAAAACCCGAAAAAAGTCTTAAGTAACACTTGAACGCTCCCAGAGCGAAAATAAGCAAAAAAACTTCTCAATACCAAATGAAACTTTTTTTGCAGCTGACCACTCTTCCAGCTTTGCATATCAATGCCTTGGGTATTATCTTCCAGTTTGGATGTAGAATTTGCAAAGTCTCTTCCTAGGGATCGTAATTCGAAAAATTTTATAAAAAGGGAAACCTTTTTTTTTTTTTTTTTTTTTTTTTTTGGTCTCATCGCCTTCACACTAAGTCTTTATCCGGAGTTAAAAAGAGGATTACCCTAAATTGTGTTAAGTTTTTGTTTACCTTAGCTTAAGAGCGTGAGGTAACGCGAACGAGGATGAGAAATGCAATATAAACACGAATTTCCCCAAATCATACCTCCATGCGTGGGTTCGAGCCTCTTTCGAAAAGTGCTTCTACCATTTATTAGTTAAAATTCATCACCTCCTTCATAATAGACGTCCTCACTTGTAATTTACAACATATCATCTCTTTTGATATTACCCATGCATTAAGTGTTAATTTGCATGTTGAGTGCCGTTCTATTGAATTTGCGTTAAAATTTTTTTGATGTATTTAAGAACTATAATTTCCGAGTTGAGTAATCATTCCGTTTCAGAGTTTCCTATTAAACTGTAACACAATTCGAAACCCCCCCATTAAAAAAAAAACGACTAGCCAGCCCGGCAGCAAAAATATTTTCCTTCTCTATTTCCTTCAAATCAAAATTTTCCATATTATAATAATATACATACGTAGAAGTGTCATACGTGCAACAGATGGGTTCCATCACAGACTAATAAATGACGAACCCTCTGGTCAGCAGCAACAGTTTTGAGCTGTTTCAGGACAAGTTGGGTCACGATCAATATCGATATACTTTTGTCGACCACGGACTAGGTCACGTCCCGTACGTTCATGTAGTATTCATGTCCCCCTCAAATTTTATACGGCATTCAAGAGTTTATTTTCCCTCTTTTCTTAGAAATTACTTCCACCATCGAAATTAGAGAAAAAATAAATTCCGGCTTGCAATTTAAAAACGAAAAAAAAAAAAAAGATTTCCAAAAAACAGAAAAAAAAGGGGAAAAAAAATATGGCAACGAAAAACATAATAAATAAAAAAAAGTCGCCACGGTTTCGAGATGTATTATAGGAATTAACCGGAAATAGCATTTCCTGTCGGAAGAAGAAACATCCAGGCTTGGACGCGAGGATTCGAAAACTGCAAAAACAAAACATATTTGGAAAACGTCAAGGAAGCTTCTTGTAAGCTCGACCACTGGAATAATTCCACTGGAGAAACTTTCCCCGTTAATTTTCCTAGTTTTAGAATTAAAATCGGAAAACTGTCAAGAATTTCTTTTCTCCTTTACTTTTCCATCATCCTCGACTCTTCTAATTGACTTTTTCTTTTCTCAAAATAAAATATTGATCCTGTTCCTAATTTTTTTTTTCTTCTGATCGGGAAAAACGGCCTTCGACATCCTTTCAATAAACATTTCGGAGAGTTTATTCTCGTTTAAATAAAGGATTATTGGAGAAGATGAAGAAAAGGGAGGGGGAGGGGGGAGGAGGGCTGAAAAAACTTAAAAAGTCAGATAATTGATTGAAAGGAAAATATTGATATAACAATCCGAAAGACGACAAACAGTGCGGACGGAGCTAAATACAACAAACGGAAATGAAAAGTTATCGTCTCAAGGTCTCATCGGAGGAGAGAAACGAACGAGAAAACTTCATCGATTTTATAATCCTCAGGATTATTATTCTTCATCGTGATAATATTTCTGGAGATTATAAAAAAAGAAAGCTGGCGATTTCAAAACTCAAAGGATTGAAATGATTATGAGTTTCGCCCTAGTTCAAAAATATTTACTATTTCATTGGTTCTTGTCCAAATATAAAAGATTTATGTCTCTGAAGGAAAAATTTGCTAATAATAATAATTAGTTCTTTTGAAAAATTTGGGCAAGTATTGAAAAAAAAAAAAAAAAAAAAGCTCCTGTAGCCATAGATACAATTTAAAGTGCACTTACAGTTCAAAACAAAGATATTTTTAAAAATCTATCTTAAATGCGTTAAATTATATAGGGGGTCATTCATACATTCAAGTATTACGTAAGCGTGATTTTGGTGAATTTGAACCCCCGCTCCCCCCCGGTAGTATGATATTTCGCCATATTTAGCTTATGGCGAATATGGTTAATGCGGACCCCCCCTAAAAATCTTACGTAATACTTGAACGTTCCCTAGACAAATAAATGTAGGATTCTGCATTTTTTCTCAGAATGAGATCATCAACTTTGGATGAGAATATGAAGGGCCAATTTCCTAAAAACCTGGTATTTCACTTTCAAAGAATTCTTTGTGACCGTCCACATATAAAAAGATATAGCAGACGTAGAACAATTTTTTTTCTTTCAGAAATTTGGACGGACAACAAGAAAGAGTGGGTGGTGACTGGATTCTTAAGTTGAGAAAATCCCCAGAAGTGAAAAACATTGAAAAAAAAAAAAAAAAATTAAAAATTAAATTTTTGTGGAAAAGCCCAAAAAATAAGAAAATAACTGGGTTTTTTAGAAATCTAAAGCAGGAACTTTGATGGTAGAGATCTTAAAATTTTAAGATTTGCACAATAAGGGAGGTCCTAAAGTTGTGCTTTGAGTGTAGTTGACGACGTTAAAATTAAAAGGATTCAACGTGACCCCCCTCGAAATTCACTTTTTTAACAAAACCGTCTGAGCTTTAAAAGCATTTTCCGACCTTGTTTTAAAATTTTTTAAATCCCTACCCTTTCCGAAGTTTCTCGAAAAATTTAAAAGGTGGTAGGCCTAATAACTTTAACGTAAAAAAAATTTACAGAGTATTATGTTAATTTTTATGTTAAATTGATATGATCATACAATAAAATTAACATGAAAATGAATATTTCGATTTAACATAAAAAACATGTATGTAGACTCTTTTCTACATAAAATTTTTTACTGCGTAAGAAAACTTTAAAAAAATAAATCAGCCGGGTTAAGCGATTTGGGCAAATGGAATTTGAAATTCCCATAAATTGGCGTGTTAAAATTAAATAATTTTTTTTTTTTTTTTTTTTTTAAATCTCATCCTATTCATAGTCCATTCTTAAGTTGGCACTTGTCATTTATTTGTAACTGATGTAAACAAACATTCAGTCCCAGAATGGACATAAGCCCAAATCACTTAACACGGCAGAAATTTAGAATCAAAAGGGTCAGATCGATCGTTCAAAACGGACATAAAATTATCCCGGAAAGCTCCAGAATTGTTGTACACAGTCTCAGGAACCGAAAGGTTCTAACTTCTTTACATAGCTTACGGATAATTTGGAACCTTTTGTTGCTGAATTTAGAAGTCACTAAATTGGCTCCGCTTTAGAAACTTTTTAAAATAATTCCGTAAATATTGATTCGCTTGATTTGGAAACTTACGGAGTATTCTCTTAATTAATACGTTCATAGTTCTGCACGATTGCAATATCAAACAAAGTTCAGGTATAAAAGTGGAGTTACACAAACTTTAAAATGGCTGCCCTGTTAAATTTCGAGGTATTTGATTGCCCTTTCTTTTTCTCCTATTTGCCTCTGCAAATGTCACGACACTGCAGGTCCTATTTTTTGAATTATACCCCACTATTTGACGTGTTAAAATTAAGTAACCCATTTTTTTTTCTTTCATTTTAATATTCCTTTGTTACAACTGTGTTTATTTTATATGAAATGACAGAAAGAGGAACGTGATAAGAAAAAACGTTGCGTAGAAAAAATAAGATTTTTTTTTTTTTTTCGAGGAGAATCATGGAGACGTGACTGCCTTTGCTTTTAAAGAACTATTTCCTCTATATGGAATGCGAAAAATGAGAAAAGGAAAATGAGGTTCTTTTTTTATATATACAGTATTACGGTATATTTATCAAATGTCTGAAATTCGAAGTCTATGCTTAAAATATAGCTGTGTTCGATTTGAGGATTAGAAAAAGTATGCCTGAGGCAAACAAACTCGGTAAAAACTTTTATGTAGAAAAAGTAACATCATTCACTAGTAAAAAAAGGGCTGCTTAGAATTTATGTTAATTTTTATATTAAACATGAAAATGTGTCGATTTAACACAATTTTATGTTAGAAATGAACATAAAAATGAACATAAGCTCTATGTGGACCTTTTCTTACATAAAATTTTTAGGGGACAAGTCTAAGACCCAATCGATGACCCTGAGAAAAAAAGAGGCCACTAGGTCTCCTAGGTAATTTTCGAAGAGGCCCTTTTAAAATCCTTTTATTTGTCACTTACCCCATTACGAAAAAAAATTGCAAAGTCGAAAAAAATTAGAGCTTTTTTAATTCGTTTTATAAAATCTTGATTCTAGTCGACCCTGACCCGTCTCACATCTCTCATGTAATTCTGAAAGTGACAGGTAACAAGGGGAGAAAGCTTAAAAGGTACCACTTAATACCTTTATAAATGTTTTTTCGTGTCGCCGGATTAGTTAAACTCGCGGATAAAGATTGGAAACCGGCCAAAAAATTCGTGAAAATCGTTGAAACTCAACCTTAATATCGATATCGTGATTCTCATTCTATTCCAATTCGCAACAACAGCTTTTTTAAAAGATTTTCTTAAACGATATGTATTTATTTTTCTTTTTGTTTTCTTTTTTCTTCCTTTTTTTCTTTTTAAATAAAAATCGCAAGTAGCAAAATAAACACTTTAAATTTTTATTGTTGTTTATTTTATTCCTATCGAAAACGGTTTAACGATAAAAGAGACGCGGGAAAAAGGTCAGCAAAAGAGCGCTTACGGCTGTATTTGTTGATCGCCGTTTCATGTCCTAAACTCCGAAAAAGGAAAAGGAGCGGAACATAAAAAAAAAAAAAAAAAAATGGAAACGAGTTAAACTGATAAATATGCAAATGGCGTGCGAGGGACAACTGAAAAGCTTCAACCTTTTAATTAATTTAATCGGCAAGGGCCCTTTTGAAAAAAGAAATGGCGTCACAAAAAGAAAACAATCGACGCGCGAGATTTCGGGCCAGCGCCGCTCCAATTCAAAATTTATGAATGGCAAGGGGTACTAAATTCAATTGCAGTTGAAAAACAAGTAGCAAAACGGGCGAAAACTTTTCCAAAGTTGACATGTCGGTTAGTAATTTTAATTAAAAGTGCGGGAGTTGTTCGAGAGTTAAAATGACGTCCCCGTCGCATCGAGTCAACTTCCCGTCATAATCTTTTTTTTTTTTCTTCTTTTTTTTCCTCTCTTTACTTTTCCTTCTTTTCTCCAAACAATATTTTTTTATTTTTTATTGCATTATATCTTTGTCTTTAGCAATCTTATCCTTTTTTTAGTTACTGTAAAAGTGTTAAACTGATATAATAAAACAATCCAATTATTCCTTCAAATATTTTCTCGCTGAGAAAAAAAAAAAAAATTCTCGGCTCGTTTCTTTCCGAAAAAAAAAACCTTTTTTGTATTTTCTTTAATTGGAAATAAATTTTCGAAGCGGAAATATCTTTTGGTTTCCAAGAATTCAAAAAGTGAAAAAAAGAAAAAGGGAAAAAGCCTTGTCGTAAGTAAAGTTAAAAGAGCGAGAGGTTTATTCATAAATCAGAAGGAAAATAAGAAATGGGAGTTATAAATAACGGGGCAAAGAAAAAAAAAGTCTGAGAAGAATGAGAAAATATTAAAAATTAATAAGGTAAAGTGTTTTATGATGGGTAGACTTTACTTTTTTTTCCTGATTTTTATGAGTCTAACGGTAAATGAACATTACAAATAAAAAGGAAATAAAGTACCCACTCGAGTGTCTTCCTTAAGGACAAAGGAAGGCGTTTCAAAAATACCTTTTAAAAAATTTAAGAGGCCCCAAATTTTCAATATCGGTCACAAAAAATGAACATCAGGCGGATAAGTTCTTTTACAGCAAGACTGAGCAAAGAAATCTGAACGGGTGGACGAGTGAAGAAGCAGCGGTGATACCAACAACTAATAATTCACTAATTCCAACTATTTTTTTTTATTCCAGGTGTGCATAAAGTAACACTTTTCACGTCCGTTTTCTGCTTAAAGTTGAACTTTTAGAGTCAGTAAAAAAGACTCCTAAAAGTAAACACTTATGGATTATCGCTCGGAAAGTGACGTCAAAAATCAATATGGCCGCTGCCAAATCATAATGCCAACAGCTTTAAAAGATCATTGCACTTGAAATAAAAAAACTATGTTTCACAGCTAGGAATCTAAATCTCGACATTTTGAGCCTCGCTTACCTCGCTTCGCTCGGCGCGGCAAATTTAATCTCGGACTCAAAAAGTCTCCCTTTAGCTTCTAGCAATGAAATATACTATTAAAGGGTCCCCCTAATTCAGACGTTTTTCTTTAACTTATTTGGTCTGTTTTTTTTCTGATTTGGTCTGTAATTTTTTAGTCAGTATTTAATTCTCTTTTGGTCTGTAAAACTACTTTTTTGTCAGCAATTAAAATGGATTTGGGCAGTAAAAATATTTTTCATTCTACGTGAATTCAAAGTGATACATATCACCGCCGCCTAGCCAGTTGAAAGCAGAACATATCAACATAGAGTAAAAAACGTGGAAGCAGACAAAAAGAAGCCTATTTATCCGCCTACTCGGTAGATAAGTGAACATATCTACCGAGTAGGGCTTCTTTTTGACAGTGTCAATAGACTTATGTTGTTTGTTTTGTTTATAAAAGAAGAAAAAAAAATTTTTTTTAGTTAATCCTAATCTAACCACTTAGAATGAAAACACACTTTCAACTCTAGCAGTGAAATCTACTATATTTTGGGCTATATTAATTTTTTTGGTCGGTAACATTAATTTTTATTGCATTTTTAACGGGATATGGATCTATTTTATAAGCAAATCACGATTAAAAGTTCGTGAACTTAATAAGCTAAACATAGGAAATCAGTTGAAAAGTTAAATCGAAGTGGCGAAAGATGGAATTAAACCATCGACCTTTCGTTTTCATGACGACTGCTCTACCACTAAGCTACTTCGACAATCGATTCAACTATCAACTGATATGGTACTTGAATGGAAAAGCACGCAGTATATGGAATTAAGATGTTCTCCTCTGTTAAACATCTTAATTCCATATACTGCGTGCTTTTCCATTCAAGTACCATATCAGTTGATAGTTGAATCGATTGTCGAAGTAGCTTAGTGGTAGAGCAGTCGTCATGAAAACGAAAGGTCGATGGTTCAATTCCATCTTTCGCCACTTCGATTTAACTTTTCAACTGATTTCCTATGTTTAGCTTATTAAGTTCACGAACTTTTAATCGTGATTTGCTTATAAAATAGATCCATATCCCGTTAAAAATGCAATAAAGATTATCAATTAGGATCGAAAATAAAAATCAAAAATTAATTTTTATGGCAGATATATATGGTTTCTTTTGAAAGCTCAAAAAAACCTCTAAATGCTGACTTTGGTGCAAACATTTGAGCTGGCAAATTCAATGGCGTGAAGTTGGCAATACTTTTTTTTTAAAGCCATTCTGCTAGCCTTACGTGCGCAAGCTCAAATTTTATAAATTATACATTTTGAAAGCTCGAAGTTAGGAGAATGATATGCATTTGGTTTGGACTCTGAACCTACCCAATAGGGTTGTTTCACATAATTTAATTTAATGTTTTAAATCGCTTAAAAAATTCGAGAAAAAAATACGAAAGCATTTTGTGTTGGAATTTTTTAGTTCCAGATTGCCATTAGCTGAAAATAAATAAAAAAAATTGGGCCAAAAATTGATGCGTTTGAAATGATTTCAAAAAGCGGGATGGCCTTTTTTGAACTAATTGTTTTTATCGTTCTGCGCCTTGAGAATTAGCGACTATGTATTTCTTATTATACACTGACGGCAAATAACAGAACGATAAAAACAATTGGTTAAAAGAAGGCCGTTTGTTTTTGTCCCGCTTTTCGAAATCGTTTCAAATGCGTCAATTTTTCGCCCGATTTTTTTTATTTTTTTTGAGCTAATGACGAGTTAAAACAAAAAAATTACAACTCAGAATGCATTTTTATTTTTTCCTCTAACTTTTTAGGCGGTTTAAAAAATTTAACTTAATTATGTGAAACAACCCTATTATGATGTGTAAAGCTGGCGGTACACGGCATTTAAAAAAAAAATTGTGAAAGCTTTAATTTGAAAGCCAAAAATTTGGTATGTTGGTTTTCTGAAAGCTCAAATTTAGCGCAATACATTGGTGTGTCTTCCAATATTGCACCGCCCGTGAATTTAGGGGTACATTATTGATTATGCTTATATATTCTTTCATTTTGAAGCTCAAATTTGGAGACTTGGATTTTCGGAAAGCTCAAAAAAAGCTCTAAATCTTGGTCATAGTCCGAAAATTTGAGCTTAAAATTGTACCGCCAACTTTCCTGAATCAGAAAATTTTTAAATTTCGTAATTGTTTAATAACTTTTTTTTACTGACAAAAAAGTTTTTTTCTTGCTTTTTTTTAAAATTAAATACTGACAAAAAAGTTTTTCTACAGACAAAAAAGTTATTTTACAGACCATAATTTTACTGATTATGCTTTTACAGACCATTTAGATTTAAATCTGTCGATTTAGTAAAAATACTGACAAAAAAGTCAAAAATACAGACAAAAAAAAAATAATAAAACAGACCAAATAAATACAAGCCTATTAAAAATAATGAAGAAATATCCAGGCAAAATATCAAAACATGGCACTAAACTTTTTCTAGTGAATTTTCATACAATAGATCACAATGCCCTTGATTTTTACCGTCTGATCCGAAGGATAAAGCTGAAGAAACGACTTAAATAAATTAAGAAAAATAAATATAAAAGCAGATATTTAACTTTTTTTTTTTTTTTTTTTTTTTTGAATGAATGGCGAATGAAACGAATTGCATCGTGTTACTTATTCAGTATAATTGTCGTCTAGGGAAATCAGAAGTCTCGTGAAAACAGGAACCATTTTCAAACACCGAACAATACTACTTTTATATTTTATCACTTTCTTTTTTTAGCAAAACGAATGAAACCTTACGAATAAAAAGCTGAGAAAGAGAGAAAACACCAGGCAACGACTTAAATGATGTTCGCTCATTTAGAAAATAAGGAAGATTAGTTTTCCAATCAAAAGCTAAGGGGGAGTAGCTTTTCCCAAAGTTTAAGTAACACTTCAATTCTCGGTTTCACACAAAACGGTTCCACTCTGAAAATCGTTACTTTTAAATTTTTAACCAGGGGAAATATTTTTTTCTTTCTTCACGACTTTTCCTTTTGGGAGAAAAAAAATACGGAAAATCTCCTCACACTTTTAAAAAAAAAATATCGTACTTACCATTTTTTTAAAACCTGTCGGCTTTCCCTTTTTCTTTATATCTTATCTTTCCTCTTGTTTTCGTCTGTGATGCCTCCCTGAAAAAAAAAAAAAAAAACAAATAAGAGAAAAGTTTTATTTTATTTTATTTTTTCTAAAGAAAAATTTTGGTCGATTGACCAAACGGAATGAAAAATTCACGGATTGGTTAACATGAGGAGAAAAAAAGCGCATCGTTTCGGAAAACCCGCAGAAAAATAAATAAATGAAAAAACCAAATAGAATTTTTTTTTCTCGTTTGTATAAATGTTCGGGATCTTCCTTTTTTTTTAAATCACTTGAAAAAAAAGGGAAGGGAAATATTAAAAAGGCTTAAAGCTCTCTTAGCCTCAAGGGAAAGATTTTATGCCACTTAATTGAAAAAAGAAAAAAAAAACAAACAAACAAGC
Organism: Liposcelis bostrychophila; assembly: GCA_037577465.1. Lineage (NCBI taxonomy): Eukaryota > Metazoa > Arthropoda > Insecta > Psocodea > Liposcelididae > Liposcelis > Liposcelis bostrychophila. The sequence continues at coordinate 2,390,360 of CM075213.1, read as the reverse complement.
TTTCCGTATAAAATGTTCACGTAAAATTATAACAACTTTAAATTTTTTTTTAAAGTCTCCTGAAAAAATTCCTTTCATTAATGATCGTTACATTCGCATTCATTTCGTTCATTCCTTTATCCCGCCATCACATATTCGATTGTTCTTGAACTGTATTTTTCATGTCGTCGTCCAAATATCACGTCAAGAGAGGGAAAAGTCTACAGATTGCTGACGCATGTGTTAAATCTCAGTAAAAGAAGACTATTTTTGCTGACCAAAAAGGGCAGGGGATTAAAAATTTTAATTTTAATAATTTAGCTTCAATGCTCCACATTAAATTATTTTTTTAGATCTTTCAAGTCAAATGTAGCAGACATCCCAGTCAAATCAGTGGTCTTATTTTCTAATTGGAATCGGAATCGGAATCGGAAACACAGCCCTTGGTGAAAGTGACTTTATTATTCCTTTGGCATTTACCTTCAAATTACGTGAAATTATTTTAAAAATCTCTTCATTCGCATGTAGACTGATGCCTAGCCAACTCCTTAAGAAAAAAAAAAATAATTAGGTTCCTTCTGACTTGAGATAAGGGCGGAATGCCAGTCATCCCGAATCGATAAAAGTCGATCTAAGGGTGTGTTAGGCCCTAATTTCACGCTAAAACATGTAGAGGAAAACGTTGCGGCAACATGTTGCTTACGTTCCCAACATGCTTAGAAACACGTTGCCAAAATGTTATTCAGCATTAGAAAATGAAAAATAAAAATTTTCCCACAAATTTCTATGCTGTAACATGTTTCTAACCAGGGATGGTATGCCGAATCGATTTTAATCGGAATCAGAATCGCAATCGATCGATGGAAACTAAACGGAATTGGCATCGGAATCTCGAATATTTTTCTCGTAGTTTAGAATCGGAATCGGAATCGCGTTTGAAAAATCATCGAGCATCACTGGAATCGGAATCGGAATCAGCATGCCATCCCTGTTTCTAACTCTGCAACATGTTTTAGTGCAAAATTTCGGCCTGAGATCACCATCTTACAGGCCGAAAAAAACGAAACTTGATTTATCTTAATTTTTCACTTCTTCCCCCATATTTGGCCCACCCTTCCGAGATCCGAGATCCATCACGGCTTTTTGGCATCTTTATGATCTAAGGAAAGTACCATCGGAAAGAATTTTAATAAAATTCTAGCACGCGGCATTAGCTAAAAACGGTAAAATTCTCAAGATATTTTTTCTCAAGAGAAGGTTATCCTCGTTTGGTTGATCTCTCAAGTACACTTTATAAAACTTTGAAAAAAGAAAAAAGTTTTTTTATTGGCATCTTCCTTTTATTCAGTGATTAATTGAAGGCTGTTACGTTAGTAATCTTAAAAAAGCAAATTGATTAAAATCCTTTTTTGTTAGTTTTTAAACCTCTTTTTTTTTTCTTCTTTACTTAACAAAAAAAAAATCTCTTCGGAAAAGCGAGCTTCAGCTTAAAACAAAATCCAGAGTGAAAACAACCGTGCGTGAATAAAAACGTTTACGTAGTTACGTTAATTAAGCGGGCGCAATAGGTAACGAATCACATTAAAAGGCAATTATCAGATACGAATCTTGGCCGAAGGTCAATTAACGTGGAAAGAGAATGTTTTAACCGAGTCGACTAGTTTCCACGTCCAATTTAATAGCAAACAACTGTTGCTTTTGCGAGACGGCAAATATTGATTTGGGTCAAAATTAAATCGAAAATTTCCTTTTTCAAAGAAAAAAAAAAAAAAAAAAGGTGCAACTTTAAAAGAAATCCAGTGAGCGATCATGCACATTAATAAAAACATCCAATTGGATGGAAAAAAAGGCGGGGGAGGAGAACCTCCAGAGAGAAGATGGTCAATTCGAAATGTCACGAACACTACCCGAATCCCGTTAATTAACTTCCTATTATTTTTCAAGTGAGATTGACGGAATTCCATTAAAAGCCGTGGAATCGACAGGATTAGCGAGAGCGAGAGCGATTTTTAGGATTTTATTTGACTTTTTTTTTTTTCGAAAAGGGGACGTGAAGGTAGCTTACCGAATCCTAATGAATAATTCCTTTTGATTTATTTTTGAATAAAAGTTCTCGAGACGTTGTCGCGTGCGATCTTTTCGAAACGCAAGGTTAAAGGTCAAGAGACCAATGGAAAACCGATTATACTCTTCACACTTTGCTAATAGGAGGGCTTTACAATTTTTGGCCAGGCTTAATTTTTCGACAGGGAGGAAACCAAATGATTGAGCTCCGTTACTACTTTTTTATATTCAATTTTAGCAGATATTTAAAGTTTTAAAGACGGAATTCTGGGTATAAAAATATAGTACACTATGGGACCGAATATTATTTTTCGTAAAAAATGCAAATGCAGGTCTTTGCAAGGGTGCTAATGTAACCATTTAAGGTCCAAATTCTGGAAACTTTGGGAAATATTTTTCCAAATTTTTATTTTTGAATAATTTCAAGGATAAATAATGTCCCGTTAATAACGTCCCAATGCGTTAAAACCCACATTAAACACCTACCGATTTCCATTATACGGAACCCACTTATGATGCCATCAAGGGTCGTATAATAACATTACGAAGATTGTGTGATAGTATTTCATGACCGGTCAAAGAAGCACGCTTTTTGTATAAACGCGTTACTAAAAGATTTCATGGAGAGACCGATTTGTTCGTATCAAAAAAATTTGTTTGGATACGGGGAAAACAGATATTTGTTTCCGTTAAATAAGATTTTATTTGATTCAAAAAGCTGCATTTGAATCAACAAATAATTCGTTTGAGCAAAACAATTTTATTGTTTCAGGCAAAAAAAATGAATTCATTTGCCTGCTCTGCTTGATTCAAACAATACGATCTCTCCGTGTTTCTTTAATTTTTTTCAAAAATAAAGGCTACTACAGGGTTACCCTATGATTTTTGTCCCCGAAAAACATTTTTTTCAAACTTGGCCTATAAATATTAGAGGGTACTTGAGCCAAAATTTCAGGGTCGTACTATGACCCGTTTTCGGTTCCGACGGGGTAGTAAAAATTTCGTTTTTATTTTTTTGCCGGAAAACGGAGTGTCCGATTTTAAACAACTAAACGCAGAAAAATAGGCTTTTTCATGGCCTATTTTAAGGTGAATTCGGCCAATTTCTTTAAAATTGGCCAAAGCCTAAAAATTTAATTTCAAGCCATAAAATGAAGGAGATTCAGATTTTTTACGTGTAGCCTAATTGGGCTGGTAATGGGCCAACACATGAAAATAGCCCAAACTGGACCTCGCTTAGCTTAACCTAAAATCCTGATTTCATATTTTTAAAGTACGCAAAAAACTGGCCTGGAATAATGTTTTTCCAGATTTTTGGCAGGTGGCCTAAATGGTCCAGTAATGGGCCAAAACATGAAAACAATCCAAACTAAACCTAGCTTAGCTTAAACTAATATTCTGATTTCATATCCCGAAAGTATGCCAAAACTGGCTTAGAAACGTTTTTCGGATCTTTTTTTACCAGTGGCCTAAGTGGGCTTATTAAAGGGCCAAAAAATGAAAAATGTGTCATATTGAATTTTTATTTTTTATTTTATTAATCTATTTCATTTAATTTTGTTTTATATTATTTTTGTTAATTTTTTTATAGATTATTAATTTTTTGTTACACGCACCCACCAAAAGTTATTGGTTTAAAAAATTCAAAGGGCTTTTGGCCCAAAAAAAAAATGTAAATAAGAAAATATAGGCTTTCCGGTGCCGGATAGGTATACGTGGGAAAAAATAAATAAATAAATGAAAAAAAAAAAAATAAATAAATAAATAAATAAAAAATAAAAAACAAAAATGAAAACATTAAATTAAAAAGAGTAACTAAAATCTGTATTAACAGATACTGATACAATAACTACCATATTTGAAATACTTGCGTTGGTACATTAAAATGATTATAAACTCCAGTAGATGTTCCAGATCCATTTTAACATCCTGTCACCCGCGGAAAGCATTCTTGAAATCTTAAACTATCACCAAACTTAGTACCGATTTTTTCAAAATTAAAAATATCTCGTCACAAGTGTTAAATCGCCTTGGGTAAATGCAATGAAATTTCGGATGATTTCTTTATATAAATGGAATAGAAAAACGGTCAACAAACTTTATTCAAAAAATTACAGTACCTGAAATTTACCCAGGGTAGGGGCCAAGATCCGTTCGTTCACATTGCAATAATTTTTTTGTTTCTTCTTTCTTTCTTTCTTTTTTTCTTTTTTAAATAAAAATACAATCTTTGACTTGTCAATATTTTCTCGACCATAACTCGAAAAAAAAATGTCTTGGATTACGAATTTGAATCTTAATCCAATACAATACAATACAGAAAAGCATAATTTCATCTTTTCCATATGCTAAAATTGGAAATTAAGACTAAAGCAAGCACGATCCAAGATTGATAATTCAACTATGATAATTCATTCTTGGTAAATCAATCTTGATCCAAACCAGAATTACTGATTCTCCAAGATTCATTTCTACCAAAATGTAAATGCTACTTTTTGAGCTGGGCACAGCATATTGGTCCTTCTACTCTGCTAACCTCTGAATGAAAAAACCGAAAAGTAAATGTAAAAAAATTCAAATAAATAAATTCACCAAAAAGAAATAAATAAAAGTAAAATTTAAGACAGCAAAAAGAAAATTTCATTATGAAAACACGCCAGAAAAAAAATAATTAATGGATAATCAGATAATCATTTTACAAAGGAAAAAAAAAATCTCGAAAAAAAGAAGCCATTTTAATTCGATTCCGCTTCATTAAGCAATAGCCTTTTTTAACAAAAGAAAATTAATTTAATCGCTGTATTTATATTTATGAAAAATTATAATAAAAATCGAAGTCATCTCTTATTAAAACTAAAAGTCTGCAAGTCGCCCACGAGGTGAAGCTTTAATATTCAAATTACATTCTTTTTTTTTTTTTTTTTTTAAGACTAAAAAAAAAAAAAAAAAAAAAAAAAGAGTATTTTTCTCAAGCTCGGAAAAAAAGCAACCTTGTTTTTCTTTTTCGTGAAAAATAAACATCAATATCGAAGCAAACAACTTTACCTAAAGTTCAAAGCGAGAAAACATAAATTACCGAGTAGGCGATCGACCGCAAATAACTCCCTTTTTTTTTTCCTCGTTTAACAAATCAATGGTAGTATTTTGCATAGTCACACATCCTCATTTATATTAATTAATACCGGTTTTAATGGGAATAGCTCCCTATGTTTTTTTATTTTTCCTCTTTCAAGTCGAAAATAATGCCGGCGACAGCCTTTTTTTTTTTTTTTTTTTTCTTTTACCATCGGGCTAAGCGGAGTGGGAAAAGGTTTTTGTTTTCATCAAAAGAGGGTTGTGACATGCACTTTTGGGAATGAAAAAAAGAAAAAAAAAAAAAAAAGATCAAAATTCAAAAAATCGTTTGGCGCGTAGAGATTAATTTACTCTTTTAAAATTTAAAGGATCCCCTATCCGGTTCGTTAACTTAATGGAACGGACGGAGTTTCCATAAGATTATTCCCTATGATTAGCATGGGAGTCTTGCGATAGGGTTGATAATAACATTTCCGGACTTGGGGGTTTACGAAAATAACAGGAGGATCGTGTTAACGCTCCGTAATTAAATGGTAATAGTATTAAAAATATGATCGGGAAAGAATATAAAGCTTAACTTTAATTAAAAACGATCCAGGAGCAGTCCCAATCGTCCAGGGACCTAATATCGAAATAATTATTTTTCCAGCGAAACCAAAGGGCTTTTAAAGTATTACGTCAAAAGAACTTTTCATTCCCTCCTCCCCTTTTTCAACGAAAATAAGCCTTGCTCCTATGGAGATTTATCATTTTCATTACATGAACTCAAGACTAAATATTTTCAAATCTGGAGCCATCATATAGATTCGGCTCAAAGAGAAACAACAAACGTCAGCCATTTCGTCCTGGGCACTAGAGGGGCCATCCATAAATTACGTTAGCACGTTAGGGGGGGGGGGGGTGCATTTGTATCATGTAATAAAAATGAAAATAATTTAAAGTTTTTAAATTGTGTAACCTAACTCACTTAAAAAAAAACGACATTTGCTTTAAGTTAAAAAAAAAAAAAAAAAAAAAAAAACTCTTTTTTGCAAAACTTAAATAAATAAATAATAAATAAATAAATTATATTGAACATCAACAGCCAGTTTAGCTGGCCTATTACAGATTCCAATCAACGAACAAAAACAAAATGAAATAAAATAAAACAAAATAAAAAAATATAAATAATAAAATAAAAAAAAATAAAAGATTAATTAATTAATAAAAAAAAAAAAAAAAATGATAGTAATTAAAACAAATGAAAATTAAATATAAAGACAACAACAGAACTTAAGAACAGAACTGAACTTAAAGTTCAGAGGAATTTTTTCAGATTTCTTTAAATATTTAATATTAATATCAAAACAATTTTTCAAGGGGGCGGGGGTCCCGAAATTCCAACCTTTGCTAACAAGGGAGGAGGGAGTCAAAAATGGCCCCCGAATGCTAACGTAATTTATGGGCGACCCCAGACCTCATTAACACTTAAAGGGCCATTGCCTCTCAGATATGGGACACTGGTGTCAATAACTCAATTTTTTCATTATTGACTACACTAGCCTGAAAATTGACTTGCTTATGTATTTCGGACCGCTGATTCCGATCTGAAGTCAAAAGTTTAAAAAAACTAAAATCCAAAATGACGGAGCAATTTTATTATTAATTTTTTTTTTTTTTTTTTTTTGACGCCATATTGCTTGCTATGTTTGGAGTTGCATCATTCTTGACATCATTTGAAATCTACGGCATCCACAAAAGAGAGAAAACTCTTTTCCCCATTGATTTATGAAAAAATCCAAAATTGTGCCATATTTTGTATTGCATGCATGTGATGCGGGTTGCCTATACTCGAAATCGATAGGCGCGCAATATAAAGTTTAACGCACAGGGCGAGTATCTTTAGGGGCGGTGGATTATTTAAAAAAAATAAAAATATGGACCCTCGTATTGTTTTTGAAAAAACGAGAAAACGTTTCATTCCCGATATTTCGTTATTGGTTCTGCAGTAAAAAAAAAATTTCCTCGAAGGAGAATGTTTCCACACCAAAAGGAAGGCTGTTATCCCATGAGGAACAAACTCGCAAGATTTTTATGATCACCCTAATTTCGTCTCCTCACGCCACTGGGTGTTTATTCCACCTATAAGATTTCTAGTAGCCGATATCGATAATGTTTATTTCCTTTTCCCGCTAGACAAAATGTGAGAGAAAAAAAGAGACGAAGGAATATACTTTTTGGGTGAAGCTGAAGGAATCTCAGTTCCACGGATATTAACCAAAACGGATGTTATCATAAAGAGAATGGAGTTCCTCGGGCCGTTTTCTTTCCATTTTTCGAAGATTTAATTTTTCTTCTTTTTTTTTTTACATTATGTTTTTTTTAAAACAATATAACGATGGCTTTCGCCTAGTAACTTTTTTTCTCCCCCTTTTTCATTTTTTGCTCCTCAGTCTCTTTTATTTTTTATTCCTAGCTTTCGACTTGATTCAGTTATTTATCTTTGAGCTTTAACAGATGTCTTTGTCACATCACCTTTTGCTTATCGACCGGAAAATCCATACCATTTTATTCTTCAGACCCCGACGGTATCAAAAAAAATCCGGGGAAAATATCTAAAGCAAATATTTATACACGTTATTTATTTTTTATACAAGAATGGAAAAAAATAAAAGAACGAAAAAAAAGAGAAAAATTTTTTGAACTTTTCATCGGTCACGTGCCAATTAGTGACATTAGCACGGAACGGCTACCATTTTTTTTCCCCCCCCAATCCCAAAACTATTATCATTGTTTGCTTATAATTTCCCGCGGATTACTCTCTTTTTTAATCACAAAGGCTCTCTTTCTTTTTAATTTTTTAATCTATCGTCCTCGACGGTGAAAAAACGAAAAATCCTCGCGAAACCCGTATATTTAATCGGGTCATTTAAAAACCATTATAACCACTTAAAAGACAAGTAGTCATGATTAATTATTCATCCGCCACGGAGATGGCCTGTATCGTATAATAAACCTTTCTGAAAATCTCTTAGGGCAATTAAAGGGTGCTCATCCCTATTACAAGGCTATTATGCGGATTTTCATATGACTCTTATTAACATGTAAGGGGAGGAAAATAATGTACAATATTTCGGAACATTATCAAAGGATTTAATTTTTAATTTATTACCGGATTAATCAATTGGGTAATTTTATTAAAAGCAAAGGGTTTTCCTTGGAATCGAGTTTGGCTTGGATCAAAATTTTACGAGTTACAAATACAATTATTAACTAGGGGATTTGGGGTTTTCGTCTACTTTTCATGGCCAATCTTCGCCCCGGATCAGGCACTTGAAGAAGAGCACCGGACGCCTTTTATTTTGCCAACTTTTGAATTTGAAATTTTGTACTTGCGAAATCGGTTCCCTTTAGAATACCGCAGTTCCCTTTGGATCTAATCTTACCGGATCCTAGAAAAGACAGCGTAACGACAACGTCTGTCAAGCCAAAGCTTTAAATAGGAGAGTTAAAAGGGATTTACACTTCTGGAACAAATGAATTGGGCGTATGTCAGGGAAAGTGTGGGCGTTTGTCCCAGAAGCTGAGTTGGAACTCGAACCCTGTTCATTGTCAAAACAGATCATTCAATACGAGAAATGACATACACCCAAAACGTTTAATATTGCTTGGCAGTACAATTTTACGTGGGCAAATCACGATCAGCAAATACGTTACATGAATCAATGTCGAACGTCATCGGGGGGGATATTATAAATTAAAACCGAGCATGAATCTCACATCCAGAAACGGTGAAAACCATATACGGCTTTCACGGTCTAGGTACTACCTATTAGAGGTCTTAGGTTCTATTCAATCATTGCAGAAATGATCGCCATTGCTGATATCACTTTGGTTTGGTTCTAAGCCAAGTGAGCAAGTGAGCACCTCCGGGTCAACGGAATGAGGATGCCGATGGTAAATTTCTATAGGAAAGACCTATTCATGGTCACAAAGTGAACCAAGGCAGGAGTTTGAAGCCGATGGTGATGCCGATAGCGACAGGGCAAAAAATGTTAAAGTTTTCGACGCTGATTCCGATTCCAAATAATTTTTAACTGACGCCAATGCGCCAGGAAATTTCACACCGTTCGATACGCCGATTCCGATTTCAAATTGAATTTTAATGATGCTGATGCCGATTCCAATGGCATCCAAAATATTTCCTAATCAGTTCCGAGACGCCAGTAAAAAAAAGTATGCTGAGTGGTCTGTATAATAAGCCGCTGTTAATGCCCAGCTCTTTTGGATCTCTCCAATACTGGTCATTTGGAAGCCAAAACCTTTCGCTATTTCGTAAATTTAAACCAAAAAAATTTACCATTAGGGATTTTTCGCCCACACGCAATCTTATTTTCTTTCATTTTTCGGAAAAAAAAGTAAAAATCCATTTGACGAAACCGTCACTCAGAAAGATATATCCAAGCTTGCCTTTGCGCTGCACGCTTGGTTGAGCACCTTTTGTAAATTGAATGGAAGCGTTCGACAACTTCACGTATTGCGTCCCTATCTTTCCGCTTTCGAAGAATCATATTCTCAAAGGGAAACTCATTGTATGTTGCAAGCTTTTCTTATTATTGATTTGCATTATGATGGATGCCAAAGCGAAACCCCGTCGCTTGAAAGGAAACCCATGTCCTTTTTCAACTCGGGGGTTTGTATTTATTTTTGGCTCTCCTCGCTCTTGGACGCTGCCTTTTCTCTAATTTCAGGAAGTCCCTGTTGCGACGAAAACGCAAATCGATTTATGGCCAAGGACCTTGGCATTGCTCTCCAAACTTTTAAGAAACGGAGGGGGATGAGCGGTCTTGCGGTTTGGATCCCATTTTGGCAAATCCTTTCGGTTACAGTTAATAACGGCGTAAAATCAGTAATTAATTGAGGGTTTAGAGGATTTTGAAAAATAGAGAGAAATCGTTTTGGACGATTTCGTTATGAGGAAAAGACATTATAAATAATAAAATGTTTCATTGGACTTAGTCGGGGGATGTGTAAACATTTTGTTCACAGGAAGGGGTGACCTTCCACGTTGCACTAACTGGTTGTCCGGATTCGATTTTTTCTGACTGGTGTAACGCTTGACGTTTCACGAGTTCACCGACGTCATTTTGGACATTGAGGGTCAGAAAAGTCAAAGTCTCAGCCTGGGGGATGGAAGTTTTGACCTAGAAATATCGGTCTTAATTGAGGGTTTAGAGGATTTCGAAAAATAGAGAGAAATCGGTTAACCAAGATCAAGATTTTGGTTTAAGAGACTATAATTTTGACTTGGCCGTTTGAGATAAGAAGAATAAAGTTTGGATCAGGAAGGTTTAATGCTTCGATCTAGAAATTTCGGCATAAAGACCAAAGTTTGGGTTTGAAAGGTTTAGTCCAAGAGGTCCAAGAAATGTTGTATGGTTTTGGTCTGAACTTAATGACAGCGTCGTGTTTGAAACATCACAGAAGAGTGAATAGTAGTTTCTGCATGGGTCTAACTACTGGAAAACGGGCCACCTAGGAAAGCTCTAAGACACTTGCCTTATCATAATTATTCCTCATTTTTGCAGTTGCCGAACATATCGTGTCAGCAGCTTTTAAAATACACTCCTCATTTTCAAACGGAAATAAAAGCGATGAAGTTCGACCGAGATCCCTCCTACGCAATCCACACAATAAGCGCCTTGAACCAGATAAAAAGAGTAACTGTTCTCGCAATTTTTTTTATAACAATAAATAGCAGATTTATATCCGCCATTAATCAATAACGGTTGACATTTGCTTTTATTTAATTAATATTGTAAACATCCTGCCTCTACTTGATTTATTGGAGTCGCTCAACCTTTTTGATAATATTAATTCAACTCTTCGCGTTCTTTGTCAGTGTGGATTACACTTCCCCATTTCCTACATTAATTATCCCGTTTTTATCTAAACCGACTTCCCTCTCCCGGGTGATTCAAAATCTTTCCTCCCGATAAGAAAAACTACTTTCGAAAATACTTTTCTTCTTCGTGAAAACCTTAAAACAAAGTGGGGTATTTCGCTCCGGATTTCGTACGACGAAACAAGCACTGCCGGAACAATGGCAAAAAAGCTCCTTTCAATATTCTCTTAAGATTATATTCTCTCTTATTATAATATAAAATCGAGAGTTGTTTAAAATATTTTCGTTACTACGCGAGGAGGAGACCACTTCATAAATTGTTTGCCTTCCTTTTTAAAATCGGAGCACAAGAGGAATATAAATCCCTTTTTTCCCTTTTCCCGGTCTGAACTATCTAATTCCATATTAGTTTTTTACCAGTTTGTTGGAGGATGGAAAAAACTTCCACTTGAAGAGTTTTCGAGGGGTTTCGACCCGAGGGAAGAAAACTACAACAACCTAACGTGCGGTTTTCCGACGAAAATAATATAAATGGAAAAACTAAATAGGAAACGGGTTCTGCGGATATGTAAAAATAAAGAGCATTGTTGAGAAATAGCAGAGATGAAGGAATTAGATATGTTTAATATTATAATGGAGTACAAAGCAAATACTTTAAGGCGTGTAACACGCAAAATAAAAATGGAAAATTAAGATGTTTTAAAAGGCAAAAACTCTTTTTGATTTTAAAATCAGATCTCCTCCTCCGCATTCCCCCTTGAACAGGGTATGGGCGTGACCCGATTTGCCTGGTTCCTCACTTTCAGGTCCACTAGGGCCCCACAAAATTAACCCGAAAACAAGCCAAAGGAGGAAAGATTTCTTCTTTTATTTGACGGCTTTTTGTGTGTCAGTTTCTATGCCTTATCGTATATCCTATCCCATGCGTTCAGATTAGCCCACTATCTACGAGTCTTACTTCCCAACTGACTCCCCGGACAAGACCGGATATCCCTGAGTTATCACGTTCCTCCTCAAAGAAGCTAAATCAGCATTAAGGATGGGTAACGCTACCAAGTTGCCGCTGTAACAGGTAGAGAATCATATTCTTACGATAGCGGCATCTTTCAGTAGGTCGCTCTTTTCTTTATAACGAATTGGCCGGACTTATAATCCACTTTTTCTTGGATCTCAAATGATCAACAGCAGCCTTGCAGTAGCAAATAGTGAATACCAAAATTCTACGAGTGTGGAATACCAAAATACAAAAATCGGAAACAAATGTTACAGTAAGATGCCTAGGTATTTTTCAGTTGACTTTTGATTGTTATTCGTTGTTTAAAAGACATCGATCCGCCATGACGATTTAAAGGCAAACGCCACAGCGTCGAACGCTGTGTAGGACCACACCAAACCACACCAATGATAAGCTTACCTGAAAAGAAAAAAAAGAATTGATTAAATTCAGTTTCTTTAACCGAAGAGAAAAAAAAGGCGAATTAATTTATATGCAACGACTACCGTTATACTGGAATAGATGGAAAGTTTTGAATAATTCGAAACACTCAATTTTGGAGCTGCTTCATCTACTTTACCATCGTCAGTACAACAACAAAACAAAGCTTGAGCGTTTCGAAGTGCCCCTAAAAATGTTCCTTAATTTTTTAAAAAAATACTTTTTACATTTCTATTATTCGTTTTTCACGAATGAAAATGATCATAATTAAAGGGTCGATTGGAAGAAGGAGGTAGTAGGAAATCAAACCGAACAATATATGTATTTGTTTGCATTTTCATGTTTTGGCAGCCTGATTTTGTTTTTTTCTGGCATTCTATCTACCTTCTTCTTCCATCCAACCAACCCATTAATTAGAGTCTGGAATCATTTTTCCATATCCTTCTTGTTAAGAAATGATTTGCAATCGCTTGTAAATTTTGTGCTCCCTCACTTTTTAGTATCGTTACAAGTCGAATTCCAACCTGCAGAATTTTCGGCTCAAAATAAAAGGACTAAAAAGATAAAAAAGAAGGTCTGGGATAATCCGACGTTGGACGAAAGGAACTGGAGCGCCGCTGATATTTTCTTTTCTGGTAGCTCGCTTTCCCAAAATCCACTCAAAAAACAAAATCGATTAGACCCCAGGATTTTTCTTTATAATTACTTCGTAAAAACCACTAGAAAAAATTATCAAGGCTAACAAAAGGTTTTCTTTTTTTTCAAGGGACGGAAATAAATCAGTAGCTTTTGGATTAAACGGATAAAATTCAGAAAAGTTAGTCAGAGAAAAGGCCTTATTTTTTTTATTTTTTGTTTTTCGTTTTTTTTTTTTTCTTTACTACCCTTCAGAATATCGAAAAAAAAGTTAGATAATGCATAAAACCAACGACGGGGGACCCGATAAATCACAACATCCAGTAATGACTAAAGTTAACCTTTCAAACGACATTCCGTGTCGATGTTATCTCTGAAAAACCCCCCATTTTCCTCCCTCCTTCGACCATTTGCCTTTCTAGAGCATTAAACTCGGGTTTTCTTTTCTTGGAAAAACTGCGACTTATCGACTATTACATTAATTTTACAAACTTGAATTGTTCTCCTTCACATTTTGTTTATGGTTTTTTTTTTCTGTAAATGAAATGAAGAGATTTTAAGCAAAGTTTCCTAGAATTTTAGACTTCATATGATGAAGATTTGTACGGAAATGAATCCGATTAAATTTTTTAAGGTCAGGGACATATAAGCAGCAACCCTACCATTTTCGACCCTTGCAGCAAACTTATTCCCTCCCACAGTCATCGATTCTGAACGGTCCAGATTTTTGACGCAGCTAAGCAAAGTCCGTAAAATCAGTACCAGTCACGGTGAGCTGAGTTGAAAGTCCCAGGATTATTCGATTGAGATAAAATGACCGTTTCCTGGTAAACAAAAGGTTTTACTAATAGAATAAAGCATCTCAGCACATTAAGCCCCCATCCTCGTTTTGACTTTAATTGATTTGAATAATAAAGAGGATTTCAAATGGATGCTCTTTCGTTACATTTTCCATCATTCATCATTTTCCCTTGGACTCAAAATGAATTTTTTATGCACCTTACGAGGGCTTTATTTCCACTGGAAAAAACATGAGGCAGGTTTCAGCGACAAGAATGTCAGCACTGATTACCGGAAACTTGTAATCGTATTAACCTTTATTAAATCTCATTTTTTTTTTTCTGTTGATCCTTTTTTTTTAAATTTCCGGCTTACTGCTAAAGCTCTGAATTAAAAAAAAACAAAAAAATCCACGTTTGTGGATTTAACTCGTTGCAATTATCTCCGAGATTTTGAGTAGCATATTGCAGATTGAAAATGCCTTTGCAGGCTATGGAGGGATTTGTTTGACTTTGGGTCGTCATGAACATAAAGAAATGTGAGGGAAAAACAATTATTTTATATTCTTTATGAAAGCGACTTTATGATTTTTAATTCTTTCCAAAAAGAGAAAAATTACTTCTTTTCCCTGGGACTTTATTCTATAGTCTAGCCTGAAAAAAAATTCTATTTTTTGAGATTTCTCAGTCTTTTCAACTTGGCTGACCGTTCTATCAACCTCATCCCAGCATCTAATTGTTGCCGCTCTCAATTATAGTTGTTCGAATATTCTTATCCGAATATAATGAATATTCTTCTTCTTCTGATAGGACTAGGGTTACTCCTGTTGCCCTTTGTACCTCGGTAAATTATTGGAGGAGGAAAACCAACTTTCTGCCCATCATTTCCTCGGCCTCCCTACGGGTCTAGTTCCTAAGGGTTTGTGATCTTTGCAGATCTTTGATAGGCGGGTGTCATTCATGCGATCTACATGGGCGTTCCATTCACGGCGTCGCTGCTTGGCCCATTTCACGATGTCTTCCACCTTGCATTGCTCGCGAATGCAATTGTTGCGTTGTTGATCGTAGAGGCTGAATATTCGTATCCTGCAGAATATTCTTAAGACATTGATTTTTCTTATCAGCCTCATAAATCAAGACGACAAGCAAACTATCCATTTCTACATGACTGAGCTAGCTTCTGACAACATTCGATTTAAAAAAAAAAAAAAAAGGCAACGCAGGAATATGATTCATTCTTGTCTCGGGTGTCGAATGTCCCTCATTTTGCGAAAGCAGAAATTCGAGACGGACATTTCCTCTTTTTCAAAAACTTGAATCTTTTCATGTTTTTTTTTTTTTTTTTTTTTTTTTTTCAGAAAAGTAACAGCATGTCAAGTTTGGTGAAGCCCATAAGAGATTGAAACTGATGGTTTCCTGATGGAAGTTTTGCGTAAATTGCGATTATCTGCATCAACTGAATGAAGAACAATTACGGAGGATCGAGGGGTTGCTCACTCCTCTATCACTGTGCACACTTTTACAGCAAGTGAGTAACCCTTGCAGAGGTTTTTTCCCCGGAATATTCCAAAAGGTGCCCTATGCGCCCAATACAGGCTTCCATAGACTGAAAGGTTTAAAATTTCATTTCATTTCTGATCTCTTGATCCAAAACATAAGTTAGGAACCTTGAACGAGTCCTGCCAACTTAATCCAAATTAGGATGAACGAATAAACTTTATTTATTAAAGAAAAAAGGGGTTCCCATTCCTCCGAGGTGGACTTTCCAAAACAACTGTCAAAGTTCACGAAAAACCGATGCTCTCAATATCACAGAGGTATAAAAAAAAGAACTACAAACTAATTAAGCTTGTTTAGGGAAAACCTGTGTTCCTAGCAAGCAAAAAAAAAAAAAAAAAAAAAAAAAAAAAAAAAAAAAAAAAAACCGTAGAATAAACATTCAAAACGATCGCATTAAAAATCATTTTTATTAATAAAATAATACGTTATCTTTCATATTAAAAATAATACAATTCTCTCGAGTAATAAAAGAATACGTGTCTTAGTTATAATTCTTTACATGTTACAAAACAAAACGTTTAATGTACTTTAATGCACGTAAGCTGGTTCTAATTTGAAAAATCCGTGCCATAGAGACAGCCACATCCTCTTGCGCGCGAAGAATTCTCACCTGGTATTGTCCATCACCAAACATAACAAGAACAAAAAAAAAAAAAAAGCATAATAAACTTATAAAAATAATAAAAAAGACATGTGATATATAAATGCAATAAATAAGCGTAATCATTATAACTTAAAAAAGCGCGTTGCCGGTTAATTAATATAATTTTATCACTTATTGTTACCTGTGTATGCCCTAGCGGAATAAAGACCTTGGGAATTCCTCGTCGGCGATGTATTTCAAACTTCATTCCTTTTTTTTTTTTTTCTCGCGATGCAATTTCCTCTATTTGGTCTATTTCCGTTTATCACAAGCGAAAACCGTTTCCGATAGCTAAAAATACGTAAAGTGTATTTTCCTTGAATCACACAGATTAAAAGAGAGATCTTACGTCGAATTCCCGACTGGCATAATCATCAATATTGACATAGTGGAAGATAGTAATTCAAGGTCGTTGTACTAAACGCATGAGTAACTACATATCATCGATTTTCAGACACCTGCCTGATAAGATTTCAAATCTGGGGGAGAAAAAAAAAGGCTTGTGTCACAGAAGCGTGAATCCAACATGAGAAATCCTCGTTATTTCGTATTCGGATGGATGACATTTTTTTCTTCTTGCAATTTTACTTTTAAAAAACGCAGTTTGAAGTCATGAAAAAGGGTGCATAGAGGGATACAAGATTGAGGTGTAAGTAATTCGAACACAAACTGCGCAAATCGAAGCTATTTCTACAAAGGGCCGCAGATTTATAAAGATTAAATAAAGGGAACTCAAGTTAGTTTCTGCATAAGCAAATGAAGAATAAGCGAGAAAAGGATCAGAGTCCATGTTTCTCTAATTATTATTTCGACGAAAATTAATCATAAGAGCGAAGTTTAAACAAACACAATGGACTTTGATCCTTTTTCCGTCAACTAGTCCAATATTTCCTACGGTACTTTCTCGGTTTGGGAGGAGAGGGATTTGATGGCGAAGTTTTTTGTCTCTAAAACCCAAATGAAAAAGTAAAGAGCTAAATAAAGCTCTAAATAATGACCATGCTGATGCAATTTGAACTTCTCATCGCACTGCCAGCTCCTTGGACGTTCAAGTATTAGGTTAGCAGCTTAGGGGAGGGGAGGGGCTTGAATACTTTGAATACTACGTTAATTGTATATCCAGACAAATAATCAACTAAGCAACCTAAGCCCTTACAATCGTGGCCGTTCTTCGCATCAAGGTTTCCTGATTCTGTTTTTTTTTTCCCCAAAGGTACCATTCACAAAAAAAAAGGAAAGAAATCCCTTTTTCAAAAAAATTACGAACAGCATGTCGAGGAAAAAAAGGTCGCAAACCCTTGGGAATTTACCCTTCCCCCTCACCATTTTCAAGAGGACCAATTTTTCTTTTGAGACAACACCCATGTAAATAAAAATGACCGGGAACATGAAACCATAAGTCTTTCCGAAATTTCGAAATCATCCGATAAGATATCGAATTATCCAGTTAAGGAATTTCCGAGAATATAAATCGAATATCCATGACGTCATTTTTAACGAATCGATTTTCGGGTGTTCCTTAAACGTCAAAAGATCGTAAACAATTTTATTAGTTGAGACTTCCGGTTATGTGCTCTCCGGGAAAGGAATTAATAAGTAAATATAAGAGAAGAGCCTAGGTCCAGGCAATATGCGTTAAATCTGAATCAACACCTCCGAAACGTAATTCCGGTAGATGATTTAATTTTGTAAAATTCATGACTCACCGTGAGCGCGTCCCCTCGGCTATAACTTTCCTTATTAAAACAAAAACCGTTTCCAGATGCGTTAAGAGCTAACGATATATTGACAAATTCAATTATGCATGATATCCCAGAGGTATAAATAACGAAAACATGGTCACGTCCCATCGGTGAGAAATCTTTAATAAAACTTAGCATCATCGATTCTTTGACCGAAAAGTAAGCAAATGCTACGTGGGTGAGGAACGAATGCTATAATGACGTTTGTCAAGTAAATAAACATCGTGGCTTGCCGTTTTCGTTGCGTAGAGTCTTCGTCGTGGCATTTAATCTTCGCCAGATTTTTTTTTTTTTTTTTTTTTTCTTCAACCTTTCGTTCTAGAAATAAGCTTTATTTTTTATTTTTGCAGAAAAAGATTTTTAGAAGGAAGCAACCCAAAAAGTCTGAGTCAATCATTTAAATTGTCCGTTAGGTTTCAACAGCTTGCAGGTGATTACAGTAAGAGTGACAATTGTAATGCTGCACATTGAGCCTTCTTCTGCAAGACTATAATTCTTCACCATCTTTGACCTCATTGTCAACGAGGTGAAAATAGTCCTAAAGTTAAAAATCTGCACCAATTGGCTACTAAGGGAAGCATAACCAGTAACTTGCAACTACGAGAAATACCAATAACTGCATTGAGAAGACAACCCTGTCTCAGATTAACTCCATACTCAGGATTACCTGAGGTGGAACCTTAAAAGTGAACTGACTGGATGCTTATGTTTAACAGAGCTGAGCAGCAATGTAGCTTTCACACAGCAAAGCAATTGCTTTTATCAATGAATGGAAGATATAAACGAAACAACTGGTACTGATATTCTGCTGTGTCAAGCCATTTGGGTCAAGTCTTACTCATGCTATATATACGGCAGTGTCCGACAATTAGAACGTCTGCCATATTTGCTGGAGACCAGATATTTTCTAGATTGACTTTTCGCAAAAGTCTCTAAAAACCCACAACTTAAGAAGTCCGAAATACTTAAATTTACGGACTTTTGGTGTCTTAGTTTGTCGGTTTTTAGGACTTTGGATAAACCCAACCTAAAAATATATTGCCTCCAACAATATGGCGAGCGTTTCGGAACATTCTAACTGTCCATTTTGTCCCATATCGCTTGACAAGGCAGTATTTTGAACAAAGTTCCATTGATGGTCAGAAGACAATCGACCGACCCTGAACTAAGAAGGCAATCCACGACGATAATGCAGAAGGGTAAAGAACCTATCTGATGTCTCATAATTGCTGATTCAGCAGTCGGTTGAGAGTTTTCGACTTCCATGTTACGAACACTCCTGTGCACTATTTCAGCCCTACAAAAGCCACCGCGAACCGCATGTGTACCCCACTTCAATCAGGCAAGCAGCCTGAAAAATGCGAAGATGATGGTCGCTAATTTCGATAATTTTTTCCCATGAACCTGATAAAATAGCCTCATATTCTATGAACATTCCTGTATCGCCTCAATTGTTTTCAACCGTCCTGTACTTCAAAAGTCCTTAACATTTTCTTTCGTCAATCTAAGGACCCTATTCAAAATAGCCATGTCATTAAGCATCTTTCCTGAAATAATTTGATACCCTCTCCAGTAGTTACGTATTTCTTGGAAAAACTATTTTACCGAAATTCCGGGAATTTTATTACCAGGCTTCCTTTTTCTTTTAATTTCTTACAAACATAGTAATCCGGCAATTTATATAAGCTTTCTTAACTGGAGCAAGAAATAGCTTTTGGACCGAATCAATCCTTTCAACAAATCAATTTTCCGTGAATTGGGACTATCGTTTACATCGAAAAAATATTGCTCTTTGTAACCGCCTTACAACGTCAATGAAACAGAGATTACCGTTATCGTTTCACAAGTCATTCATAAATAGGACTTTCTCCATCTGAATTTTCGTGAGTAATATCCAGTGATCTTTCATCATATCAGAGAAAAATTGAACCGATGTTATGAAAAATTAAAACTTTAAGAGGTCAATTGGAGCTATTTCGGTCTGTCTATTCCACCAATTAATCACTCACTCTTAGGTCTTTCTCGCCCAACGTATTATATATGGCATGTAAAATAAAAATTCTATTCAAAAGTTAATTTCCTAACAGAAAGACCTACTTATGTATTTTGGGCCGCTGATTTGGAATTTGAAGGCAGAAGAATGAAAAAATTAAAATTTAGAATGACTGAGAAATTTTATTTTTAAAAATTTTACTTCCGGCGCCATATTGATTTTTTTGTTTGGAATGTCACAATATTCTATGTGCTCGAAAACACATTAAAACCTCTTTTCCCCGACTGTTTCCAAAAAAAAATCATGTGATGCGGGCTCCGTACACTCGAAATCGATATACGCTCAATATGGATTTTAAAGCGTAGGGCTTGAAGGCTTTAATAAGCCTTATTTAATGGGATAAAAGGCATACCAGAGGCTCTGTCCCTGTAAGCGACTTCAGCGTATCTCCATTTTGTAAACAATAGCTTCTTTCTGATGTTTAGCTTTTGTCAACAACGGTTCTATTCGAGTTGTTTTCAAAATGGAGTTACGCTGAAGTCGCTTACAGAGGCAGGGCTATAGTCTTGACAATATATATATTGAATAATAAATATCTAATAAATATAAAAGGGCTTGTGATGAACAGAGATCTCATCGAGCTGACCTCGAGGAAATCAATGCTGACGAATGAGAAGTCAATCGACATTTTATATTCACCTGTGAAGGTGACCGATTGACCTTTCATTCGTATTAAAATAATATTTTTAGGAATGGATATGGGCCTACCAGGCCCATACCACAAGTATCAATAGGGGCGAAGGACAGTTTCGCTCCGAATTATTCAAAAGTAAAAATTTTAATATTTTCCGAAGTTTCTAGAATTTCTTCAAAAGTTTTCCGGAGTATGAAAGCCAAAAGGTTAATGTGTATGTTAGTAGAGTTAAGACACTATGTCAGCACTTTGCTGGGAACAGGGAGGGCTGATGCTCATTTCTTTTTGGGGTCAATTAATGCTAAAACAATTCTTGAATGCCTCCCATCCAAAAGCAATAGCTAAAACTGGTTAAAAGATAATTCGAACTTTAATTTTCCTGCAGTTGAATGTGGGACCTCGGTTGTCAGCCCTTAAGGTAAACTCCTATAAATAGAACAACAGATTCGCTTTAACCTTCATGACACACGCAATAATTTTCCTGATTCAAAGAGTTTATGATTATTTGCGAAGATTTTACCTTGCGTCCACAACAATTCCCAGGTTATTAGTAACGCCAGTCACATTCATTATTCGATTTTTATGTTTTATGTGACGAATCATTTCCTGCAACCATAGAATTTCTGGATGCATTTTTTTGTTTTATTATATTTTCCACATTTTATAATCTCTATTACTCCGGCGTTTAGCTCTCTCTTGGGCGAAAGATTATACTTTAGCAAAACAAACGAAAGAAGGGAAAAACTTTTGCTTAACGGAATAAAAAAAAAGAAAAAAAAGTTTTTTTTCTTCTTTTTTATTTTGAAGTTTTTTTTTCCGCATCGATGAAAATTTTTGAATAACTGAAATATTAACGTTTTTTTTTTTTTTTTTTTTGATAATTGCTTAATAAAAGAAAAGTGGATAGGGAGCGATGGGGATTTTAAGCAACCCCACCGTGAAATGTAATTACAATACGTAATAATTAGATAATTAAAGGAAAAGGGCTTCAGTCCCAAAGGAATCGTAATTTCAATAAAGTTATCTTTCCTTTGTTGTCTTCCTTTGATTAATTTCTAATCGTTTCCCTTTCCATTTTAAGTTTCTTTCGTAGCTTTTCCGTATCCTCGTGAACGATTTGGAAAATAATTAAAGTGAACAAAATAAAAAGAAGAGGTTCCCTTTGTAATTCGGCACCTTCTTTTGCCACCTGAATCAAATAAAAAAATTAAATAAGTAAAATAAACGGCTGCCTTTCGGTTTTGTTTTGAGATTTTACAGCGTTGATTTGCTGCTTTGTAACAGCCTTTTTCGCTCTCCCGCTTTAACAGCTAAAGCGATTGTCGGTCCTGCCGTATTGCTAAAGGTTTTTTTTTTTACTTTTTCCAATTTTTTTTTTTTTTTTTTTTCAAAGAGTAAAGTGAAATCAACGTAGACTTGAAAACTAGAAGGTCGGAGTCGAAATACGTCAACGGTGAAATCTTGAAAAAGTGCCCCAATGGGAGTGAAAATCATGAAGAATTACAACAATCCTGGCATTTAGATGCCGAGGCTTTAAGCAAAAAGATCAAAATAAAATTCTCTTGGATCCTAATTTTAATAACTTAAGATATCAATAGCACAGCCTAGGTCCTTCTTTTGACTCAATTTTTAAAACTCGAATAGATCAACTAAAAAATAGGTCAAAAATTACGTAATTTTTTTGGCGGCTCTCTCCTGTAGTAAGCTGTGGGCTTCTTTAATAGGTTTCCTTATGCCTACGATTTTCGGGGACCTACACTCTTCCTTAAAAAATGTACCAAATCAGTATCAGTATCAGTATCAGTATCAGTATCAGTATCAGTATCAGTATCATAGTATTAGTATCAGTATCAGTATCAGTATCAGTATCAGTATCAGTATCAGTATATTTTAGCATTCTATTGTTTACAAAAAAAAAAACATTAGACATTGTCAATTAACAAATTAAAAATAAAATAAAATAATTTAAAAAAAACGGCTTATAAAAAAACATTATATATCGAATTTGAACTCTGTTTATTTTTTGATTTTATAAAATGGGAGGTCTAATAGCAGTTCTTTTAACTGCTTTTTTAATTCGGGTTTCGCTTTCAACATTTTAAATTTGTAGATTATTAAAAATAATTTATGCTTGATTTACTTTATTATCACTCTTGGCCATAAGCAAGCATCACCATAAGCAATTGTTGTATTCGACCGCTATGGTGCCGCTCATATTGGAACCATTAATTATGGTTGATAACAACATTAATGCAATTATTTGAACCATACCCATTTTTTAGTCAGGAAAAAAAACATATATATAAATAAATAGAGGAACTAGTTATCCATTAGGAATTATTTTTTGCTGAATTTCCTTGTCCCAAGAAGGCAAAATACATTTTTTTGTCCATTCTTCCCCTGTTCGCCTCTCCAAAATTCAAAAGCCCAAGAGCTTGAACCTTCCCGAAAATCCCGCGCCAAAGGCGGAAGAAACGTTCATGAATTAAGCTTATCCCTTTGGTTACCAATGTCGGATGAAAGTTTTGTTTTCATCAAAGCATTAAAAAGCTGGAAATGGTATATGTAATGTTGGTCATCATGCCGAACAATACCGACTACAAAGCCTTTACAACTAAAGACTAATTTCTTTTCTCGGAAAAAAAAAAGAAAAGAGAAAACGGATGGAGGGAATAATGGCGTACTTAACGGTATCGTCTTAAGACCGCTTGGGGATTTTTTTTTTTTTTCTGTTTAAGCAGAGCCGTATCACGGAA
The DNA here is from genome assembly GCA_037577465.1 of Liposcelis bostrychophila. NCBI lineage: Eukaryota > Metazoa > Arthropoda > Insecta > Psocodea > Liposcelididae > Liposcelis > Liposcelis bostrychophila. The sequence continues at coordinate 2,367,120 of CM075213.1, read as the reverse complement.
CGCTTTGTCTCCTCGCCGCGAGGAATATGCCCTCGTTTTGCTCCGGAAACTAGTCGATCGATTTTGAAACGAGGACGAGGAGACGGGGACGAAAAATAAACATTAACAAAATTACGAAATATCTCGGGGACGAATCGTTTTTCAAGAGTTGAGAAAACAAAAGGTATAGGGGACGAACGGTCCGTTCATAACTTATTTACGCTTTGATACATGACCTTTTTTATTTTTCGAAAAAAAAAAAAAAAAAAAAAACATGTTTACGTGCGAGGATTCGCGAATCTATTTTTAAACTTTTTAACTTAATTTTATTTAATTATTTGAAATGAATTTTATTTACTTTGCTTATGGATTTAAAGCACGTTTAATTTATTTTATTTTATTTGCTTTCTCTAAAATAATATTTTGTGCGACGAAATAACGAATTATATAAAAAACTTTTCGGTTTTTGGGTTTTCTGTTTTGCAGAGACATTATCTGATCAACAGTTTAAAATATAATCCCGCTATTGGAAGACGGTTTAGTTTCGAAAATTGAATTTTGTTATCTGACTGCGGAATCTTTGCGTAATTCTGTATGGTTCAGCTCAATTTTAATCTTCCCACTGAAATTTTGATATGAATTCAAGATATGTTAGACGTCAAAGTAAAAACCATTCACTTTTTTTTTTTTTTTTTTTTTGGAAATAATAATTTTTTTCAAAAGTTTCATTTTGGTCGAAAGACAGAGGGGCCGGGAAATTTTTAACGGAAAAATCATGATCTTTTAAATCGCGAAAGACAAGGACAAAAACGTTAAAATTTTTTAAAAAACTCCGTCTTTATTTTATTCTCCTTGGTTACGGGCCTGCCTGGGAATCTTTTATAATTTCCTTTTTCAAAAAAAATGGATTTATCAGAAATTTTCAAAAAGAGGAAAAAATTAATACCGAGGCTTTAATTTGAATTCCGGGAAACTCTTAAATTGCCATTAAAGAAAAAACCAGTGCTCAAGAGCGCCTATTCTTTTGCTTAAGATTTATTATTTTCTTAGAAAAAATTAATTCTTAAAAAATCATAACATCTTCCCAAGCGTCTCGTATAATTTTTCCTGGAAAGTTTAAAGAACTAGTTTGGTTTGTCGAGCAAAAAGTGCTTCAAAATTATTTTCAAAAAAATATTTAGCTCCAGTTGGCTTGTACAAACCGAAAGTATTAAAATTGGCTCAAAGTTAAAAAAAAAAAAAAATGTCAGAAGGTTTATTAATGACGAACGGAAATAATCGTCAAATCCTAAAATAATCAATTTAAAAATTTTCGGGAATATTTTAAAATTTTCTTTCCGAAACAAAAATTTTCCGAATTTAACGGAATGGCATTCCTTGGATGCCATTGGCTCAAAATATCATTTAGTCATTTTCAAACGAAATCCTCTGAAATTTTACATTCGGGGGTAAAATGGAACGGTGAATTCAGATATAAAGTCAGAATATTGATGAGATTAAAATCCATCATGCGGAGTCGTTTTAAATATTAATTATTTAATTACCGACGCCATGTTGGATTATTGTCGTTCTGACTTCAAATCGACGGGGTCCGAAAACTTAAAAATAGCTTTTTTCCGACCTTTTTACGGACACAATCAAATTTTATGCTATATTTTGCATCACATGCATGTAAAGCTGGTTGCCTAAACAAAAAATCGGTAGGCGCTTTTTTTTTTTTTTTTTTTTTTTTAAGGTCTAAACGAGTGATCTTGCCCTTACAGACCCTAAGAAGATGTGAGTTAACTTTTACGCCCAAAATAACAGGAAATAAAACTGTGAAGGGAAAGGTTTTTGAATTTTCCTGAATCCGGAGTCAAAAGGTTTTCAAGATTTTAAAAAAGGATGAGGGTCAATAAGGCCGTTTTTTGGGCTAAATTTTTTTTTTCGTGAAATTTGATCCTTGAGTCCTGGTAAATGATTCCCCAAAAGAATTTTCGATTTCGGTCGTCGGAACCCTTAATATTCGCCTAAAACCATGATATTTTATTAAAGCAAATTTTAAGGATCAGCATAGGAATTAAAAAATTTTATTGCGGCAGGGAAGTACTCCTACCTAAGACCTTTTAAGGGTATTTTTTCATGTTCCGAAAAATGTGTAGAACCCCCTTAAAAGCGGCAATTTTAGGTGTTTTTATTTTTTTAAACACCGTTCTTCCAAGGATTTCTGAAAACTGCATACAATATATTATAGCTTGCCCTAAAATAAACCTCACGTAATTTTTCCCGTTTGCGAATCCAATGGAATCCATTTAAAAAATGCATAAGACGCGGTTTTTACGGCCTATTTGAGCTCCCTGGTAGTCAGATCTGAACTTTTTTTTAAAAACATCATTTAGGAGTGACAATTAATCGATTCCAGCCATTATCCCGTTCCATCCATGATCATGTTATCTTAAAAAAAACTTTAAAGAATTATTAAAAAATCACTTTGCATTTGATGTGTTCCATAACAAGTTTTCGAAAATGGAATTTTAAATTATAAATAATCTGTATATTTCCTTCTTTTTTCGTATTAAGTTAGTTGGTATTTTTAATTTACCCTTCAGAAATGATGTCTTGCATCTAAAATAACAATTTAATACAAAAAATAGAAGAAAATACATATATTGTTTATATTTTTCACATTTCATTTTCAAAAACTTGTTATGGAACACATCAAATGCAAAGTGATTTTTTAATAATTTTTTAAAGTTTTTTTTAAGATAACATGATCATGGTTGGAACGGGATAATGGCTGGAATCGATTAATTGTCACTCCTAAATGATGTTTTTAAAAAAAAATTCAGACTGACTACCAGGGAGCTCAAATAGGCCGTAAAAACCGCGTCTTATGCATTTTTCAAATGGATTCCATTGGATTCGCAAACGGGAAAAATTACGTGAGGTTTATTTTAGGGCAAGCTATAATATATTGTATGCAGTTTTCAGAAATCCTTGGAAGAACGGTGTTTAAAAAAATAAAAACACCTAAAATTGCCGCTTTTAAGGGGGTTCTACACATTTTTCGGAACATGAAAAAATACCCTTAAAAGGTCTTAGGTAGGAGTACTTCCCTGCCGCAATAAAATTTTTTAATTCCTATGCTGATCCTTAAAATTTGCTTTAATAAAATATCATGGTTTTAGGCGAATATTAAGGGTTCCGACGACCGAAATCGAAAATTCTTTTGGGGAATCATTTACCAGGACTCAAGGATCAATTTTCACGAAAAAAAAAATTTAGCCCAAAAAACGGCCTTATTGACCCTCATCCTTTTAAAATCGTTTAAAAAATAATTTTGCAAAAATTTACTAAATAGACTTTGACCCGCAAATCGTCACTCGTCTAGTTAACCACCCGGTTGGTGCCAACTGCCCATGCCTTATAAAGTTACACAAAGCTTTACTCGAGGTCAAAAAGTTCAGATGCTTAAAAAAAGAAAAAAAAAATTAAAGCCGAAGAGGAGTGAAAAATGAAGGATATTTCAAAAGCATTAAAGAAACTAATCGAAGAGAATTGCCCATTCCAAAAATTATTATCCGTTGTTCGGTTCTATTCCCTAAGAAACCGAGGGGCATACGTGATCTCTCGTCGAGATTTCCCATCCCCACTTTATATGAGCATTAAAAAAGCAGAATTTATTTTGGGGAATGATATAGTGTGCAGTGCAGGAGAAAAAAAATCCCAAAGGGCTAAAATAAAACTCTTTAGAAAATACTTAAAAGTTAATTTTCATCGCACGGTCGCTTTCATCGTGGGGGAAAAAAACATCAAAAGGCATTTATAGAGAAAAACAATATTTAAAGAATTCCTTTTTTTTAGTGTAGTCAGCTGATCCCATTTCACAAGGAAAGCTGTACGTCGTGAGTAAAGTTGAAAAAAAAAAATGTTTGGAATATTTAGGTTTCCGAGAAAAAACTCTTTTTGTTACGGAGGAATGTCAGGGCGAAAAAATTCTGGGAAAAAAAAGGTTCATGTTGAAGAAAAAAAAAAAAAAAAAAAAAAGACAAGCCTGATATTTGAAAAATTCTCTCGATTATTTCGAAAAGCGCAAGCGCAAGGAAAAAAATAAATTCACCGTCCGGAAAAATGATTGAATTTTAAGTCGATTTTGCACTTCAGCCCACTTCACATCCGGAATGAAGGACACAAATTGAAAATCATCCTTGAGGATCGATCCCATCTTATATCGGTCACCGAATCACAGTTATTCTTCAAAAAAATAAAATATTTTCCGGGAATTATATTTTCCATGAAATTGGCAAAAGTTTTCGTTTCATTTTTTTCTTATAGATTTTTTTAAAAGTACCGTAAAACGAGGTGAGCCTGACCGAAATGTCTGAATTTTTAGTATGATGAATCATCTTTTTTTGTGTTTTTCGCAATCTCGATTGAGATTGCCTCGCCCTTCTCCTTCTCCTTCTCAATTTTTAGAAATTTAAAGCAAAGCGGGGGCAAGCTATTTGTTAAAAAACATACAGCGCCATAAGTTAAAAAAGCGGTTTATCTCACCCCGTTTTACGGTAGCAAAACGTCGAAACCTAATAATGTACGACAGGAGGAAACTATAATTTTAATTTTCTTCGTTTAATAAATTATTAATTTAATTTAATTTATTTATTTATTTATTTTTTTGAAAAAAGTTTAAATTATCCAAGTTTTCACTTTTCTTTCAATCTCTTTTCTGTTCGTTAGCTTATCGTGAATGAATTGTTTTTATCGCTTAGATTTATTTTTCACACGAAGCTTTTTTTTTTTATATCAGTTTCATTATAATTACGTTAATGGGTTATGGATCGTTTTTTTCTTTAGGAAACAAATAAATCATCCTCGGATTCAGTAAAAATAAAGAGCCGAAGATTTACTCGAGACGAGGAGCATTATTATTTTCCCCCCTTCTTTTCTTCTATAGAAAACTAGTTATTTATGTTTTGTTAATTAAAAGATGATTCGTTTTTTTTTTTTTTTTTTTCGGAATTATAAATGTCGATGGTAGAAAGTTTCTTGAAAAGTTGTTCCTTCCCTTTATTGAAAATGACGTCATTGTATTATATACAAGGGCTTCCCACTTCCTCGGAAAATAGTTCCTCAAACAATTTCCACAAATATTTTCAAACTAAAAGCATTTCGCGGGACGAGGAAAGATATAAAAAAAGAGGCACACACGAGGCGAAAACCTTTTCTTGTACGGAATCTCATTTACGGATTCGCGCGTGCTGCTTTTTGATTTCAAGATTTTTCAAGTTTACACGTTTTCCACGGAAGTGAAAATTTCTGTTCAGTTCAAATCTGAAAGCTTTGAAATTAAAAAAAAAGGGCCCTTTCGCAGGTTTTTACCTTGTTAACACGAAAAATATTCATATTATGTTCCTCTTACGTGATTGACACAGGGAATGGTATCAATTTCGTTCGGCGTGAAATTGCGCCCTTACATGAAAATTCCCGTTATTAAAATTTTTTTAAACTCTGTAAAAAATAAACTGCATAAATTCTAAACATGCTTGTATTTTGTTTATAAACATCGGACTTTTTTTGAAAAAATTTAACAAAAAAAAAAAAAATCATAAACGATAAAGGGATCAAAATTTTATGTAAAGGTATTAGTTCGTTTACATCACCGGCCGGTTAGCCGGGCGGTGGAGACATTTTAACGATAAAAAAAATATGTTGAAAAGAATTTTTTTTAATCCGGTATTTTATACATGAAAACGGGGTCTAACCGCACCGAAACCGTGCCAGAACGTTTTGTTATGTTCAGAGATACAGATTCATAATTTTAAATGCATTAACAAGACTTAATCGTTCTTATATTTCTTAATTTTTAATTGTTTTCGCAGTAAAAAAAATGTTTCTTTTAGGGATGGATCACAAGACAAGAATTACAAGACGAGACAAGACATGACAAGACATTTTCAAGAATTGTTCAAATCTTGTTTTTCGACCTTTCAAAAGGCTAAGATTCGAAATGTCGAAAACAAGAAATTCAAGAAATGGTACAAGAATTTTTGTACAAGAATCTTGAACAAGAAATTTTGAATTTAGGATTCTTATTGACTTATCAATCAAAAACTAAAATTTGGGCGGTTTTCTTGCTATCCATCACTAGTTTCTTTCTGAGAGGCTAGTACAGCGCTCTAGCGATGAAATTGGAAACTATTTCAACAACAAAAAATAAACGACGGCGTTTTAGTTTTTTACTGCGATAACATGTTGTTGTATACATTTTGAATATTGAATCTTTGGGTGCAAATTTACTATGGAATGTTGGACCAACATGTTTGTTCAACAAGTACGACCAACATGCTATACCAACTTGTTCACGTCTGACAAACCAACGAATCAACTATTGAAGAATTTACTTCTAGTGATAGTGTGCCAAAAACATTTGTTATGTTTCAGAGGGAAAGGGTGCAAATGCACTATGGAATGTTGGACCAACATGTTGGCACAAGTTGGACAAGCGAACGAATCGACTATCGCGGAATTTACTCCTACGCCGAAATTAGTGTGGAATGTTGGTCCAACATGTTGTGTTGTGTTGGCATAACATTTAGGGTGCAAATTCACTTCGTTGTTACAACAAGTTGGACCAACGTGTTGTACCAACTTGTTGGATCAACATTCCCCACCAATTTTGGTGTAGGAGTAAATTCTGCAATAGTCGATTCGTTCGCTTGTCAAACATGTTGGTATAACATTGCTGTTGCTGTGGAGAATGTTAAAAATTGTTTCCCCATATTTTTTTTTTTTAATTATTAGATTGCAATTAAATTTTAGCAAGACGAAAAACCTTTCTTCAAAAAAATTAACAAAGTTCCTCCCATGTTTAAGTTGCAGGAAAACGTTCAACTAATAACCTCAAATTCCTTTGTAAAAGTACCTTGACAGATAATGCAATCCAGCAAAATTACCGGTTAAGCAGCGAACAATTTTTCCTTTAATACGACTCTTGCTAAAACTACTGGTCACGGAGTAAAGAAATGTACTCGTTTAAAGTAAAAATACCCGGCGGGCGATTCCGGGAAATGAAATAAACCTCTGTAAATATTAAATATCGAAGTCCGGGTCGAAAACGAATGAAAACGTGTACTACAAAGACAAATTACCTCCCATTAAATTTTGGTGTAACCGTTTTTGCTGATCCTTTTTAACTTTCCAGTCAAGTTTGAGTTTACACAATGAACTTGGGGCGATTATTTTTGTCTAAAAGAGGTATTTATTTATTTTTTTCGCAAATGTTCATTAATTTTATTTCATTAAAGAAAACCACACACAATCCAGTTTTTCTGGTCGTCGAACACGAATTAAAAAAAAGATCGTTTTCCTTTTTCTTTTGTAATAAGGTTTCTCTTTTATTTTTTTTCAAGCTGTCAATTCACTTTCCGATTCTCTCTTGTTTAACCCGATTAAATTGCAAATTGATCTTTTTATACGGATTCGATTAATCTGCTGATTAAAGAAACGACCGCAGATAAATTGCTTACAGCTCGTTTTCTTTTATTTCTGGAAACCGGTTGATGCTTTCCCTCCAATCCGCACCTGACATTGTATTAGTGAACAACATATTTGAGAAACAACCTCTGAATTAGAAACCGTCGGGAAGAACAAAAGCTAAGGAACATTACAGGGATTTAATTTGCAACAACTTGGGTTTTCTTCCGAAGCTAATCTCCCCCCTCCTCTTTTCGCGGTTTTCCTCTTCTTACTTTTCATATTTTTTTTTTTTTTTTTGCTTTATTTATCGCTATCAGGTTAAAATATTTTTGCCCGGGGGGTGAGTGGGGAGGATTTTAGAAACGTTTTCTGTTTCTTGTTTATTTTCGTAATGTTACAAGAAAGTCGTCGTAGTCGAAAAGGAACTCTTCCTGGACATGAATTAATAATATTCTTGCAATAGAGCTTGTTTTTAGTCATGCAAAACTTTTTTGAAAAATAATCCCCTCCTCTTTTATTTTAAATGATTCTAATTTACAATTCTAATTCTATGCTAATATTTCGAGCATTTTTTTAGTGTTGCGTTTCCTTCTTTTTTTTCCCCCGTTTCTTAATCTGTAAGGTACACGACTTATGATGCTTAAGGACGACAAGAGGGAGAAAATGATGAAATTTATATTTCCAAAATTTTACCAAGACGACGTGTTTTTCAGAATTTCTTAAGATGCTAAAAATAAGTCGTGCAATGCGACGTACACTAAGGATCGACCAATTATTACCTAAGAAATCTAGGAGAGAAGCGGGGTTTTGGAAGTAATTATTTTTGGTGGCAAGCGGGAAAGGACCTAAATTGGCCACAATCAACTGAATTTAACACCTTGCAAAGTGTTGCATACACTTATTTCTTGTGAAAAATTGCCCGGGCAATGGAGAGAGACTAGAAGTGTGCATTCTCTACATGACATACAAGGTGTTATCGTGATTCTCAGCCATTTTCCCTAACAAAAATGAATTCCTAATCTATTTTTCCTAAAAAGAAAAAAAAATCGAATTCATTTTTTCTAACAATTTTGGTTCCTAAAATTGTTTTCCGAACTATTTTTTTCCTAATTTTTAATTTGTTTTAAAATTTTTAGATTCCTAAAATAAAGTTTCCTAAAATCCCATTAGGGGTTTATAAAATTAGAAAAAATGTTCATTTTAGGAAATTTTATTTTAAAAAATGTTAGGAAAATTAAAAATTAGGAAAAAAAATAGTTCGGAAAACAATTTTAGGAACCAAAATTGCTAGAAAAAATGGATTAGGAAAAATCGTCAGGAACGGTTATCGTGTGTATGTCCGTAACCTTTTAGGGTACATTCGGGAAAGTTTCTGGAAAATATTTTTCCAATTTTTTTTTAAAATTTAGGACAAAAAACTACCCCCTTCCTCATAAATACTCGCCCTATGCTTTAAAACCTAAATCGAGCGACTAGTGATTTTGAATATAGGCAACCCTCATCACATGTAATAAAAAATAACGCATGATTCTGTTGACATTAACATATACCAAAAAAAAAAAGATTAGCTTAAAGGAATTAGAGGGATGGCTCAAACTTTGTTTCTCCCAACAAAAAAGGGATAAAAAAGAATTTCTTGAGGTTGGGGAGGGTCAAAAATTTAAATCGTTACACACAGATGCCTTATATAAGAAGCAGCAGTCCTAAAGAATAATAACGCCGCAAAATAAATTCTCAATAAAATCGCAGAAAAGACAACAGTTCATCAACGAAAATTTTTTCCAAATAATAAGATTAACCCCTTATTTTTTTTTCCTGGATTTATTGATTTTCGAAAAACATCAAAAGGCCCGTCAGACAAGGAGACACCCGGTTGTCGCTTTATCTTTATCGGAGTTTAATAAATAAATTGAGTTAAAACAAACACAATACAAAAATCTTTTTCGATATATTTTCCTTCCTTGGGAAGCATTTTCAAACGAAAAGTGACAATTGAAGGTAAAAACTTTCTTCCTCTTTTTTTTTATTTTTCTCCCCTTTCCGTCTCTCTTTCCCATCTTTATTGTTTTGTTTCCCACCAAAATTAGAAAACGTTTCTTCGAAAAGTGACAAGACAAAAGAAGCACTAGAGAAATGAAATGTTTGCAATCTACTTCCCAGTCCGAAAAAAAAAAAAAACTTTTTACCTTTTCTTAAATCCATGTCCTTTTCACTGGATTACATCTGAAACAAAAACAAAAAGGCTTGTTTAAAACATTTAAAAATATAAAAAAGACGATGATCCTTCAACCTTCGGATGGCATCATAGGATCCATTGACTCAAAGTATCAAAATTTAGTCAGTTTTTAACCCTTGGCATATCGAATTCTTTTTTAAAGCTGAAAAGACTTAAAAATAAAGCCAGTTTAAGAGAAGGCTTCAGATATTTATTTAAATATACCAAAATAAATTTCCCTGGCCTAAAACGTTTTTTTGGAGATACAAATTAAAAATCTGGCTTCGTAGCGAACTTTATATTCATACTGGCATCTTTCTTTCAAAATTTCAGATTCTCAGGTTGTAAAGAAACTCCGGAAAACGTTTTCAAAAATAAATGTCAGGAATATATTTTCCAAAGCGTTTCCCGGAGTTTCTTTACAACCTGAGAATCTGAAATTTTGAAGGAAAGATGCCAGTATCACTATGAAGTTCGCTACGAAGCCAGATTTCGAATTTTTATCTCCAAAAAAAAGTTCTAAGCCATGGAAATTTATTTTGGTATATTTAAATAAACATCTGAAGCCTCCTCTTAAAAGTGAATGACTTTAAAAAAAATTCTGTACTTCAATGCAGAACTAGACCAGGTCCTGTCACGAATTCCAACTTCTTATTTCAAACATGACTTTATAAAGCATATGCAAGCGTTGCCAACTCAAACTAAAAAGAAGTCTGCGAGTTAACTATTCTGCTTTGTCAACAAAATAAACTTGCTAGCAGAAGGCATAAAATCAGCACTGCCAACCGTTCAGCCTGTATACCTTTCGTAAAGTCACATTAGAAATAAGAAGTTGCAATTCTTGAATGGACTTGGTCTAGTTCTGCACTAAAGTACAGAATTCTCTATCCAAAAATAAACATCCTATGCTTAGCTTATGGCAAATCAAAATTATCTAGAGTTTCGTACGAGTCTATGCATTTTTTATGTTGGATTTCGGCTTTAGAGCACCAAAAACTAATATCGCTTTTTATTTGTGCTGTTACAACGAAACTCACAAAAAACTTTATAACCTAAACACAGGAAATGAATTTGAATTTAATTACAGTGTTTTAGATGCAAAATCCCTACTACGGCTAAGAAATTACTAGATACAAATTAAAACGCACATTATGATTACATGGAAAGTCGCCCGTAAGCTAAACATAGGAATCATTTTTACAGACTCTGATAATAATAATACGTAATGTCTTTCCATCATAATATTATAACATAAATAGGATTTGATGCTATTTTGACGGAAAAGGTATGCGAAACGTATAAATACGGTCTTGATATGCAAAGGGTTAAAATCACCTAAAATTTTGCGGTAAAACGGAACACTGATTTCAGATAAGTCAGAATTTTGATCACATTAAAATCCAACATAGCGGAATCAATTTAAGTATTATTTGATTTCCGGAGTCAGGAATTTTTTGCCATTTTGACTTCAAATTGGAATAGAGAAGTCACATGTTTTGAGATGACTTCACCATTTAATTGTGCTAGGGGAGATATGACAAAAAGCGTAATTTTGACTCAGTAAAAAAAACTGTTAACCCCCGAAAAGCAAAAAAACAAAAATTTGAATTTGAACCCCCGCCAAAACGAAACGTGAAGGAACGTGACGTCATCTGCCTAAAAGTGGTTGTGTTCATCTCTGAAACTCTAAACGGCAACGATGCGTAATGTTAACAAGCATGTTTACAAACAAGACGTGTTTCGCTTTGAATTCGATATCTCGCTTCGATACAGGCAGATGACGTCACACCAATAGAAAATCGTTTAAAGAGTGATCACGTGACAAAAACTTTTTCGGACTTTGTTTTTTCTTTTTTTTTTAATTTGATGAAAAATTTTCACGTTTAAATACTAGTTTTTAGTTAAGAGCATACTTTACATTAGTTTCCAGCGAAAATCTCAAAACATGTGACTTGTCTATTCTATGGAAATCTATGGACTACTCGTATTAAGTAATCGAAATATTTCAGCATTTGACGAAATCTCGTAGAACATTTCATTATCGTTCGCCTCCTAGTTCCTCATGACCTTTGCCTCTAATTAGCGACTAAACCATTTCTCCGGATGTCAGCTTTCGTATATTATTTTTTTTAAACCGCAGTTAAAAAATTCGTATTAATTGGTTAGCTTCCACATCCAAACGAAAACGCAAGGAAATCGTGAACCGCCTCGACCCTAATTAACGTCAAGGACGATAAAAAATAATATTTTAATTACGATAAAAATTGCTCTTTAAAGAAAAGAAAAAAAAATCACTCTTGGTGGCATTAAACTATTTTTTCCCATTACGATTTCCCCAATTAATCGGATAAAGGCCATTAAAGAAGTAAATAATCACGTCTTGGGAGGGAAAAGGGGGGAAAAAAGACTATAACGAAAGACACAAAACTAAACAATTAGCAGAAAGACTTAGGAGTGGGAAGACGTTGATAAATTTTTTAAGATGATATCTCGAGATAATTTTAATTTTAATGGCTAAGTTCCCACGTCGCGTCTTGGTGGAAACCCGCGTCCTGTGAAATTATAACTCATTTTCCTTTTTCAAGCTCTGATAATCGCGTATAATAAATTTTTCGCGTTATCATGGGCGCAAAAAGAGATTTTTTTAATTTTTTTTTTTTTTTTTTTTAAAGAAAAAAAGGAAGAATATTAAAACATCAACAGCACGTATACCTGATTAATAAAAAAGATTACAAAGGTATAAATTTCATCTTTTTTCTTGTGAAAGGGTTCGTCTGCGATTTGGATACGGTGATTAAAACCTTTAGGGAAAAAAAAAGATAAAAAGATTCTTCATTTACTATTAATTAAAAGGCTGGAGTTGGAAGGAAAACGGAAGCAAAGTGGAAATTGCGGGGTTTTAAAAAAGAAAAGGATGTGCTTTTTTTTCGTCAGGGGAAAAAAAGATATAAAATAACGAAATTATCGTTTAAAATGGATTCAAGCTGTGATTGTAAGCGATTTATGGTTAATTTTTTGCTTCAGCGTAACATTCAGCGCAGCCAAAAATGTGCGTTTGTTTTTGCAAAATTTGCATCTTTTCCTTTACTTTAAATTTACATTTTTTTTTGGTCCATCACGAATTAGGTCATCAATACTACTGTGCAAAATGACAGAAATATTTGATTGTCTCAAATTTTTTTATTTCAAAACTCAAGAAACGCTGGAAAAATGGCTAACTTTTTATAGTTTAATTTGTGGAACCTTCTGATGATTCATCGAATTTATTTGTGAAATATTTAGAGAGAAAAACTCTCACCCGTCCTAATTTATCCTTGCCTTATGCGTTCCAAGCTGTATTAAGCGCCTACCGATTTCGTGTACAGCAACCCGCATCACATCTAGGTAATACAAAAAAATCGCCATTTTTTTTCTTTCTTTCTTTCTTTCTTTCCTTTTTTGTAACACAATTGGGAAAAAGAGATTTCTATTTGTTTTCAATGTCCTAAGCCCCAAATTTCATGTCAAAATTATGCAATGTTGAAACAGCAGAAAAAGCAATAAGGCGCCGAGAGTAAAATTTTTAAAAATAAAATTGATCCGCAGTTTGGTTTTAAATTTTTCAGGCTTCAGATTTGGAATCAGAGGTCCGAAATAAATAAAGATAACGTTTCGGCTTATTGCAGTCAACAATTACAAAATTACGTACTTTTTATGAGGCAACGGTCGTTAAAGGGCTAAGTTGCCACCCATATTATGTCCCCGCAAAAATTATATCCCCGCAATTTTTTGTACTAAAAAAAAGTTGAAAAAAAAAAATAGAATTTAAAGAAATTTTGAGTTTTTCAGTTTTAAATTTTAAAACTGTTAAATTCGGTTTTAAATGCCCACAGTCGGCCCTGATTTTGTTTGTTCCATTTTCCCCAGGATGATCCTTGCATTGCAATGCAAAAAATCGGATGGTCGAGCTTTGGTATTATTAACTTGGAAATTTTAAAATATTATGCATGCAAGCAACCTTTAACCGCTGTAATCGCTGTACTATTGCAACCCTTTTAGACCCCTACCCTCCTCCTCCTCCTCCTAACCTTTTGGAAAAGAGGTTGTTTCGTGTTGATTTTTATCGGCCACCCACAATAATAACAGTTCTTAGCCGCGTTTCAGATCAACATTTAAATTATTTTTGGGTTCGTATCACGTATAAATTGCTATAAAGGGAGAAACAAAAATCTGTGCTTTCACCGGAGAGAAAAAAAAATTAGCTTTTCAAATCCAATAATCTTCATCTAGTAATGCAATTATTAAAAAAAAAAATAAATAAATAAAAAAGCAATCGGATAAAACGAAAATTTTTTCACCTTATAAACACAAAAGGGAGATAAAAAGAAGAAAGAAGGGGGGAAAAAAAGGAAGCGAAATCGATTCTTTTATAAAATGGCCTCCGGTCTCCTTCTTTCTTCCTTTTTACCTTCATATTCCAAGAAAATATCATATTTTTTATTAATTTCTTTTTTTTTCCTTTCATCGAAAAGCCGAGGGAGGACTCGCTTTCGAGAAGCCTCTAGAAATAAAAAAAAAAAAAAAACACAAGCGGTTTTAACTTTTTAATTGCAAAAAAGAGATTGGGTCATTGGGTCAATTTTTCCGTCACGTTTCAAAATCGGGATTCCAGGTTTTCTTTCCTTGAAAAATTTTCCAAGGTTAAATGTCGCCGGTGATATATTTTTTTTTCTTTTTTCTTTTTCACTAGGTTAGCACTTTGGCATTTGATAGGACGAAAACAACCTTGCAAGGGCTATTATCGCATTCATATTAATTTTACATTGTTTGTCCATTATCCGAATGAAATTCTCCGTTGCGATCGTTTGAAATTAATGCGCGAGGCATTTTCTTTTCAGCTCCCATTGAATTAATTTTTTTTTTTTTTTTTTTTTTTTGCCTTTTTAGAATTATATAATTAAAATGATTCGTTCAGTTTTTGTGATCTTTGCAAAACGTTTTCAACCCTTTCACGCCCAAGTTCTCTCGCCTAAAACGCGACCGTTTCCCGTTTCAAAACTCGTTTTCTAAATATAATTTTTATGCGTCTAATAACTCTCCCCCCTTCTTCCCAATACTTATTTATAGGAATTGCATTTTATTTTTCAATTATTCATTAATTTATTTTTTAAATTAACCTTTTCGTGCCCAAAGCCTTCAAAAATAAAAACCAGTTCCCGGCCGGAATTTTTCTTGAGGTTTTTTAACGTAAAATTAATATAAAACTGAAAAATGAAATCGCCTGAATCAATTTTGGTTATGCTACCGGCAATGCTGAAGTGTATGACAATTATTTATATGACTAAATTGTGTAATTATCTTAACTTAGGAACCGCGTGAAAATACCAAGTGACAGGTTTTCGGAGTCGCTGATTTTAAGTCTGATGTCCGAATTAAAAAATGAGATCGGAGAACCGATCAAATTGCTTTATCGACTATTTAAATAATTCTCAAAAGTATGGTTAGTTTTTCGATCGGAGGTCTATCAAAGCCAAGTACGGGCATAAAGAATTCGAATTTCGGAAAAATAATTTGGAATTCGGAATCCTCTATCCCGATAACATTCTCAAAAATATGCTTAGATTTTTGATCGGTGGTCCACCAAAGCCGCAGTACGAGCACAAGGAATCCGAATTTCTGAAAAATTATTTCAGATTCGGAATCCTCTACCCCGAAAATATTCTCAAAAATGAGATCGGTGAACTGATCAAAGAGCTTTATCGACTATTTAAATAATTCTCAAAAATATGGTTAATTTTTCGATCAGAGTTCCACCAAAGCCGCAGTACGGGCACAAGGAATTCGAATTTTGGAAAAATTATTTCATATTCGTAATCCTCTACCCCGAAAATATTCTCAAAAATTTGGTTAGATTTTTGATCAGAGGTCCACTAAAGCCGCAGTACGGGCATAAAGAATTCGAATTTTGGAAAAATTATTTCAGATTCGGAATCCTCTACCCTGAAAATATTCTCAAAAATACGGTTAGTTTTTCGTTAGCTCCCACGAGGAACCCGCCAATCAGCATCCAAATCGCTTTGTTGACGTACTCGATGACGTCATATTGTGACGTTTCAAAAGTCGAGATATCGGTTTTTAGGCCTGTACCCATACTTTTAGCCCTGCTCACCGTTTCTCAACCACTCAACTGAATTTAACCAAATTTTAATGGTAGCGTATCTTGATGAATATCTACTGCAGTACGAAAATCTGACTCAATCGGTGGCTGCGTTCGCGATCTATAGTCAAAAAAGATCTTGAAATTGTTGAAAATTTAACATTTTCACTCACTGCTTCCGAATCGCTGAACCGATTTGGCTCAAAAACTAATCAGCACCTACATTTCATTAGAAGTTGCTACCCACCAAAAATCATCGAGATCCGTTCTTTCGTTTTTCTGCTTTTCGACGGACAGACACTTTTCTTTACACATATATTCATACATTCATACATTCATACACACATCCACAAATTTTGCTTTTTTCGGTATCAGGGGACCTCAAAACGTGTATATATATCGAAAACTGAAAATCTGAAATTTGTGCTAAATGCAATGCTTTATTCTCCCTGCTGTCGATAAAGCAAAAATTGGTCTATTTTGTCTTATTAAGATTGAAAATACCTGCTAAATACGTTTCACACGAGAAACAATTTTTTTCGAACGAATTTGGCTCAAAACGTGAAGAAATAAATGTAGGATAGCTCCAAAATAATTAATTTTCTCATAAGCTTAATACGGGCGAAACAATTTTATTATGACGCTGGGATATTGGCTTTCATTACAAACATTTCATGAAAAATAAAATTATTCATTTCAGAGCCCATAAGCATAGGGTGAAAGAATTTGAATTAATTTCTCTGAGACGATTTTGGGCTGGAAAAGGGTTGAAAGACACCCTGAAAAGGGTTGAAAGACTGCTAATTTCCAGAACATCAAGTCAGGGACTGTACGAGTATTAAGTAAGCACTAATTTAATTTAATTTAATTTAATTTAATTTATTTAAAGAAACATTCTTAACAAACAATGCTTTACAAAACGTTGCAATTTATAAAAGAAAAAAAAAAAAAAATTTAACAAACTTGTTAAAAATTAAAAAATTGAATAACGTTAATAAGAAAATATAAAAGAAACATAAGGGTCATTCTGAAATTTAGAGAGAAAATGAAGCTTAATATTTTGGAAAAATGAAAACGTTATTGGAGACAATATTTGTATCTTATTTTTACCTTCATAGACCCCTTATTAAGAAAAAATATGAGGGCGAGGTCAAGGGTCAATGTCTCAATAGATATTTGATGATTTTTAAAAAATCGATAATTTCGAATGAAAATGCCAGAAAATTGATTCGATCCCCAATAGAAACGGATATTATTTGGTTTTTAAGTAATTTTATTCAAAAATAAAGGCTTTAGTTCAATGTTGTCAAAATTATGAAAGCTATGTAACTGATTTTTATTTTATTTTTTTTTATATTATCTTATTCATTTTTTTTGGAAAAGTTGAAAATTCAAGTAATTAGTACTATAAAAAATCCATATGAGCACTTTAAATTCGATTTTTATCAACTAAATTATATGTTGAGAATATTCGTCCATGGAATGGACATCCATGGAAAGGACATCTCCATCCTTTAGATAAATAAACAAACAAATTTAAAATTTTGAAAACTTTTGAAGTAAAAGATAAGTCCTGCTAACTGCCTGTTACATGTCTGAAATACTAAAAAAAATTTTATTCTATTTCTTTTGCTAAAAAATAAATGCCACGGAATGGACATGAAAAAAGCTACGCACTCTTTCAATGGCTTTTTTTGCTGATAAAATCGACTAAAATTTGTTCTTTAGTCAAAATGGAATTTTTTGCAGCTTCAATATGTTGCTTTCTCTTAGTGCAATTAAATATAGTCGAATAATTAACACGTACCATCATGTTACATCCCGTTTTTTGTAAAATACCGATTTCAGTGTCCTAAATGGACACACACTTTTATTTAAAAAAACCAAAGAAAATGACGTTTTAAAAATTCCACAACTATTTATCACTGATATTAAAGCTTGTAAAATATAAATATACCAGGGACAAAACTATCACTTACATTTTAAGACATTTTTTTAAAAACAGAGCAGTTTTTCTCATCCACGGAATGGACATTTTTTAGTGTTTTTGTTTATATTATTTAAGAAATAAATAGAATTTCTGGAATTTTAGTAAGGGAAAAGTAGTTTAACATATTTATGTATATGCTTGTAAATTTTCGTAAATTTTTGTCTTTATTTACGACCATATTTCGGATCAAATATGCCAGTTTTACACTTTGTCCCTAAATTTCAGAATGACCCATAAATAAATACGCTTTTACAGTAATACTGATAGTAATACCGAGGGAACTGGTTCCTCGGCCTTTTTTCACCCTCCCCCTCCCACGTATTACGTAAGACTTTCGACCCATCCGATTTTTTAAGTATTGCGTAAATAAAAATTTTATACTTTAAAAAAAATCACCCTATATTAATTTTTATTTTTTTCGTCCGATTTTTTGTTATGACTAGCAAAACAGGAACTATCGGAAAAAAAATAGCTAACAAAAGAATATTTTTAAATATTCTCACAAAAACGATTCAAATTTTTTTTTCCGCATTTTTGCACATTTTTGTTATATCAAAAAATTTTAAAATTAACTTTAAAAAAATTTTGAATTCTAGATAAATAGAGATTTTTAAAAAAAAATAAATGCTTACGTAAGACCAGCTCAACCCCCCCCCCCCCCCCCTCCCCTTGTAAGAAAAAGTAAGCATTTTAAATACCCCCTTTCCCCCGTACTGTGCTTACGTAATACTTGTATAGTCCCTCATTAAAAAATTTAGAAATGGTTTTAAATACCGTAAACCCCTCAATCGATTTAAATGAAAGCTCACACCCCGGATTCAAATGACGTATTCACGTCACAAAAATATTAAAAAAAATTGCTACAGCCTGCATTAAAATATGCGGTAAAAAAAAAATTCCTCAAATTATATTAAAAGCAATTAATAATAGTGAAACATACGGGAACGATGTGTGTAAAATTGAACCCAGGCCTAACCATGTGTAATGAAGTAATTAACCGAACGTATTCCTTTTCCCGAAAACGAAAACGTATGACTAAGCCAGAATCTAATTCCGGAGACTATAATACCGTAAGAATAAGCGTAATCCAATCTTCCAACGATAGGAAATGGCGCGAACCTTTTGCTTTATCGACCGCAGGGAGAATAAAGCATTGTTTTTAGCACAAATTTCCGATTTTCAGTTTTTGATATTTTTACACGTTTTGAAGTCCCCTGATGCCGGAAAAAGCAAAATTTGGATGGTGGCCGTGTGTGTGTATGAATGTATGAATATATGAATATATGTGCAAAAAAATCTGTCCGTCGAAAAGCAGAAAAACGAAAGAACGGATCTCGATGATTTTTGGTGGGTAGCAACTTCTAATGAAATGTAGGTGCTGATTAGTTTTTGAGCCAAATCGGTTCAGCGATTCGGAAGCAGTGAGTGAAAATGTTAAATTTTCAACAATTTCAAGATCTTTTTTGACTATAAATCGTGAACGCAGCTACGGATTGAGTCCGATTTTCGTACTGCAGTAGATATTCATCAAGATACGCTACCATTGAAATTTGGTTAAATTCTGTTGAGTGGTTCAGAAACGGTGAGCAGGGCTAAAAGTATGGGTATAGGCCTAAAAACCGATATCTCCAACTCTTGAAACGTCACGATATGACGTCATCGATTACGTCAACAAAGCGATTTGGATGCTGATTGGCGGGTTCCTCGTGGGAGCTAACGAAAAACTAACCGTATTTTTGAGAATATTTTCGAGGTAGAGGATTCCGAATCTGAAATAATTTTTCCAAAATTCGAATTCCTTATGCCCGTACTGCAACTTTGGTGGACCTCTGATCAAAAATCTAACCATATTTTTGAGAATATTTTCGGGGTAGAGGATTCCGAATCTGAAATAATTTTTACAAAATTCGAATTCCTTATGCCCGTATTGCGGCTTTAGTGGACCTCTGATCAAAAATCTAACCATATTTTTGAGAATATTTTCGGGGTAGAGGATTACGAATTTGAAATAATTTTTCCAAAATTCGAAGTCCTTGTGCCCGTATTGTGGCTTTGGTGGACCTCTGATCAAAAATCTAACCGTATTTTTGAGAATATTTTCGGGGTTGAGGATTCAAAATTTGAAATAATTTTTCAGAAATTCGCATTCCTTGTGCTCGTACTGCGACTTTGGTGGACCTCTGATCAAAAATCTAACCATATTTTTGAGAATTATTTAAATAGTCGATAAAGCACTTTGATCGGTTCACCGATCTCATTTTTTTTTAAAAAGTAAAACGATTATTTTTAAATGCATAGGATGGCTTTTTTCGCTTTTTGATTTTAATATAATAAATTCCGTAACACGAACGTAACCGAAGTTTATCCCCTTTCGATGTTACAGACATGGATTTTTCATCCAGGAAAAAAAAAAGTCGCTTTAAAAAATTCATTTTCATAAATGGGGACTTTAAGACGTCGTAACTTATTAAGAGGAAGTGCTTTAAAGCAGCGAAATGAGTTAATCGCATGAACCAGAAGGCGGAACCCTAAGAGCTTTTTACATTTTTAGACGTTTCCACGATCGATGGAAGCAAACAAAATCGCAGGAAAAAATGGGAAATGAAAAAAAAAAAAAAGACGATCAGAACAACGTGGAAATTAATTCGATAACAATCACGTTTTGTGGCGGATGAAATCTATATACCCATCGCTTTCGTTTTGATTACAAAAACCGTTTGGCTCCACAAGATTGGAAGGCAAAAGGAAGAGCAACATTGTGGGGGGGATTATTTAACCCGCTTATACTATAAATCTGTCGGGTATTTTTAAAAATATTCCATTATGGGGAGAAGACACGGTTAAAGGAGGTATATTTTGAGTGCCGAAACCTTACTACAGTACCGAAGCTTACGTGGAAACTTCTTATTATTCTTTAAAATCCCTGAAATTCATTCGCCGGGACAGATTTTATGAATCAGATCAAATTTTAAAATTAGATGGAAAATCATAACAAGTTTCTCAGAATTTTGGAATCCAGCATGTGGCTCAAAAACTGTGGACCAAAACTAATTTTTGACTTCAAATTAGTAATCAACGCAAAATTTCCGATAGGAATCGATGGTCTTTTAAGCGAAAAAAAAATTTCATTTTCGGTCCTCAAGTGGACTTTTTAGAAATTTCAAGGTCATTGGGGCACCTCAAGATGTCCTTTAAAAAATCTGAAAATAAATTATGGTTAATAGTATTATAAAAAGGCTTCGATTCCCATATCAGGCGTTTCCAAATTCAAAAATTCGCGTTTTTCGACACACCCTATTGCCCATGAATGCTAGAGTGACCCTTATTTTACGAATTTTTGAATGTGGGCAAACGCACCTCATATTTCTTTCGTAGCAACCAAAAGAAAATTCCCTGAATTTTTTCAGATTTTTTGAGCGTCGTTTAAACGTGTCCACGGGGACCTTAAAATTTCGAGATTCCCGTAAGGACCAAAAAATAAAAATTTTATTTTCATGTAAAAATGGTTGTTTCCTATTCGAATTTTTATACATAGTACGAAAATAAAGTTAAAATTTATTTATGTCAACCGATTATTGTGCTGGAGGACAAAAACATGACTTGTGGCCATGGCATATTTTGCTGATTTTTTTAAATTAATTTTGTCTCTACCATCAAAACCGTGGAAGAGATGTGTAACTTATAACTATATATTCGCGATCAACATAAAAAATCCGAATACGAAAATATGTTGGAGCCGTTTTATTTTTAACAATTTCTTTTCTTTGCGCCAAATTGGATTTTCCGAGTGTAATTAGGTCATTCTGGCGTCAGATTTGAAATCAGCGGCATCGAAAACGTCTAGAAAGTCGTTTTCACGATCATGCGGAAGAAAACAAATTTTGTGCGACATTTTGTATTGCATGTATGTGTTGCGGGTTGTATATACTGAAAATTGGTAGGCGTCTATTATGGGGTTATGGGGTTTAACGCACAGTGCGGGTCCCTAATGTGTCATAGGTTAACTTTAAGTGCAAAATTATGAAAATAAAAAATATTTGGGAAATTTTCTTTGATTTTCCGGGAAAATTTTCCAAAATTCGGCAGTTAAAAGGTTCAACACTTAACAACAAGAGGAAATCCAGGCATTCTGAATTTTTTTAAAAACGGGGAACGGGATTAATCGATAATACTTAGCCCCTCGACAATCGGAAAAAAGGTTCCTCCTGTGGTCATCCAGACAAGCTCTTTCATGGAAAGCCTTAAAAAAATTACAATGGTCTCCCCGCACAATTCACGGACTTGAATTCCATTTTTCCTGCTATATATCGGTATATATATATTTTTTTCTCCTTTTACTATAACTATTATTCTTCTATCATAAAGGGGTGGGTTTCATTTTTCAAAAAAGTAATTAAGCGAACGGAAAATTAACAAAGTAATAAAATTCAATAACGATATACGTGAAAGAAAATTAAAAGCGACTCGGAACAAAAGAGAAAAAGGAAATCGGGCCGGGAGGGGGAGGGGCCGGCGGAGTGGGAGGGGCAAACGGAGAAAACGTAAGAAATTGACAATTTTATCATAAAAGCCATATAACTAATTACAAAATGTATACAGAAGAGCCCCGAAATTAAATTACAAGGGAGGAAAACAATGAATACGTTATGTGGTGGAGTCGCCCCGGCGTTGATATTTTCATCCTCCACGGAATTGTGGGAGTTTAATTAACCGGACGGTATAATCTTAATCTTTTTTTTTTCCTCCCTCTCGATGCAGAGAGGGATAAAATGATTTTAAAAAGATAATTTTTTATATACGCTGCTAAAAGACATCCATCTGTCTAATTAAATCATGTTATTACGGAATTTAAAAATAACGAGACGATGTTATTTTTCGAAGTTTGGAAAAAAAAATACATCGTTAACCGAAGGCAAAGAAAGAAAAACGTAGGAAGTAGAAAAGGATGGTTGATAAAATTTTAACGACATGCGTTTTTGCTATTATCGGCGATATACTCCACGATCAAATATGTAAATATTGAAAAACGGAGGGGAAAAAAAATCACGTTACGTTTTTTTTAAAAAATCTGCGATGTGATTGTAAGCGAGGGAAATATTTGGCTTATGTTACCTCAGAGGGTAGGAGGTAGGTGTACAAAATGCTACCGCCAAGCATAAATTTCCATGAGAGTAGGTATTCAAACAAAGGGGATCAAAGATCGCCAATATTGTGGTTGTGTGTGGCAATCTACAATTTTGCCGGGGATTATTCCATTGGCTTCACGTACCCTATGGTTCTATTTAAAAAAGTCCCAGTGGGTCGTTTTCGAATCTTTCTCACCATTTTTTGTATTCAAAATAGGGTTCTTCTTATGGAGATTTCTCGTTAACCTAAAACCTAAATGTTCGTCTAGTCTTTAAAATGGGCTCCGGATACAGCCGGAGACATTTTCCGAAGGATGCACTTTTTTTCAGAATAATATCCAAAAGGACTCTCGATATTAATTCTTCTTTAATTTTGTCCCCTGTGATTAAAATTTCAGATCAAAATTTCTAATTGTTTTATTTGAAATTTAAATTATTAGACTAAAAGGCTAACCTTTTACCTTCAGATTTCCTGATAACCTTTTGGGGAATTCGGGAAAATTTCCCATCAAAATTTCCTATTATTTCGGGCGTAAATTTGACCTGAAACCCATCATGGGCACCCTATAGAAAGTGCCCAGCGAAATTTGGTATAGGCAACCCACATTACATGCATGTAGTGCAAAATATCCCCTAATTTTTGTTAAGTTCCGTAAAATAATCCGAGAAAAAATTATTTTGTGAGTTTTCGAACCTAGTGCACTTTTTTGGTGTTAGAATGATAAACTTTCGGGCAGAAATCCAAAATGGCGCCTAAAATCGAATTATTAGTATTTGAATGGTTCCGCCATGTTGGATTTAAATATAATTAAAATTAGTGGAGAGCAGCCGTCATGAAAACGGAAGGTCGGTGGTTCAAGTCCACTCTTCGGGTACCTCTGGTGTATTCTTTTACTGAACATTCCCGGTTCCCTCTTTATGATCTAATATGCCGAAAAGTCCTCCAACTGAGAGAATTACACCCCCTTGCGCTTAAACGCAATTTATACGGCTTTGTTGGAAAATAATTTATAATTAAAATTCTAAATGCTTACCTAGGGTTGCCAACTGTACGTTTTTCGGAAGGACAGGCCTTCACAAAGTTTGGGAAGGACGCGTCAAAAATACTTCTTTCCGTTTAAAAATCAAAAATAAGGCATTTGAATTTTTAATCGTTAATATTAAAAAAATATTTAAAATTGATTTCGCGCTCATTTTTAAAACGATAAAACTCACATTCGTATTTCCGCTTACCAGTCCGCGACAATTTTAAATTTCTGAACGTATATTACAGTTTAGTTAGGTTCCACAATAAATGGAGTGCGTAAATGGCTTCTACAACAATGATGGCTTTTTTCGAAAAATTTTAAAAAGTCCTTCTATTTCAAAATTTGGAGTTGGCAACCCTAGATTCCTATCCGAAATCAGGTTTCCATTTTACCCCATTATGCAAAATCTCAGAAGATTCCGACGAAAATTTCGATCTTCTGAGTCGACGACATCTCTTAAAACGAGGACCCCACCAGACCTATAAATAATTTAGTGAACGAAACAACCTCAAATTGTTTATTTTGCTTCCTGTATTAAAACTTTCTAAAAAGCTAACCTAAGCAGCCGTCTGAATTTTTTCGAAGGCTCCTTCCCGAAAAAAGGCAGGGGAGAAACCGTGAGTTAAACCCAGAGGGCCCGTAGCAGACGGTTTTAAATAAAGCTCCGCCGGGACGAATTAAATCCCGAAGAAATGATCCCGAATTTGCTTCACAATAAACATATCGAATAATCACAGAAATTAACATTTTTATTGTTATTATTATTGTCTTGCATCCTGTAACGATTTCATTATCATAATGCCAACATGCAATTTTTTTATAATAATCAAATCGATAAATTCTAAAATTAAAAATTATTATTTAATATCAAACGTACCACTTGCTTTGTAAGCGTTTTTTTTCTCCCGATTTTACGATCGCATGTCAAAAAATCGTTTTAGACTGGATTTTTTTTTTCTTTTCAATATCGATTTCTCCTCAAGCTGTTTATCATTTTCTTGAAGGTAAATTCATACCTTTGCAGCCGGTTATTTGTTCTCTGCAACCCAATATAAATCATGATTTTTCGACACACGCGAAGACGGCGGCGGCGATGATGATTTTCGCAAACGAGAAAAAAAATATGGCGAAATGGAAAATTATCTCTTTTGTTTTAGGAACCCGACTGGAAGGAAAGTTTAGTGAAGCGACTCGATTTGCATAATATGATTAACGCAAAACGAGACTATTGTAATTAATGGGTTAATGACCATTAAACTCCCAAACATAACGTTTAACATTCCCGAAACGGCGTCGGGAAACCCGACTTTTCTCTCCTGAGTTCCCTTTCCATTTAGTTTTCCCGCATCCGAAGAGCATAGTTTTCTTGTTCGACTCTCTGTCTCTTTCTCTCTCTCTCTCTCTCTCTCTCTCTCTTTCTCTCTCTCTCTCTCTCTCTCTCTCTCTCTCTCTCTCTCTCTCTCTCTCTCCTCTTTCTCTCTCTCTCTCTCTCCTTCTTTATCTTTTGGATTAATTCTTTTATCTGATGGAAACCCGATTCGAAATCCCGAGCATATTAAATCGATACACGAAATATGAAGACGAGAGTTAACACGGTTTTTGCTTATGTCATTGCTGAATGCAATTCAACAAACCCATTAAATGTGACCTTGGGATTATAGTTGTCACAGAAGAACAAAGGCCTAATTACCAAGTGTGAAGTATGGTGTGACAATGACGGATTACTTCGACGTTATGTTAATATAGAGTAGAGATTGTATGTACGCTAACTTCGTGGCCAATCACGATTGCCCGTTAAGGATTTCGCTCTCGGAACGAAATTAATTAATAAAATATGACTCTCATTTCGGAGCCGTAAAATGAATTTTTTTTTTTTATTAAAGTTTGGAAAACAATGTTAGAATGATAACGTTATGTCAAAAGCACACTCTGTGTGTCATAAAAGTTACTTCTTTTTCGAGATATCTGATCCTGTTTGTCAACAACATTTTTATTCATAGAAAAGTCGTCATGCGTCACGTTTTGGGAAAAAAAGTTTTTTTTTTCTTCTGTTGTTGTAAATGTATGCAACTTTTAAAGTTTATGAGAAAGATTTTTTCAAGAATATTTTATAGTTGCGGTCGGCCTCAGGAGAGATCAAAAATTTGGAGGGAAAAAAAAAAAAAATAAAATAAAATAAAATAAAAAAACGGATGCCGTCCGGAGAATAAACGTTTTCCTTCTGCAGTTAAAAACCTGAGAAAAATGATATTCGCCCTTTTCTGACTGACTGGGGCTGGAGCCCCTATCTTGCAGACCTTTGAGGGAAAGGGTTGGGGAGCTAATTACAAGGACGAGTTTTTTTGGATTAATCAGCCTCGAAAATCAGTGGATGCATTAATCAGAATGTTGTAATAAGAACAGTATAAGTTGTAATAAGAAAGAACAGTATTAAATAAATAAATAATCAGGCACGAATTTTTCCGGCATAATTGCATCGCTGATAAACGATCACGTGATCCTAATTCGAAGGCATTATGTGAGGTGAGGTGTTGCGAAGTAGTCGAGAAAGAAAGACTGACTATTTTTTAATCTCTTACCACTACCAGTGCTACTCCACTACTTTTAAAATGTAACATCATATTAGCTAGGGTTCGGAAATTAACCGGATTTTCATTTACCAGCAGTGCGGTAAATTTGGGATTTATTTATCTGCGTATTTTTTTGACGTAGGACTATTGACGTAGGACTACGTCTTGGGGGTCAATGTGGAACAAATTGTTTGTGGGATGTCTGTCACCGTCAATTCAATTTTTTGGTTAAAAAATTCGAATTTTTTGATAAAAAAAATTATAACTATTTTTCCTGGGACGAAAAAAACTTAAAATAAGCTGAAAAAAAATAGTCAAAATTGTAATATTAAAACATTGCTTTAGCTCATATTCTTGGCTAAAGGAAAAAGGACAAAATTAAAAAATGTAGTGAACAATTTTTAACAGTAAAATTAGACGACATGAACGAAAACAAGGACTTAGATTTCTTTTAAATTTTACAAGAAACTTAAAATTGCTAAAGCAAGGACTTAAACATTCCTTGAAATTTAAATAAACTGTTATTTAAATTTTCGCTGTTCTTTTAAAATATCTTGTTTTAAAATATTAAAGTTAGACTATATGAACGTCAGAACGAAAATCAGAACTTAAAAATTTTAAATAAAATGTTCACTAAATTTTTTAATTTTGTCCTTTTTTCTTTCGCCAAGAATATGAGCCAAAGCAATGTTTTAATATTAAAACTTTAACTTTGAAGACTTTAATTAAAATTTTGACCAATTTTTTTCAACTTCTGACCTTTTTTATCAAAACTTTTAAGCTTTTTCCTTTCCAGGAAAAAAAAATTACAGTTGACCCTCGTACAACGCGGCATCCAGCAACGCGGATCCACTTATACGCGGTTTTTTTTTTGAGACCATCAACCTTATACAACGCGGTCCAAAACTCACTTATACGCGGTTTTTTTTAAATTATAAAAAAATTCTTATTTAAAAAAAAAAAAAAAACTATTAATTTTTAAAAAAAAATTATGTAATATTAAGAAAATCGAAATAATTTTTGTTGACATCAGCCCTTAAACTTCAAGATCCGACAAGTCAGCATTTATACAATGCTTGCCAAATTCATCCGCGAAAATGGCTACGTTCCGGACCAAGTATTTAATGCCGACGAAACAGGTCTTTTTTGGAAACAGGTCGGAATAAGGACGTACATCACTAAAGAACAAAAAAAAGCATCGGGATTCAAAGCCATTAAAGATCGAGAAACTTTATTGTTTTGCTCAAATGCAAGTGGTGATCTCAAATGCAAACCACTTTCAATTTATAAGTCTGAAAATTCTCGACCTCTGAAGAGAAAAAATAATTTTTTGTAATTTTTGTCGAAAATCTGTCCCCGATCCCCCCTTTTCCCATAAGAAATTGGTCTCAAGCAACGCGGATTTTTTACAACGCGGATTTCTCCGGGAACGTATCCCCCGCGTTGTACGAGGGTCAACTGTATATTTTTATCAAAAAATTGAAATTTTTTGACCAAAAACGAGCAAAAAAAATGCCTCGAAATTTTAAAATCGTTTCATTGCTTAAATTTAGCAATATTAGGACAGTACGCCAAGGACATAGTCCTACGTAAGGATATGCACCCATATCCCAGTCTGACTTTTTAAATTTACGAGTTTAATTTTTTCTTTTAGTAAAGGTATAGATGAAAATAAACGCAAAAAATAACATTAATGGGGGGGAAAAAATACAAAATTTAAATGTGTAAGTTGAAAGTTACACACACGTGTGTAAGTAATTTTTGGACGAAGAACTGAGTCAACTGAGTTTTGTAAAGAACTGAGTTTTGTAAAGTTACAAAACAAAATAAAAAAATGAAAGATATTTATATAAAAATTTCAGGTTTTTGACAAGTACTGGCCAATCAAAAAAGAATAAAAAAAGGAAATGCACCATGGAAAAGGACATAGACCTTAAAAAACCATAATGGTTTAAAATGGCTTAAAAGATTATAATTATTTAAAAGACGAAAAATTCCGAGAAGTGTCAATCAGAAAAAGAAATTTATTGTATCATTGATGTGAAGTATGAATAGTATTTTACATTTCTGCGAAAAATGATGTAAAAATAAAATTCTGAGTAGAAGACCGGCGTGCTCGTGTCCCTATATAATAGCACGGAATACAATGCACAAAAGAGCTGTAGGCCATATGAAAGAAAGGAAAAGTGCATATTAAACTTTGACAAACAATAACGGTGACATCTCTTGAAGATAAAAACCGAACCGATTTAAAAAAAAAGAAAATCAATCAAAAGATAAAATTATTGAGCCGGTAAAAATTTCGGTAAACTGGTTTTCCGAACCCAAATGGTCTATAATGCAAAGGCTGGTACAGGATAACCATAAGGTAGCTGCCCACGAAAAAAATTTTTGAGTTATCATTGGTACTTTGTTCGGGTACCTCACAGGGGTACCTCGGGTTACCTTTTTCTTCGGGTACCAGATGAAGAGAAATTTTTTGGACCACCCAATTTGACGGGTTAAAGTAGCCCAATGGCGGAGCATCTTGGATACGACAAAGAGACTCATGGTCTTTGTAGAGTCTTGAGGACAGTTCAAAAAAACTTTGCAGTTATTTTTTTTTTTTTTTTTTTTTTTTTTTTTTTTTTGCTCAAAAACCAAAGAAAAAACCAACGATATGTTGATGCAAACACCAGACTTGGTTCATTTTCTAATCGCTTTATTCTTAAGAACAAACGATTTCTTGTGAGAACAAATAAATGCAGTTTCTCTCATTACAAATTTTACTTCAAAACAATTGAAAAACAAACGATTTGTAAAATAAAAGTTCAAAACTGACGTTTCCAGTGTTTTATTTTCAGGGCATGATAAAATTATTACGTCACAAACGATCAATTTCATTGGAAAAAAAGAAAAACCCAAACAAATCCAATCATTTTTTCATTATTAAACAACTTGATTTTAAAAGCTTTTTTTTTTTTTTACAAAGCATGAAAATCAAGACTTAATTTTGTTTTTTTCGAGTGTAATTCATCTTACTTTAAAAAAAAAAAAAACTTCGAATCAACGGCATAAATATAAATATTTAATGAAGAGAACGTTGAATGTTTTTGATTGATAATTAAAGTCACGTGATCGATTAAAATGAAGTTGCCCATGCAATGCAACTATCATCATTCGTCTTGACATCCGTTAGGCAACCGTTTTAAGCCTAAAAGCTCGTTTTACTTCGGGTAAAAAAAAAAAAAACATCCCATCGTTTTTATTTTTCTGCCCCTTCGATTTTAATTGTTATACTCGGGGAATCACGTCAGGATACCATTTTGGAAAACTTTTCTATGTACAGACTTTTCCTGATATCTATCTGGTTTTGTTTATGTCTTTTTGAATTTCAAATCGATAAATCGATTCGAGCTTCTCCCCCTCGATTGAAAGTAAACAAAGCATCATCTTGAATGAAGGTTTTTTTTTTTTTGAAATCCCCGTCCTTCGCGTATGTGGGTTATGAAAAAAAAAACTTTACCCGATGAAATGTGTACGTAAACAGGAAACAGAAAATGACAGCATGAAGTTTTTTTTTTTTTTTTTTGCTCTTGTTCCAGTTATCGATTTACGATTTTCATTATTTTCGGGGCTTTTTTTTTTTCGTTTTTTCAAGTTGACGTCCTTTTCATCGTGGGATTTTTTTCAAAGCGATGCCTTCATAAGCTGCAAAACTTTAGATGATACCTTTTTTTCTTATACATAAAAATAAAGGTTGACCTTTTCTTACTTTTTTTTTCTCCTCCCTTAACCTTTCTTTACGTCCTTCCTCTTTTTCGAATAACCGTGGGAGGATGTGATACGGTCTCTCATTCTTCCTGTCGTAAAGAAACTTGGATTTTTATTCTTTATCTCTATAACCAATACCACAAGAAGCAAAGAAATAAAAAAAAAGGGTTTACCTTTTTTATCATCTTTACAAATATTGATCATTTTATTTCGAAGCTTCTTGTTCCGCGGTTAATTGGTTTACATTTTTAATGTTTTAGGGGTAGGTTTGGATTCTGGGCTTCCGTCCGTCCGCGGCTGCGTCCGAATTCGTACACGGTTTAGGAGGTCGAAGAGGAAGCCTAAAAAAAAACCTCCGAATTCGTACACGGTTTAAAAGGTATATTTGAAAGGTGACCTTTTTTAACAACCGAATTCGTACACGGCCAGTTTTATTAAAAATTTACGGTATGTAAAATAGTAAAAATCATTTCTGATGAAAATACTTCAGAGCGCATAAAAATTTTTTTTTACAAATTTCTAATTTCTCAGGAATAATTATATTAGTTACAAAAAAAAACTGCTTAAAAAATTCAAAATAATTGCTTTTTTTTTTTTTTTTTTTTTTTTTGGAAACGGCAAGGTATGGTGCAGCTATAAAAATATACATATGCCACAGATTTTAGCCCTAATTTTTTAAATTTCTTTTTTCTTTTTTTTTCATCCGGACATCGTAACTCTTATTATTATGAAATTCGTGTGGAATCGCGTTAACGTGAAAATTCAAAGCAGGCATAAGCCTTCCAAAAAACAGGATACAAGATATTTAAAAGCGATGAAAAATATTAGGGAAAGTCGGCAATTAGGGAACGTTCAAGTATTACGTAAGATTTTTAAGGGGGGGAGGAAGTCGCATTAACCATCTTCGCCATAAGCTAAGTATGGCGAAATATCTTACAACCGAGGGGGGGGTTCAAATTCACTAAAATGAGTCTTACGTAGTACTTGAGTGGCCCCTTACTAAACATGAAAAATTAATAAGTATGACTTTGTTAAAAGAGTCAGTTACCAAACTCTTCCCTCCCCCCCCCCCCCAAAAAAAAAAATGAAATTTAAATTAGGAAAATGTTTTTTTTAAGTAGGCACTATGTATAATAAAATTTCATTTTTTTAAATACTTCATTATGTTTTACTTCCAAAATTCACTGAATTTTGTTAATTAAAAAAAAAAAAAAAAAAGAAATTCATAATAAACCTTATAATAATTTTGACATTTATTCAGGTTTTTTTTCTTTTGTTGAAGATGACCGTGTACGAATTCGGATACCCAAATCTTGGGCGTGAAAAATAAGGATTTTGACCAGTGTACGAATTCGGACGAAAAAATTCATGGCCAAGGAAACCGTGTACGAATTCGGACACGACCCCGTCTGTCCGCTGGTTTGGATTCTTATTTTCCGTCACAATGATTTCGTATAAAAAGTTTTTGTCACAGAAATTTTGTCACAATTAAGATTTGTCGCATTGTCTTTCTCGCCACAAGTAAACTTTGCTCCAAAATTTCTTTTTGTCATTTTTATTTATTTTATTATTTAATTTTATTTTTAATTTTATTATTTTTTTTTTGATAATGCAAATAATTTAAATAATAATATAAAAAAAGAAATGGTTTTTTATTTTAAAAAAAGAAAAAAATTAAAAAACCGCAATTTTGAATTGAAAACCGAACTATAAACAAAGACATCTACTTTTTTTTTTTTTTTTTTCCGCTTTGAATTTTCAAAAACATTAGAAATTCAGCGGAAAAAGCAAAAGCATTCACTTAAAAAACTTGGGAGGTGCCATTTAGGTAGTATTTGATTTTTTGTGACGAAAGTCTTCATGAAGAAAAAAATTTGGTACCAAATTATTGTGATTAAATTTATACTTTGGCGCAAGTTGTTTGCGGCAAAGTCCACGTGACAAAATGGCTGTGACGAGTTGTCTGGTTAGGGTAGGTTTGAGTCAATATTTTCAATATCAAAATTTAGCCTCGGGCACGGTCATATAGACAGGTCCGGAAACTCCTATCCCTTACACATGGGAGATCATGCCCCGCTTAACTACGCAAAAATTAGTTCTTCCTTTCTACCACCGTAAGCGCTACTTGTTAGAGAGACGTTTTTTGATTGGTCGTTGAGATTTGATGCCGACAACGGCGGCACACAGCCGTATGTAGACGTTTATATGGCCATGGTCCCAACTTATACGATTAGACATGTTGCGGCTGTCAAGATCGTAGCGCCGCCAGTGGTCCATTCTAGAACTAAAATGTGCGTAATTAAGCGGGACATGAATGGCATAGGAAGATGACCGTGGCCTCGGGTGTCATTTCAGTTAGGAAGTGCAGTCCCTAAATGGAACTTGCAAAAGTTGTAGTCTTGGGAACAAAAAGGCAAAACTTGTGATCAAGAAATTAGAAGCAGACCGGTAAAGTGGCTCACTGATTATAGGAATCTTCTTTTTTTCTGAACTTCAATGTTCATTAGGACTGGATCAGGATCATGAGGCCTGGAACTGAAAAATCAGGCAATTCGAGCCAATTCTTGAAACTCTTATTACGCCCTCTTTCGATAATTTGTAGGAGAATAGCATAAAAAAAATAAAAATTTGAATAACATGCATAATGTCAAATACAAGTCACAAACATTCCTTATATAAAATAAAATAAAATAAAATAAAATAAAATAAAATAAAATATTTTTTTGGAAACGCACAAGTATACACACACATAACATTATTATTAGAAATATCATATACTAGAGGCGTTGTTTTCGCTTTTCGCAGGAAAAGTTTTTTAATAATTTAACGCAACGTCAAAAGTTTCATATTCAACGTAATCTAATAAACCGTAATATTTCGTTCCTCTTGTTTTTCGGAATTTCAAAGGCTGCAAATAGTCTCTGCTTTTAAAATTCAATTTTCGTTGCATAAGCATGTTCATTTTACGGATAAGCATGTTTTTTTTTTTTTTTTTTTTTTTCTTTTTTCTTTATTTCGACAAGAAAAGGTAACATATTCTTTACCGCAATATGAAAACAAATATAAAGTTATAGCTCATATGACATTACGAAATGAAAATTTATTGCTTCTTTATCGAAAAAAAAAAAGTCAAATTCGAAATTTATCGACACTACGGTTTCTAGATTTGAAATCACTTCTTTTTTGTAGAAAGTAGCTCAAGCGAAATATTTGATGATAATCATCAAAAAACGCAAAACCATCTTTTGAACCTTTTAATTACCTTCAAAATAGCGAAGAGGTATGGTTCCACCGCCGTGTCGAATCTGCATAAGGTGAAGAGGGAAGAGGGAAAGAAAATTAAGAGCAGAAATTCAGATTCAATGACCTTTTTTTATTCCCGGGAATCGGGAATTCAGATTAAAAAAAAAAAAAAAATACAAATACTGGGAAGCGGGAATTCCCTTTTTGTTTATCTTTTTAACTTCCCGGTATTCCAGAAATTAACTTCTGAATTCCCGGGAATCGGGAAAGAGGTCGGGAACATAAACGGGAATCGGAAACAATACCGAAAAACGAAAATGAGTTCTTCATCGTATAGCACGAATCTTTAAATTTCACGAAAGCAAAAAAATCGCAAGGAAATTAAAAATTGTATGTGAAAAATGATATAAAAGTTTATAAATGTCATATGATGCCCGATTACCGGGAAAACTTTTCGTTTTCGGGAATCGAGAATTCTCGAAAATGAGAAATGCTGAGTTCCCGGAAAGCTTTATTCCCAAAAGATTAAAAAAAAAATTCCCGGGAAATTCCTTGGAATCCTAGAACTCTAAGAATTCCTGGGAAAATTCCGGGAAACTGTCTTTATTTTTTAAATAAAATTTTAGGTAGAAAATTACCTCTTTCGCACCTTATGACCTTTTTTTTTTAGATTTCGAGCTCCAACAGAATCGCATGTGTATCTGACAGTACTCGATGAAAAGGTAATTCAATCATTTCTTTTTTTTAATCGAAGGGCGAAAGCTCAAATTTCTGAACGTTATATCTTCAGAAAGCACAAATTTTGTGGAAGAATCTGAGGTAGGTTTTAAATTCCTAAATTGAAAAAAAGGACGTGAATCTGGCAGTGCTGAATATGTACAATATTTTAAAATTTTTTCCAAGTTTCACAGGAGAAAGCTCAAATTCTCAGAATTGTGTGTTCTGAAAGCTCAAATTTAATACAATAACATCAAATCCGTTTCCCGTTACCAGTTTGAAAAATGTTAGGTGTGAACCTGAGAGTGCTAAATTTTTTGTGTCGTTATAACTTTGGCATTATAGCGCACAAATTTTCTTGTTTTGTAGCTACAAATGGGAACTTGATTTTTTGAAAGCTCACGTTCAGGTGCATAGAACGGCACCTGTTTTAAAATTTGAGCTTTTTACTGTCTGAATTAGTTCTCGGGCAATACAAAGTTGATAATGCAAATAATGTTTTTGTTTTAAAAGCTCAAATTTTGAAAGTAGGTTTTCCTGAAAGCTCGAAAAAAGCTCAAAATTCTGATATAGTTAATGAGCTTTGTACTGTATTTCTGACTTCCACCTTGAAAAAATTTTTTGGAATTTTGACTCCTTACTTTTGGATTCACCGATTCCGATACAGAATTAAATTCTGTAAAAAATTTAAACTCCCCAGATCGCCCTATGGCTTCCCTCTTCACTTGCTTTTATTTTATAATCATCCCTCATTACGTGCAAACACTTATCCCGAAGATTTTGAAAAAAAAAATCCTTAAAGAGCAGAAAATCACAATGAGCACACATGAGTAGCGACCGGCATTAAAACCATTTTGATTCGATATACAGCACCGACATAAACAATAAATTAAGTTGTAAAGTTTATAATTCAATAAAAGCGATCGTTAAACGGTGATGGGATAGTCTGACCCGATGGATGGGAGATCGACATGTGCACGTCCGACAGCATCTCTCTCTCTCTCCCTCTTCCTCTCTCTCTCAAGTTTCGAAGTCCCTCTTTTCGGATCCCCCCCCCCTCCTTCCAATTCTTCCGTCCTATCAATTTGATTTATTTCGTTGGGTTTAAAAATTTAACTCGAGATGATAAACAGGGATACCGAAAGAAATTGTTTCTGCGCTTTTTCATAATATTTTCTTTCTTTATGAAAGGACCGACGAAATTCGAAAACGGAACAAGTGAAATCGCGGGAGATTTAAAAAAAATGGGGGAAAGAAAAAGATGGGGAGTAGCGATTTGCCGGAAGAAATCGGCAAAATTTAAATTTGATTAAAAACGCTTCAGGAATTAAATATGTAGATCTAAAAAACTTTCGTTCCTGTTTTCAACTTCTTAATATCATCCTTTTCCCTTCGTGACTTTCAGAGATTCGATTAGAAATAAAATATTAAATTAGAATTCCACGGGTTGGAAATCTTTACCTTCTCAGATTTTTTTTTTATATTCTAACGTAAAGCTTAAAAAAATCCGTATTCGAGTAGTATTTAATTTTTTTCTTTCTTTTTTTCACTTCTTTTACAGGTTTATTTTCGAATGTAAGGCGTCCGTCGGGAAATTGTAATTTCTTTGATTGCTTTGAGACGAGAGCCGTAGAAGTTATTCAAATATTGCATGAGCACCAACTGGGGGAGGAAGGGGGGGTAGGTGCAGAGGCGGACTGGACATAAGGGCAAACGGAAGATCGCTTATGGAGGTCCCGATATATGAGCCGAAAATTTCGTAAGTCAAAATAAAATTTTTGAGGGGGATTTTCGGGTCTAAAGTATAAGTAAAAAAGTGCGAAAAAAAATTCACGGCTCTTTCGTGGAGGCCGTCTTCCAGTTTGCACAGGGTATCTAACAATTCTGCATGAGACTTAGAACCTGATAAGTTGTAGGGTAAAAAAATATTAAATATCTTGTCCAGTGCTGATCTATAGCAAAGCAATTGATTTCTCCCAACCAAATTTTGATTTTCAGCAAAAAAATGCAACTACTCCTTACCCTCCAAACCAGTTTGGTTTGTTTTCTTGAATTTAGGTTTTCAAAATCCTTTAATAATCAAGGTTATTGACAAACTGGACCGAACTCTTTTAAACCAAGAGCAATTTGCCACGTTTTCTGCACGAATTATTTTCAGCTAATTAAAAAAAAAAAGCAAAAAAAAGGTTGATACAAGTTTTCAGCTTTATAGACGCGTCCGAGGTGCTTTATTGTAGGCTCTTTCCTGAGCCGCCTTCGAAATCTATGGCCAAATTTTCAGGGGTTCGAAGCCGGCGATACGGCCGGCTAAACACTCAGCTCGGTGCCGATGCTAGTGCTGGTGCTAGATAATTGATTAACTTGCGTTGATACTGGTTTTGTAATTGTATGGCAAAATGACAATAATGCTGAATGTAATCGAGAAAGGCCACGATTTTTGGCTACACGGAGAAAAAAGTTCGGTACCTGTTACTGAACCTGTGACATCTAAACATTTGAGTAGATAATACCGAAAAAATTTAGTAATTATTACTAAGAGTTCGTAATGATTAATAACGTTTAGTAATAATTACCTAATTTTCAGTATTGTCAACTCAAACGTTTAGATGTCACAAGCCCCAACTTAACTTTCAGTAACAGGAACCGAACTTTTTTTTCCGTGTATATTAAGCCGTCGATTGCATTAATCGACTACCATAAGCGGCAATTTTTTTAAATTGACAAAATTGATGGTGGTGCTGGCACCAGCACCAACAATTTTCCTATTTTGGTGCTGGAGCGCCGACATTCAGGATATTTTGGCGCCGATGACAAAATGACTCCAACTAATTTTTACCGGCTTCGGACCACTGGAAATTAAAGATGAAGGCTGTCTAAAGGTCTTAGGTTTCTACGACGATTATCTATATTATGTGCTATATAACCCCTATTTCTTTCATAAATTTCTACCTGACAGGGGTTGGGGCCAGGCAGTTTTACCTCTTTATTCTTCCTAAAGTTTAATCCAATTACTGGCCTCTCACAGGAGGTATGTGAGAAAGACCTACTAAATTTAGGCACGGACTCCAAACGTTTGGATACACTGTGATCGTGATACATGTGCATCACGATTATGACTTTAATGTCATATATATGCACGCGGCCATACACTGTGGCGACCGGAGTTCCAGAACCGTACAACTCCAAAATTTTACCCGACCAAGGTCACGCCCTTATCCCTTGCTCGGGTCATGATCAGCACGCGATCACTCTGGCGACCAGGGTATTGGTCGCCAGAGTGCACAGGTCGCGAAAGTGATAAGGGAATTCGCAAAATCGGTCGTCAAAGTGACGAAAATGTACGCGCATAGAGCAAAAATTCAAAATGTGACCTTGACTCGTTCACATCGACATCGAAAACCCCCTCAGTCTCAGCCTCCATCACTTGCCTAAGACTTCATGGTGAAAGAAAAAAAGACTTTTACCGATCTTAGCAAAAAGCCAATCGAAATTCTTTGTCCCTCCTCAGAAATTTTTTAACGAATCCATTACTGTCCCAGTAGTATTCCACACTTCCCACTAATTCCACGACATTCTCTTTCGTCTTTTTCGCAATCTTCAATCTTCCTCCTTTTTCATTCCCTTAGTTATTTTTTTCTCTTTGACTTCCCACACACAGAGACCAAAGTGAAAATCGTCGGTCTCTCATCCTTGTTCGACTTTGTTTTTTATCTTTCTGCCTAAATAAATTCGATGCTTTATATTTCTTTTTCCTTTTATCACTCGGATTCGTTTATTCCCATCTACGGCTTTTCCTTCTTTTTTTTTTTTTTCCTTCTCTCCGTACGATAAACTCTTATAGTAAATACGAATTTATGTTTATTTTTGTTTGAAAAAAGTTTTGGTTAGTTTCATTCCTATTTCCTTTCCTTTTTTCCGGGCTATGAATATTGCGGCGTTTGAATCTTTCCCCCCTTTTTCGTATAACTTCATTTAGGAGAGCAAAAAAAAAAAATAGAAAATTCGAACTCGAAGAAAAGTAAAATAAAATAAAATAAAAAGACAGAGCAAAGTTCAAATTCATGGAGAATCAGTTCACTTTTCTCGCATTTCTTAAATGGATGAACGTGATACCCGGCTGATCAAAAAGATCCGGAGAAAGCTTCTTCCGTGAAAAAAAAAAAAAAAAAAAAATTGAAAAGAAATGAAAACAAATACAGATAAAAAATATAGGGAATCGATGAGTGAAATATCATCCCTCAGCCACAATATTTTTTTTCTTTATTATTACCCTTCGCATTATTTTCTTTTTTTCCTCTCGGAATTTTCTTTTTGGAATGAAAAGAGCGGGGGAGTATTAAAAATGGAAATGGACCCGGTTTTACTGCGAACGTGTTTAAAAGTGTTAATGGGTTCGCGAATCTTTATTTTTTTTTTCGTGATTTTCTAAATGGGGTTTCGTTGTAATTTTAAGAAAAAATAATTTACATAAAATTAAATCGTATAAATTAGGCCGTGCAAGTTTCTTTCATATAAACTCTTTTTTTCACGAACATATAGTTCGTTACCTACATAGGGACTCATTTGCTTGAAATGTATGAGACATTTCAAGAATTAAGTAAGGAAATTTCGACCCCCTCTTCCTCATCGGCAACAAAAAAATAGGCTTTCCCACTTCCTTTCATCTTTGAAAATAGATAAGTGAGCACACACGACTAGGGACACCATGTCTCTTTCAGTATCGAGAGACCTTTGAGAGGCTTAAATAATAGCTTCAACATCAAATACAGTTAAAGCACAAAAAAAAAGCTTTAAAAATTAAAGCGATTCTTGTTTATAACGAGACAATAGCTAAATTAGACAAGTGGGTAAAATGCCAACGAGACCGTGGAAACAAAAGAATAAAATGGATAGGTACCGGGGAGAAGAGGAGGGGGGAGGGGAGAAATAATTTTTATAGGAATTTCCTCATGCGTTCTTTTCTTTTGTTTTTCCCTTTCCTTTCCCTTCCTTTCCTTTCACTTTTTTTTCTTTTTTGTACAACCACGGTTTTTCCACCTTTCGAATAATAAATTGCCGGGTATTAATAATTTGGTCTGTGACAGTTTGCGGGAAAAAGATGTATATCGTTTATCTCCCAGTCCGACGTGTCGAGTGAGATGTTTCGCTGAAAAATACACACCGCGAGACGAAAACGCGGCGTGAAGAAGATCCCAGAAACCTTTTTGAAGTGTTATTTACATTTTAATCGAAAGCCAAAACTTTAAGAATTTCCCCCGTCAAGGAAAAGAAAACAAGTTTCTCATGCCTAACAAGTTTCAGATGAGAATTTCCCACCCTTTCCCCCCCGCACCTCAGCGAGTTTCTGACGAAATCCTTAAGGTGAGTTTTTGCATAATTAAAATTCGATGATATTCCATTTGACGATGAAACTCAGGAGCGCGGTAATTTTATTTTACTATCGAATTTAACTTCATAAAGGGGAATGTTTAAACGGTATCTTAAATGCGTGAAACCGTAAACCAATGTCGTGACAGCTGAACTTCCGGTTTTTAAAACACATGCTACTTCCCCGAGATAACGTTGTTTAATGTTTAACCGATACTTCTATATACGTTAGTTATGGCGCTTTCCTTTAAACCTTTTTAAGAGATGTTTTCCTCCCTTCTCGAAAGACATTCTTGCATTGCCTTTCCCAGTGGTGGCAAACCGAACCGAACCCGGGTTTTTCACAATTTTGAACAGAACCGGACAAACCGAATGGGCAAGTCAAAAACAAAAATCGAACCCAGAGTCTGAACCAGAACCAGGTTCTCAGCCACAAAAAACTCGAACACGGAACGAACCCGACCCTCGAACTGTAATAGAACCGGACCGAACCGGAACTTGAACGGGGTTTTTCAAAAAAATCGAATCAAAAGAAACTCATTTCATTTTGTAAAAAAAAAAAAAAAAGAAAAAAAAAAACGGAATTTTTTAAAAAAAGGCCCAAAACCTGTTCTTTTTATTTAAAATAAAAAAAAATATTAAATGTTGGACCGAACGGCCGAAACCAAAAACGGTTTAAAAAAACAGAAAAAAACCGAATCCGGACGGGATAAGTTCCCTACTTTAAAAACGAAACGTTACTGTTTACCGTTACGTTTACTGTTTACCGTTAACTATAAAAACGAAACGAACTGGAAACCGGTTCTTAAGAAGATGGTAAAAAAAAACGAACCCGAAATCGGTTTCTGTGTCACTATTCTGAAAAAACCGGAACCAAGCCAAACCACATTTTTTCGAGACGGCTTTCCCAGCACTGGCCTTTCCTTTTATTCACCGACTTCGTTCGGAAAACCGCCGAAAACTATCCGAAACTAAACGATGCCTTGCCTAAAAAAAAAAAAAACGAATTAGTCACTGAAGAAAAGGTCACCAATCGAAATAAAAGAATAAGAAATATCGACGCGCCTACAAGGATAAGAAAACCGTTATCGCGATAAAAATAAGGACTGATTCGGACTACAGAAAAAAAATTGCAATTTTTCTAGGAGATCATAAGTTAAATATAAACTTTTTCAGTATTTTCATCCCTAAAGCGTTCACAACATCCTCATAAATAATACTACCCTACTTTCAAACAAAAATTACTCCTGTGCCATGTTTTTTTTTTTTTTTTTTTTTTTTTTTTTTTATCCGAAAACTACATTTTCCTAGGGATTTTTTTTTTTCTTCCTTTTTTTTCCCTCGGAAAAAAACATTTCTCATGCGATATTTGCTAAGATGTAGTAGATACATTATGTTGTATAAATACAAGGCTCTTGTACGTTATTCGAGTTGAACGTTGAACGTTGTACGTTAACATGGATTCCGTAATGTTTTCATTTTCGAATTATAGGTTTTCGAGATTTCGTGTCGGCGAGTGCTTTCCGTTAAAAGAACCTTTTACCTTTGTGCTTTTTGGATTTTTGAATCCGTTATTCCGATAATTAAAATAACAAAATGCTTCAAGAAGAAAACATAACCAAATTATTTATGGAAAAAGAGAGAAATCAAAAGAAAGAGAGCAAAGGCAAAAGGTAATGCGAATTTTTCGAAAATAAAAATTCAACTTCTGTTCAATCAAATTAATTCGGAAAATATTTTCGCAGCCTGAAAATAGATTGCTATTACGGGAATTTCCCGATTTTAAGATGAAGTCGGCAGTTTTCTATCTCCAAAAAATATAGGACGAATATAGGACACTTTAAGACCTATGACATTCTTGTCAGAATCGGCATTGGCTATCGACCTGGGCGTAGCTATTTTTTCTTATTACAGTAACCTTTTATTGTATCTGAAAAATTTTGAGCAAAAAAACTATCCCCCGTCCCCAAAAATACTCGTCCTGTGCGTTAAAACCTAAATTGAATGGCTATCTATTTCGAGTATAGGCAACCCGCATCACATGCATGCAATACAAAATATCGAATCATTTTTGTAAAACAATAGGAGAAAAGAAGTTTTCATGGGTTTTCAATGCCGCAAATTTCAAATTTAATGTCAGAATGATGAGATCCAAAAGAGGAAAAGCAATATAGGAGCCGATGGTAAAAAATAAAAAAATATATATATATTCTCCGCCATTTTAGATTTTCACTTTTTTTTTTTTTGAACCTTCAGGCTGCAGATTCAGAGTCAGCGGCTCGAAATACGTGAGTAGCACGTCAAGTTTCAGTTCATCGCAGTCAATAATTAATAAAATCCCGAATTTTTTCGCCCATGCCGTTAATTAATGTTTTTTCGTAATTCAAAAAAAATTTAAACGTCCAAAATTGGTATTGCTATCGATATCGATATCGGTATTGTTACTGCATCATTAGAGTTTAACCCTTTAAAGACCGAATTTCGGAAAATCAAAGAAAATCTCCCAATGTTTCTTATTTCCATGATTTCGCACTTAAAGTTAACCTACAAAACCTTAGGTATCCGCACTGTGCGTGAAACCCCATATTAGACGCCTACTGGTTTTCAGTATATGCAACCCGCAACACATACATGTAATCCGAAAAAACGCACAAAATTTGCTTTATTCCGTAAAATGATTGGGAAAAAAACTTTATATACGTTTTCGACGTCGCTGATTTCAAATCTGACGTCAGAATGATCTAATTCCACTCAGAAAATCCAATATGGCGGAAAAGATAATATTAAAAATAAAACGGCTCCGCCATATTGGATTTTAGTTTTTTCAGAATTTTGACTTCAGATTCGGAAGCAGAGGTTCAAATTACCCCTAGAGCCATGTCTTTCATAATTTTTTAATGAAAAGGAACTTTATCCGGCGAGAAATACAATACGGCTCGTATAACGGTCGGGAGAGGGTTAAGGTCAGGATTGAATTTTATAAAGCTCCTAAAATAAGGGCCACCCTATGCTCATGACTCGGAATGTATAGCAATAATATTATTTTAAAAAAAATTGATTGACCACACACCAACCTCTACTTAATTATTTTCACACTAAATAATTTTTGAAATCTATGGCTATTTGCCCGCCATCCTTTGATATTTCAATAATCCCCCCCAAAAAAAAGAAAAAACATTTCACGATTAAAAACTTTTGAACTCGTCATCAAACACGCATTTGCACACACTCCTCATAAAAAAAAAAAAAAAAAAAATATTAATAAAATGCAGTACCAATCATCAATGCCACTTAATTTTTTTTTTTTTTAATGTTTCGTGTTTCGACCTGGAATTTACATCGCGAGACCTCCCAGAGTTCACAAGTCAATAAAAAAACAAATGAATTGATCATCTCAATCTTAATAGACAATTAACACGTTGGAAACATGAATACAAACAGCCCGCGTGTGTGTGATGAAACATCGGGATAAAAAGGTCGTCAAACAACAAAAACCGTTCCCGTATCATTATGTTCGTTTCGAATCACACGAAAATCATGTAGCAGAAAAAAAAAATAACAATAATACAAAGTCATCGTAATTTTCGACCGTTTTAATCAAAAGCTTAATGCCTCCCCTCCCTCGCGTGATTTTTCGCCTTTTTATGACCAATAGGTTTGCATGAGCGATTATTAAACTCGTGCGCGTTTTTTTTTTTTTCCTTCTGAAAACTCACCTACTTTATTCCTCGAATCTTTTTTTTTGTTGCTTCAAGTCACATGGCTCACGAGCACTTTATTTCTTCTTCCTCGGACTTCATTTTCTGAAAAAAAATAAAAAATAAATTAAATGCTATTAATCCTAATGATTATTAATTGCTGCACAGGATAGTCCAAAAGTTGTCTGTCAAGTTTAAAAAGCAGATTGAATAATTATACCATTTTAATCTTGGTGCTCATGTTTGTACAGGTTAAAAGATATGATCGGTGCTTGACGGTATTATCAACTTATTTATAAAAAGCTTTTAGCGGGAAAAGATTTACCAAAGAATTTATGCGTAGGTGTAGCTGATAGCTAATTTTCGACTAAAGTAAACTCTTATGCGGCGTTCTACCTTTTATCTTTTTTTTAAGTGTGAGAGGTTTAACTTTTAAAACGGTTAATTTTAAATAACACTTTCGCTATGAATGGTTTTCCCTGTAATATGCTCTTAAGCTGGCAAAATTTTCTTGTGCAATGGACAAATAAGTTAAATTCAAATTGTAACAGGGAAAATAATTTATTAAAAAAAAGTTAGGGTGGGTTCCATTCCCGACCGTCGGCTCATATTAGGGCTTTTGTTTTAAAATTAAATATTGCAGAAAATAATAAAGAAAATCAATTGAAAATTGGCTACTATATTAACTTGAGTCCCTAATTTCCAAAAAATAGTTTAAACCAAAATTCAAGATGACTTACGGTTTCTTTTAATTACAGCCTCCAATTCTGCCGTGATAAGCGATTTTGGCGTATTTCCATTTTTGGAATTGAATGTTTGTTTACAGAAGTTAAAAATAGAAGACAAGTGCCAATTTATGAATGGACATACGCCCTAATCTCTTGACATGGTAGAATTATAAATTAAAATATCTTGACTTTGTTACAATTTACAAAACAAACTTATTTCAATAATTTCTAAACCACAACATTTTTTACCGATTTTCCCCATAAAGTTAGTCATATGTTTAGCTTATGGATAATATGTGAACG
The DNA here is from genome assembly GCA_037577465.1 of Liposcelis bostrychophila. Classification (NCBI taxonomy): domain Eukaryota; kingdom Metazoa; phylum Arthropoda; class Insecta; order Psocodea; family Liposcelididae; genus Liposcelis; species Liposcelis bostrychophila. The sequence goes on along the minus strand of CM075213.1, from coordinate 2,322,812 downwards.
TGCATATGAAAACCTCCCACTTGTACAATCCGGATAGTTTGTTTTGATTCTATAACTCATTTGTTTACAAAAGGTTTAAAAAACGAAACATACTATCCGGAGTGTATAAGTGGGAGGTTTTCATATGCACGTACACATATGTCGTCAAATTCTACAATTTTTCCTTAGCTGATAACAAGAATTTTTAGACCAAAAATAAAAAAGGAGATTGTTAACAAAGACATGAATCGCATAGTGTGCTAAAAGAAGTTTATTTCGCCCATGCTTAGCTTATGGAGCAAACATTACTCACAAAATAAAAAGTTTTTTCCCATTTTCTTTTAAAAAAATTCTCGGAAATCTCTTTTTATCAGCAATATAAAAGAAAAACAGATTATTTTATGAACAGGAATAGGCAAAAAATATGCAACAGATAAGCGTTTTCAATGTAAAAACTTGTTAAAAAGTCATTTTCCAAGATTCCAACGACCTTATTGGTTTTGCAATGATAGCATTTTACCATTTTAGCCTCCAAAAACCACCCGTTCGAAAAAGTGAAGCAAAAAGTGTACAAAATATTTCCACAATAAATTCAAAAATTTACATAAAAAATGTAGTATTTTTTGATGATTTATACACAAAAATTTGGATGTGCATAATTTTTGCATGCATATAATTTTTGTAAACCGTAAAGCAGGAAAATTTACAAATATTATGCTTACGTAAGTTATTACCAAGTTATTACTCCCACTCAAAACTGAGCATCTTAGTGTCGTATTATGTTTTGGATTTGCTCTACCGGATTAATGCAAAAAAATAATTGCCGTATTTTATAAATTTGCAACAGTCCCACCCACGAGCATTTTCAAAACCTGAGCTGTTACACATTTAGAGCTTTTCAAGAAAAATCGTAAAAACAACACTTAAAGCGACTGAAAAAGGTTGACAAAGGGAAAAAAAATTAGACGAAGATAAAAAAAAAAACTTGACAATTAAAGAAAAAAGCCAGTGCGAATGAAAGACTTCATGCGACAAAGTTAGAAGCTTTTTTTTCTTTTGAAACAAATGTCACATCACCTTCCATTTCAACTCTTGTATGAAAACAATACGGCATCATTAGGATTATGACAGGTTTCAAGAAGAAAAAAAAAAGGAACTTTAAAAAGATTTAAAAATGTAAGATTGAAGAAAGAATAATTATTTTTATACAGGGTGATGCAGGATTTCGCTTATTTTGAATCTTTTTTCGAAAAAAACAGTTTGGTAAGAAAATACAGTCAGCAATGAGGGATTTCACAGGTGGTCCCCAACCAAAATATGATACAACAAAATCTCTGCTGACGGAGATTTCATGGAACCATAGCTATAAAACTGTCACCTAGACCAAAGTCCTGGATGACTATTTACGTTAGTTAGGCCTGAGTCAAATATTCCCACATTGAGCTCATGAACATTATAAAAAAAATTAATGGCATCTTTAAAAAACCACCACAGTTCCAGAAAGTGATATAAAAATTTGATATTTTTAGGGGAAAGTTCTTTACGTCATAAACTTTTGAAAAAAAATTCTTGGTCGAGAAAATACGGTTTAGTGAGGCACAAAAGGGCATATATGTTAAAAAACGAAGCTGCATTTACTCGGATATACCATAAGATTTTAAAATTTTTTAAATAGCCAAAATTGATCTTGGAAGAATATAAATGAAAACCTAAATTCATTTTTTTGATTAAACAACGTCTGGCGATTTTTGCATTATAAGGACTAAACGAAAAAACAAAAAAAATTATGGCCGATCAAGTCGAAAGCCATACAATGACTTTTACCTCATCAAAAAGAAGTACTTACAAGTGAGATATCGGTTATGATTAAAATTAAATTCGGCCGAAAAAATCCTTTCATTTTTTTGACAGATATTGCATAATGGCCATGAGCTGCCATAGAGAATTTTCTTTGGCCCAAATAAAATTCAAGGCACCTTTTAGGGTTTAAGAGAAGAAATTCGGATCGGAGAACCAAGTTCGGAGGACAATGATTTTTTTGATTACCTTAATGTGGTTCCGAATTGAATTAAACGATTCGATCAAAATTTTTACTAGGGCCAGAGCTTCTGAACAAAAAATAACAATAATAATTATTATTATCATTATTTTCCAAGGGTTGGGGGTGAAAAATAGCCAAACTTATAATTTACGACATGTAACTGTTCCTTTGGTAAAAAGCTCGTCAGATTATTCAGAACATGAAAGAAATTATCAGAAGTTGAAAACGCTACAACTTTTTTTAAGGCTCTTTTTCTAACATCAAAAACTCACTTTTTATTTTGAACTTCACTCAGTCACTTTTGAAGACACATAAAGATCCACATGTCAAAAAACGAAGATTTCAACTGCCAAAACCCTTGACTCAAGATATTCCAATATAGTAACAGTGTGATAATACAAAAGGTACACATAAACAAGATATATTAAGCTCTATTTTGTAATTATCATAATTACGATTTTTGCTGGCATTCGCGAAGATAAAAAAAAAAAGAAGCATTGTGCGGGTGAATTTAAATAAAAATCAGATCAAATTTTTTTGATTCAAAAGCTGATTCACTTTAAACGAGTTACGGCGCATTGATTTCTGTGCAGGAAGAAAATCCATTTAGATGAAAACAAAAGCTAAAGACAAACCACTGAATCCGTTACGGCAGCTTACTGTCAAGAAATAATAAATTACAATTACCCGAATGGTGGAGTCGTCCCAAAGCCTAGCGTACTAACCCAAGATCAGGGTTTGGTCATTAGGTCATGCTCCCCTGTTGTAGAGAAACCTTTCCCAGGGTTATTTCTCTCGCCCTTCCCTTGTTTTTAATCTCGGGCGATCATTTAAAATATCATCCTTAACCCCCCGATTCCGTTATACTAGACATTTTTCTAGGTCAATAGCATCTCTTGCGGTCTGAGAAAACTGTTTGTTTTATTGTCATCCAAGCTACTAACAGATGCTTTTGAGTTTTGCATTTCAAAAAAGTTGGCATGATTGACATGCAAGTTAAACATAATTAATGATTTAATTATATGTTTTCCGATCGGGTTAACAAAATAGCGACCTTTGCCAAAGCCGTGTTTATTTTAAGATATTCAAAAAAAAAATTCTATCTCTAAGTTTCATCGACAGCTGTCTGATTTCCCTAACGGCTTTTTTTTCGAAAAAAACAAAACAAAACGGAAAAAAATAAAAATCATTTCATTTCTCCAGAAAATTTTTTTAACTAATTTTTTTTTCCTTTTCTATCTATTTATATCGGTCGTTACATCTTAAAACCCTCTGGCCCGCAGCACTCCATTTAACATATCTTCGATAATACTACACCCATAAAAAGTTTTTTTTATCTAAACTTCTGCTTGAACGATTTGTCGATATAAACCCGTCGAGATCCCGCATCAGCAAAAATGAAAAATTAAATAGGCGACAGTCTCGCGCGGCCCATTCATCCTTTCCATCGAGTGTTGGGAGAAGTTCCCCGTTCGCAAGGCTCAACAAATGAGAAATTAATTGAATGTCAATAACCAGATAAGATAGGTGGGGTATCGAGCATATGTACTCAAACCCTTATGATAATGCAGTCGGAATCTGTGTAACCATTTTAATCCTCGGCGGCGTGTGCACCACTATTCTTTCAAGATTTTCCGGAACGGGGAAAGTTTCCGTGACAGGCCTATAATCGATTTTATTTATTCCATTTTTGCGAACAGTTATTTTTATGTGAGATATCCGTCGCTTTTTTTCAAATCGATTTAACTACTTTTTTTATATTGGTAATTAAATTGACCTATTAAGGCCACTTACTAAGCGCATTAAAAGTCTTCTTCGGGGTTCATTAAGGAATCAACAACCGTTCAGAGCTAATTTTTGGATGTTCAAACACGAGCAGGAAGGGTGAGATACCCTGAAAATTCCAGATTCATTAAAATAACAATTTAATTTATATAATTTAACCCTTTAGCGGTTTCGTTTAACACATTTCAGCAAAAAATGTTTGTCTTTAAGATCAAATTTTTTCTCAAAAATACTTTCATGTTTTATTCCCTTTTAAAACAGTTTTCTACAACCCGAGTTCGTAAAAGAAGCTGTTTTGCGTATTGCTGGTTGCCAAGTGGCCTAGTTCGTAGCGTTCGATCATGAGATGCGGCGCGTCGTGCTTCTATGCTAGTTCACAGCTAGGATTTTTTCTCACGTCAAAAACTAGTGCGCTAGACAGAAAATCAACCGCCACTACCCCTCGGTAGGCAATGGCAAACCACCGAGCTGGAAATTGCCTCGTAAATCTCTCAAAAATAGCCGTTCGGAACCGGCGTTAAACTTCGGACACGGACTGGGAATTTTTTAGGGCGCGAGCTACTGACTGGAAATAGCGCCAAACTTTTCAAAAATTTAAATGCTGAACAAGCTGATTGAACAAAATTAAGGGCGCCAGGGTGCCACATCCAGGAAGGCGCACTCGGCGCCCCAGTCCGTGCCTGCGTTAAACTGTAGGTCCCATACGCCTGTCAGCGCATGCACAGGTGTATGTGAGAGATCACCACACAATCGAGTAAAGGACTAAGAAAAAGATTGCCAAGCAAAAAAACATAATTCTTTAAAATGACTAAAAATTTCGGAATCTAGTGGTTTTAGACGTCCCTGAGTCTGAATTTACCGTCAGAATAACTAAATTTCTCCTTCGAAAAAAGTTACAAGAGTCAGAGTTTTAAAAAAACGATTATTTTAGAAAACTTTCTAAGCTAAGCATGACAAGAAAAAACTCCCATTAGCTAAATACTATGAAATCTAGATTATTACCTAACACGTAAAACTTATTTTAACATTGATTTCCAATTTGTGCACGGTAAAAATTTTATGTTAACAATCTTAAAAAGGGCTACAAAGTACTTACGTAACGCTTTTTATGTTAAGATTTCAATGTAAACATTTTTATGTTGACAAATGAAGATTAGTTATTGGTTGATCAAAAATCAGATTGATGCAACATAATCGTTTCATGTAAAATTTACACAGAAAATATATGTAGGCTCTTTTTTTACTTCTGTAAAAATTGAATTTTTTTTTAGTGTCAATAATGTTACTTTTAACATAAAATTTTTTACCGTGTACGATCATTGTACAATGTGTGATCAGTGTACAATTCAAGTAAGTAAATCGACTCCCCATAAGCTAAACATGGGAGGAAAGCTATTTGTTATGCAGCCAAAATTCTACTTTATTAAGTGGTTAAGGTTATGCTTTCACTTAGAATATAAACTGAATTTAAAAAGTTGGTCGTTAAAAGGTTAAAATATATCTGTACCTCAGAGTAGAACTGAGCCTCAGAGCACTGAGGATTGCATAGCTACGCCCGTTTACTCGATACCACCTATAGAGCCGCATTTCGTAGATATTTCATTGTTTCAAGGGTTGGCAACATTTAGTTGCATCTTCTGATCGAATCGTTTTTTAAGGAAAGCGGATAAAAACAAGTAGAAGGCATAAGTTAGCGTTGAAATCAAGCCCTACCAATGTTATATGTGGCAGTGTCCGACAATTAGACCGTCTGCCATATTGTTGGAGACCAGATATTTTCTAGGTTGGCTTTTCGCAAAGTTCCTAAAAATTGACAACTTAAGCAGTCAAAAATCCTTAAATTTACGGACTTTTGATTTCTTAGCTCAAACCCAAAAGAAAAAATATATTGTCTCCACAAATATGGCGGACGTTTCCGAACGTTGTAATAGTCGGATGTTTTTGGAAAATTTTTTTAGTGTTGGTAGGGCCTAGTTGAAACAATGTACAACTTACGAAATGTGGTTCCATTTTGTAAAGTCGGGTTTTGAATAAGAAGTTATGTTGCTTCGATGGACTTTGCTCAGTTCTACTAAGAGGTACAGATATAATTACATTATACGCTTCAAGTAGGCACCCTAGGAAACGGGAATCGTTTCAAACATCAAACGAAATAGCTGATTTTCCTGTAGTCAGAGTTATGAACATACATAACAACACTCTAGAGCTCGACATATTCGGCTCATCATGTCGGAGAAGGCTACAGGAACACTGGGAAGTGGCTAGTAATTAGGCAGCGTAGAAAAATAATTTTTCAACCATTAGGCGAAAGGCGAATATCGCTTAAACCGTCCCTGATGTTTCTACTCATGACTTGCGCCTTTGCAAAAGGAAATAAAAATTTAAAGAAAAAAAGGCCACGGAATTTCTTGACTTTCAGACATGGAAGAACACTTTTTTTCCTTACTCCCCCGCCTTTCGCACATTTCACCTTTGTGTCACGCAAAGCTGGATCTTTCTCTCGGGAAGCGTTCCTCCTTTTTTTTTTCTTCTTCTTTTATAAAGAATTTTCCGAGCGATTGCTCGTGTTAGCCATTTTCATTGTGAAAAAGCATTAAATAACCTGGTAATTGAATTAATTCAGCTCGTTAACTAGGAATCAGCTATATATCAATCAAACGGGGTGCCATCAACACCGCGTTTCTCAAATTCCTGCACCCGGCGAATATAGTAATTAATTATTTATGTGCTTGATATAATAGTTAAGCACACACATTTAGGAAATAAGGAAAACCTCTTTACCCCCATGCCGACGTTTTCCATTGAGATTTAAACTCCATTAATTTCCGATTTGAAGGCATGAAAAGAACCGTCGCGGTCTGGGGAGTGCATACTTGTATTTTCCGACAATGTTTTCGGCTCCCTTTCACTCCTCCTTCTCCTCCTCCGTTGAATTTCCCGGTTTGACAAGGGCAAAATATGCGAGCGATTGAATGGCGTCAGTTTTATTTACAAAGCAGGAAACTCCAATGCACGTTACATGTATAGTATACCCTCGCTCCCTAATATGTTGTTGCTATTTTGTTTATTAATTGCTTTAAAAGTTATCTGATTAAATGCGGCTACCGGTGATAATGCTATTAATAAAATTTGTGTTGTGATAATCAAGCACTTGAAACATTTTGTGTTTTATTCCTGTCATATAGGTTGGAACAAATTGCTTGCTCTTTTTTTTTTCTTTTTTTTTTTAAATAAATATACACGGTCGTTTTGTGAGTATGCCTAATTGCTTAGTCCATTTTTGTTTTTGTCCGACACATTGTGAACTTATTTCCTTTTGTTCAAGAAAATAAACGGGGGGAAAAAATCCTGTTTTTTTTTTTTTTAAACCTGGCGAACGGAAGATTTTTTGAAAATGTAATCAGTTTCTCCTTTTAAACACGACAAACAAAATGATGGAATCCAATTTTCTTATATTGTTCCGTTTTCAAGATATCGTTTACACAGACGGACGTAAACAGGAATTTTTCTATACTTATTTCGGTCTCGGTGCTGAGAGCAAACGTAGCCCAGCTTCAGCTGCAGAAATGCTTAGAGGTTGACAAACTCAAATCGAAGGTTGAGGTAAACGTGGAGTTTGGTTCTAGACTTTCAGATAAGCAAAAAAAAAAAAAAGATTATGGAACAAACGAATCAGAAAAAAATGAAATTCGAATAGAAATCCATGCTTTAGCGACCTGAACATAATTTCGGTTGCTTTGCTATTATGTTTCCAAAATTTTGGTTCATTCACGTTATTGGTCAAAACGTTAGGTACCGTTTTCAGCAAAACTGGTATACCGGTAACCGACGGAAATATCTGATACTGTAATACCGGTATTTTTATTAAACTTAACGAGTTTTTTTTTTTTTTTAATAAATATGTATTTATTATATCCGATTGCAACAAGTGAATGTCCTATTTTTTGGAGAGGAGAGGGGAAGGCTTTCAAACCACACAAAAAGCAACATTTTCTATTAATGTGGTCTGCTGTAGTTCTTCTCTTTCAAAATCTCAATCATTTGACACAGTGCGACTAGAGTCGTCACATGCACCACAAGCTAAACATGTAAATTTTGCAAAATCGTTTTGCCTCCCGAAAATTTTTATGGCACTAACATAGCCCAATCGATTGTGATCATTTTCATAGTTATTTTTAAACCCCGTGGATTTGCGTCAAGTTGGCGACGACAGGTGACTTTTTAAAATAACCTTTGACCCGAAGCAGCACAAACGAAATCTTTCACGGCATCAAACAGCACAAATCAAGCTCAATCCATCCCATTTGGTCCTGACCTGGCGTCGCAACTTCCGGGACATAAATTTTAAAGATTTTCTTTTTTTCTTTTCTTTTTTTGCAAAAAGACGGTTTTCAAGTGTTGACGGTGGTATTTTCTTTATGTCCGCCCAAAACTTAAAATAAAAAAAAAACTTTTTTTTTCTTTTATAAAATCCTATACTTAAAAAAAGAGAATGTTAATGTGTACATAAAACATTGGTTTGATTAAGTGTTTTATTCTAATCCACACCGTAAAAAATTTTGTGTTAAAAGTAACATAAACGTATGTCAGAAACGGTCCACATATCTTTTTTTGTTGTTTTGTTTATGTTTACCTTTTGGAAAAAAAACAACATAAAAAAGTTATGTGGACCATTTCTGACATATTTGCTATTATTTACAAAAACTTTTTTACGGTGCACGTACTATTAATATTTACATAAAATTTTTTACCGTGTAAAAATTGTCTCATTAGTTCATAATTTTATTTTATGATTCCTTTAAATTCAAATTTGATCTTATTTTTGTTAAATAATTTTTGATTTTGCTCATTGATTTCTCATATTATTTTATTTCATTGATTCATTAACTTTTTTAAAAATTTTCACTGTTCTCATCTTGATGCTTAATTTTATTTCAGAAAAAGAAGAAGGAATTGTAACAATGATTTTTTTGATGAAAATAAAAAGAAAATAAAGTTAAAATCTCTTTTTTGCAAATTAATAAAAAATCTTACGTAATATCGGGGGGGGGGGGGGGGGGGGGGGAGTCGATCATTTCTTACGTTTGCTTACACCTAGGGAAAGGGTACGAAGTAGACAAAAAATGCTTACGTAATTCGTGTATGATCCCTAAATTGGTTTTCTCGATTCCCTATAAAATTGTATTATTTATCCTAAAATCCCATTTCCTATGCACAGTCACAATTTAAAAAATTTTCCTGCTTTTTAAAGTACGAATTTCCACTCGAGCACGAGCACCAAACATTTCAAATGTAATGAAATTGTGAAAGAACGCCCAAATCAACCGATTTTGCAGGTCACAGTCAGTACACGGAGAAACTTTTACTCGTGTTCGCTACTAAACGGTTTGGGAATAACGTTTATGGTAATCTATTCCCATTTTTTAATCATTACGAACCAGCAATTTTTAGTAATCAGTCCTATTCGCCAATGTCAACCGTAAAATAGTAATCGTTGCCAGAAACTGATAAAGATTCCTTTTTTAATTGTCAATTGCTAAATACTTAAAACGATTACAAAACTTACTGGTAATAGTTGCTATATATTTTTGAATCTTTACTATTCGCGCGGGATTAATTTACACAAACTGTAAAACTGTAGCCGCCATTATCTTAGAGCAGGTAGTAATGGTGTATGCATAAGGTTTGATTTTTTTTTTCTTCGAGCACTTAATACCCTTTAGTTTCGACTTGTTTTGACATGGCTTGTGTGGTTTAGTTTGTAACGTAGTAGGGTTAATTGATTTAGGTGTGAGAGGTCTTAGGTTCGAATCTTGCTAGGTGTTGAGTTTTTTTCAAGGTATTGAGATTTTTTCAAGGACATTCCTCATCCTGGATGGACATGCGTCGTCATTTAACAACAATAATATAAATAATGCGGTTCAAAATAATAAAAAACATGCCCTTTTTTTTTTAATTAATTATTATTATTATCTTGGTTTTTTGCTCCTTCGTACAGGGGTCGCCATATAAATGTGTGGGCTTTCTTTGGCAAACACAGCATTTACGGACTTGCATTATTATTATTACGGACTTGCATTATAATATTATTATTATTATATCATTATTACTATTAATAACGGGGGCATTTTCGAATATGTGTATAATATTTTTGGAAAATGTCAAAATATTCGGGAAACGAATCGGAAACAGAATATTCTGGAAACCAGAAAACATTCCTCCTCCCCCCAAAAAGGAGCTGGATCCGTTAATTTTGAATCTATAAAATACATAACGATGATAAATTGTGCTAATCTTTTTAGTAATGACCGCCACTTGTTTGGTAGCCATTGCCAAAATGGTTTAGCAATGCTATCCAATAGCCTTTAACAGAAACCGATCGTAATGATTACCAGAGAAACTTGGTTGTCAGGCCATAATACAGAAAGTTTGGCAACGATTACCAGATTCTGACATTGAGCGCCAGAGTGGGTTTCTCCGTGTAGGAAAATACCAACGATATTCAATTCTATTTCAATAAAAGGCCGTGAAACATTTTCATAGGCTACAAATAAAAACAACATACCGCGCGTTCGCAGAGTCAGTAAATCAGAAATTCAACCGAACGAAAAACCTTTCAACGAACGAGTCAATCAGATTGTACATCATAATTCCGTTATGGTTGAACGCTTCATAATCAGCGACATTTAATCCGCCCCTGACTACTCAACTCGAGCTTTCTAAGAGGATTTTTTCAATGCATTAAAATGAAAATCGCTTACATGCTATAGACTTAATTACACGATAATAATTCTTCCATACTCCACTAGGTTATTTATGACTCGATCTAACTAAAAATTCCGCCGTCGCTATCTTTCATCATCATCTCTAGAGCGTATAACTTTACATAACACGCTTTTTCGAAATCAAATATAAACTTCTTAATTTCGGGTATAAACGATCCACCTTTTTTCTTTTTCGTTTACGGGGAAAATTCTTAAATGTTTAATTACAGGGTTCATTTATTCAATTTGCATAACTTATTAAACCCATAAGTCTGGGGTTCTATAAGTTTATGGAAAAACTGTTTAGAGAGTTATTAAAACGCCATAGCTTTTATGTCTGGAAAGCACGCCAACGCGCATAGGCGTCAATTACGGGTCATTCGAAAGGGTGTGCAAAATGCCGCTGACATTAATTTCAACCCTTTTCTGGGCGGCGGTATTTGCTTTAATTGAAATCCTTCTTAATGCAACAACTCGTCAACCTACTCTTGACTAGGAGATGTAGAGTCCAAAAAATAATCAATAAAATTCTCCAAAAATATAATTCCTATGCTTAGCTTATGGGAATATTTTTTTTTAAATTTGAAATTACGTTTTCCTATTGATTAATTTAAAAAGTTATGTTGTGATTAATGAAAAACCGTCAGAATGATTGAATATATACAGCATCTTATATTGACCTTATGGGGATTTATCCACCGATGCTTAGCTCATGGATGGATTACTGGCATATTTCAATTTTTATTTTGCTACTTTTTCGAACGAAACATCCCAAAAGCCTTTAATCGACCATCAACTCAAATTTTTAACCGCTTGCATACTGTACTGTTTTTCTAAACTATTTTGTAATAAATGCATTGCGGGTTGCCTATGCCGCATAAGTGTTGGGCCATGTAAATTTGGTTTTTATTTTTTGCTTTAAGATCCGATCCTAAGTACTTGATGTTACCATAAAAAAATATTGCCATCCGTCGGGTAGTGCCTTTTTGTTATTTGGAGCGCCGTTCGGAAAAGGTTAGCCGGTTCGCTCCTAAAGAAGATACTTAGCAAAAATATCATACAAAATAATAGCCCGGAGCCACGGCTGCCATTTTAAAACTTAACGGAATAGTACAACTTCATTTTTGAAGGAACAGCAATTATTTTTTGAAAAAAGTGTTCAAAATAAATTAGGATTTGGAGCAAAATTTTGAAAATCGAATTTCGTAAAGAAAAGATCAACCCATTGAAAGCGAGTACAGGATATATGCGGGTTTAAAATAATTTGCTTATTTTCGACTCCGGAAAATGAAACTTGCTCAGCTTCTCCATTTAATTTTTGTGCCTTATTTAATTGCCACCAGAATTTTGTCATTATGATACCAAATTTTAAATGTTTATGTTCAAAAGCTGAAAAGCGTAAAGCGTAAAGCGTAAAGCTGATCACTTTGAAATCAATTGGAACAATTAGTGGAATTATTGGAACAATTAGTTCCAAAGAAACCAAATTTTATGCAATATTTTGTATTACATGCAAGTGGAGTGGGTTGCTGTACTAAAAATATTGCATAAATTTACGCCCAAAATGATAAAAAAATAGAATTTGGTGATATATCGCTGATATTTCGCCCTCAAAAAAGGTTAAATCTTTCTACGCGAAGGACTAGTTTTATTGAAAAAAGAGTGCGAGAGGTTTTTTAAAATCTGTCAAAATACTTGAAATTGTATATGACGAAGAACTCGCAGAAATCTTTTTTTTTTTTTTTTTAAGTTTAAAATTTTACCAAAAACCTTCCAAAGGGATTTTCTGTGCAAAGCGCAAAAGACCCAAAAGTTAAAACATGAATGCTTCTTAGCTAGGGTGCCCGTTATTTACCTTGATGTCGAATTTTTATCGGGCCCCCCCTCAAAATGGTTCCAAATAAATCAAAAACTCGGAATTTCAAAAAAAAAATTTTTTTGCTCAACGGCAACACGTGCCTGTAAGCACTTGCTTTTCCCCATATAAAAAGCCAGGTAAAATGATGGTTTTTGGAACTCATTTTTTTTCTAGGAATATTATAATTCAAAAAATCTGATTTTTTGCACACACTCTAGCTTACATGTATAGCTACTCACTCTATTTTTTTCATTGACCTCCAACGATATTTGGGGGCCTGGAGGGGTCCGAATTCAGTATAAATTTGAAAAATTAAAAACGTCCGTAGTACGAATCTTCTTCGACTTAAATCTCAGCATTACAGTAATTTTCGGGAAAAATTTTCGGGTTTTCGGGTTTTTTTTTCCGTGTGGGGCCCATTTTGGGCCCATCCGAAAATAAGTGGAAAATTTTGATATGGTACTGGAATCTGACATAATCGACGATGCAGATTTCGATTTCAAGATCCATAATACTGTACGATTGTCGGGTGACTGACGATTGAGGAACAGAATTTTAAAAAAAAATGTCAAGGGGCTTAAGATTATTTTATCTTTTTACCTAAATTCCGATATATTTTGGTAGATGCATTGTCTTTGACTTTCATTTTTGGTTAATTTGGAAATTTTCCCCAAAATCTTATTTAAAATCAAAGGCACTTATAATTATCAAAATGTTTCAGAGTACATAATAAATTTAGAATTTAATAAGGTACTTTAATTAAGCTGTAAAAAAGATAAAATAATCTTAAGTCCCTTGACATTTTTTTTTTAAATTCTGTTCCTCAATCGTCAGTCACCCGACAATCGTACAGTATTATGGATCTTGAAATCGAAATCTGCATCGTCGATTATGTCAATTCCAGTACCATATCAAAATTTTCCACTTATTTTCGGATGGGCCCCAAAATGGGCCCCACACGGAAAAAAACCCGAAAACCCGAAAATTTTTCCCGAAAATTACTGTAATGCTGAGATTTAAGTCGAAGAATTCGTACTACGGACGTTTTTTATTTTTCAATTTATACTGAATTCGGACCCCTCCCAGGCCCCAAATATCGTGGAGGTCAATGAAAAATAGGGTGAGTAGCTATACATGTAAGCTAGAGTGTGTGCAAAAAATCAGATTTTTTGAATTATAATATTCCTAGAAAAAAAATGAGTTCCAAAAACCATCATTTTACCTGGCTTTTTATATGGGGAAAAGCAAGTGCTTACAGGCACGTGTTGCCGTTGAGCAAAAAAATTTTTTTTTGAAATTCCGAGTTTTTGATTTATTTGGAACCATTTTGAGGGGGGGCCCGATAAAAATTCGACATCAAGGTAAATAACGGGCACCCTATTCTTAGCCTTAAGAGGAAAAAATCCCTGGTACCGTGGACAAGCACCGAAAGTTAATGATTTTTTTTAGAGTAAATAATGACATTAGCATTCTAAAAAGTCATCTCATTCAATGCCGACGCCTATGCTAAAACGCTTTTCAACCGTTTTTCCACATGGGAGAGAGAAGAGGAATCATTTTCTCAGTTTCGATAACAGAAAATATCGATTGGTGCCTAATATCAATTGATATTCGATAACAGGATGAAGTCATTGATGATACACTTTAATGAAATCATTAACCGACGAGACAATATCGTTTCCGTAAAACTTCTCTTTTTGATCTCTTGTCAATTTTCCAAATCCGCTGTAACCGATTTAACGTGGGTTAATCAAAAAATACGGCACGAGTTTCACGTTCCATTATTCGAGGAAACATTAAGATGTGCTTTCCTTTTAAAAACCAGAGTGGTTTTTTTTTTCTTTTAATGGAAATTTTAAAATTGTTTTATTTTAAATGCTTGGTAATGCCGAGGATTACTTTTCGGTCACGTTTTCATTTTGACTTATTTTTCCAGTTCCCCCCGCCTCCCCCTCCTTGCTCATTTTTCCAGAAAAAAAAGACATTTAATCTGAAAATGTTTTTCGAAAGCACTTTGCCGTCAAAAAAAAAAAAAAAAAAGAAAAACAAAAGGTGGATTAGATCAGTAAATGGTCCGCTGACATTTTCGTTCAAGGTGGAAATGTTCCAAGATTTTTTTTCCCTTTTATTTAAAAGGTTGCAGCATATAATAAGTGGTATTTTACAAATAAAAAAAAACCAAAATATCGATTAGGCCTATTAGAGAATCGATATATTTTTTTTTAATACAAAAAAGGGGGAACCTTTCAATTCTATTAATAGCAGAAGATGATAAAAAAAAAAAAGCGTCGGCCCTTTTATATAATTTGACATGACATTAAAGTAAATGTTGATATTGACAACAAATAGACTCCCCGAATGTGTTCTACGCTTTAAACTAATACGTACACATCGTTTGAAGTTCAACAATCAATACGATCGATATTCAATCTTTCGAAACGACGCCACAATTTTTTCGAAAGTTTTCCGATGTTCGGATGTAAAGTGAAAAACGTTTCTAAAATCTAAATAAAAAATAAAGCTAGGTACACATGGCATAAGAAGAAAATATTAATTGACAGAAATCTTGCATAAATCTGACTTAAATTTTCAACTCCTGGCCCGTAAAAAAAAGAGATGCAAAAAATTTATATAAAAAATTTAGACATGCGTAATTTTTTCACGGCTTATGCATATTTTTTTAAGCATCCAAATTTGAATATGCATAGTTTTTTTAAGCATGAAAATCTGTATTTGAATAATTTTATAACGAATACATAATTTCTGCATATGATTTTGACGGAGGACTACGTCATGGGGCTCAATCCTGGGGAAATCTGTCTGTCTGTGGGTGTGTCGGTCTGTTGTCACCGACATTTAATATTTAATTATTTTAAATAATATTTTGACTACTTTTTTTTTTAATTTTTACTTTTTTTAATAGTAAAATTAGACGACATAAACGAAAGCAAGCACTTGGAAAATTTCTTGCGAATTTTCAAGAAACTTAACTTTTACAAGAAACTTACAGTGCTAAAGCAAGGACTTTAAAATTTCTTGAAATTTTATTTAACTTTTTTTTAAATTTTCGCCTTTTTTTTTAAATATCATTTTTTTTTTCATATTAAAATAGAGAAGTCACATGTTTTGAAATGACTCCATCGTTTAATTGTGCTAGAGGAGATATGACAAAAAGCGAAATTTTGACTCGTAAAAAAAACTGTTAACCCCCGAAAAGAGAAAAAACAAAAATTTGAATTTGAATGTCCACCAAAACGGAACTTGAAGAAACGTGATGTCAACTGCCTAATAGTGGTTGTGTTCATTTCTGAAACTCTGAACGGCATCAATGCGTAATGTTTACAAGCATGTTTTCAGACAAGATGTGGTTTGCTTCACATTCGATATCTCGCTTCGATACAGGCAGATGACGTCACACCAATAGAAAATCGTTTAAAAAGTGATCACGTGACAAAAACTTTTCGGGACTTTCTTCTTCTTTTTTCTTTAATTTGATGAAAAATTTTCACGTTTAAATACTAGTTTTTAGTTAAGAGCATACTTTATACTACTTTCCGGCGAAAATCTCAAAACACGGGACTTGTATATTAAACTACATGAACAAAAACAATAAGAACTTAGAAATTTTAAATAAAATGTTCATTACATTTTTTAATTAGATTTGCAAGAAATGAGCATGGAATTAAATTAAAAAGTATACGAGCTAGAGCAATGTTTTAGTATTAAAATTTTAACTTTGAAGACTTTAATTAAAATTTTGACTATTTATTTTTCAGCTTTTGATCTTTTTTATCAAAAATTTTAAGTTTTTTTCGTGCCAGGAAAAAAAACATTATATTTTTATCAAAAAATTCGAATTTTTCGACCAAAAACGAGCCAAAAATGCCTTTAAAATTTTAAATCGTTTCACTGTTTAAATTTTTTTAAATCATAAAGCAGGAAAATTCGCAAACATTATCCCTATTCTACTTTTCCTCATAATATGCATACTTATTTATGCATATCATATGCATAATTATATTAAAGATTGAAAAAAAAATTCCGTCAAGAAAAGTGAAATTTTTACAAAATTGTTGCATTTTTTATGGATATCCAATTTTTTGTATAATTTATGCTTGATTTTTATATAAGCTATGCATTTCATTTTCTTACGGGGGGAATTAAATAAAATTTTCCGGGAAATTCGGACCCCCCCTTCTTCCCCTCCCCTCTACAATCAGATAGATGCCTTTTATAGGTTTAAGCGGGTCCATAAGGGGTTGTATGCTAGCTTTTCACGAAAAATAATACGAAATAAAAGTTCTAGGCGGAACTTTTAAGTCACAGACCTGTGACTCCTGCTGTTTAAATGTTTCAAGTTACTTCGCTGAGCAAAAAGCCAATCCAATTTCTTACAAAAGTCAAAATAATGACAAGCATCTTTACTCGCTTCTAAGATAGCATTAAAATAGCATACAGTATACATACAGTACGCAGAACTGAAATGACAAAGGAAACGACAAACGAGATTAGGATTTAACTTAAAAAATAAAATCTTCAAGAGTTATAACGTAACTCTCTCCTATAATTCTTAAAGAAGCTAAAAAGGAGGAAATGATGACTCTAAAAACTTTCGCGTTTTAAATTATTCAAAGAAAGAGACGGGAAACAATAAGCAAAAGACAAACCTTGTTTGCGAAAGGAAGAAGAACAAGAGCTCCTTTCCTTTTTCTCGTCGGAACGGGCACCATATACAGAGTTTCTCGTATAGAGAATGTGTTTCAGTCGTCATCTTGTTTGCTCTTAATTAGGCCTTAAATGTTTAGTTGACACATTATCTAGGTCATCCGTCTACCTCAGGTTCGCACTGGTTCGTTAGGAAACGAAATTACCTTCCCCGCCATTTCGTCCCTCGGGATAATTTTTTCCCCCTTCCTTCGTTTATCTTTCAACGGATGACATTCAGAGAAAATCCTAAGGGAAAAATCCTGTCGCGTAAGCGTTAAAAAAAACTAGCAAGGAAAAGACAAGCCATAACGCCCATGAAGATGTCTCACACAAGGCAAGACATGACATTCGCATACACATGGTAAACAAAAACGAAAAAAAAAAAAATTCAATGTCTCGGTCACATTTTTCTGCCGCCAGGAAATCATGCATAATATATGCGGTGGAAAGTGTTAAAAAATTTTCCGCCGAAATTAGTCGCTCCCTGTTTTTACAACGTCATAAATGAAGAAAAAAAAAAGAGCATTTAAATATTTTTATGGTAAACCATTTTGTTTTTTTATTCGATTAAATTTTAGGTCCGTGCACTTCGTTTTGCTGTTTTATGACATGTCGTAAGTTTCGATTTAGGTTTTTACTTGTGTTTCATGATCTACTCGAAACCAAACGATCCGCATCGAAAATTATTAAAGATGCAGGGAAAATTTATCAGAGCTCTTTACTGCCTTACTCAGAATCGCTTCGTCCTGAATACTAGGGCAACGATTTATTTTGCGAATTTTGGAATTTGTAATTGTAGAGGTGTTCTCCAGCAACGTAATAAGAGTCAGTAGGTATAATTACATGCGAAGTTATAGGAAGCCAAAAAGCTCAAAAAAAAAAAATTAGGAACAACGAACTTTAAAAACAAAAAAGCTACTACACTAAAACCTCCGTATAAGGAGGTTTAAATCCTCGGAAGTGAAAATTCAAAGTCCCTCATTTAGAAATGTCCTTTATTGCAAATTTTCTAAATTCGACTTTTTTTTCGAGTTATTTTAGGTTAAGTCAATCTTTCACTCTTAATTTTTTTGAGAACTAAAGTAATGTATAATTACTTTTTTTAAAACGAATCCACATTTAAATTCTCGAAATATTGCAAAATATTGTCCTTAACGGAGGTTTTTTTTTACATTGGCTTATCGGGAAAATCACTAAAGTAAGAGTCCGAGTTCCTCATTTATAGAGTATCTTATTGGGAAAAAAAAGAAAATACATAGCTTTATATGGGAAAAAATCGACATCGTGTCGCTTAGTGGAGGTGTTTACTGCATTTTCCATCACTAAATCTTTGGGAGTATTTTGAAAAGTTCAAAATCCGTTACAAAATAATTCTTATGCCGATATTTTATCGATATATCGGAAGAAAAAAAATCGATTTTTTTTCGATATTAAGTTTCATATCGGTATGCGATAACGATAACGATATTAAAATGCCAATATCGAACATCGAAAATTTCACTGGATCAAAGTCGGAAAAAGCATCTTTTGGCCATTTTTTCAATTTTTTGGCTTTGGCTTTGCTGACTGTAAGAAAAAAATTAGTGCGTGACTAAAAAAAGGTCTTTTCTGACACGAATATCGAAATATCGATATTTCCCATATCGATGAGGCGATTTTTCGGTTTTTATCGATGATACCGATTTTAATATTTTTTTAAAAATATCGGCATCACGAATCAGTGAAAGCGGCTAGAGTGTCCCAAAGTTCCCAAAATTTTCAAAATGATATCCGATTTTTGCGATCTCGAAGATATAGATTCTTTATCGGTAAATTCCGTAAACCTATATTTTTAAAAACAATTTTCCCTCAATTATGAGGCCGCTCTACTCGAGAAAAAGGCTAAAAAATAATCTTAATTTTGCTCTACTTTTAAGCTTTTAAATCGCCCTCCCCCCTTTTCCCAACGCTCAAAGATTAATCATTCGAAAAATTATCAGAATCTATCTCTTTCGAGCCGCAGAAATTAAAATTTTACATACGATTTTTCCTACGAACAGTAGAAAAAAAAATTGCAATTTTTGTCCAAATGATTTGCATTTTTCTGGATTTCTGCCATTTTGCTGGCATTATTTAACAAGGAAAGCAGTTTAAAAACGTCTTGTTGCAAAAACCAAAATACGACGTCATTAGATTTTTTCGAACATCCGAAATAGGAGCCATTAAGGCCAGATTTTTTGTTTTTGGCCAATTTTTTCAAGTAAAAAACCACCATCCTAACTACATGATGGTTAAATTTAGAGGACCTTCTTATTGAGCTTTTTTTATTCAGAAGACCAAAGTCTATCCGGTAAGTAACTAACAAAACCGTTTTCCAGAATTTTCTGATGCGCGTTTTCATTTAGATACAAAAAAATTTAAAGTTAGAAACCAGAAAAAAAAGTTCAATAAAAAAAATAAAAAATTGCGACAAAGAACCCATTACGATACCGCGAAGCTGAATTCGAAAAGTTTCTGGAAATTTTGGGACACTTTTCTCAGTTTTTTTGGGACAATTATTTTCTCTGTTTATTCGCAACAAAATTAATAAAACTATAGGCTGCTATGGAAAAACATCCACTGCAGATTTACACGTTTTTTTTTCTCAAAGTCAAAAGTAAAGGGCAGTCTCCACTTGATGACGTTCACGGCATTCGCGTTGTCCGTCATCACGGTTAACGTAATCGCACCGGAAGTACTTTGCAGGTTTTGCTCCCGTAAACGTTTGTGGCATAAAAAGAATACCGTATATTTCATTAAGTATACAAAATTGGCTTACCCAGAATTTGTTTTGGAACAGATTTATTGTCTTCCCCATGCCCGAATTAAAATTTTTCTTTTTAAATCCGTAAAAACATCTTTCAAAACCGCCATTTTTAATGTTTGTAAATAGAAAAAAGCAGAAGATGATCAAAAAAAATCATGGTAAAAGATCCACAAAACTTCCGGTGCGATTACGTTCATCGAGAAGGCGGATAACGCGAATGCGGTGAACGTTATCAAGTGGAGACTGCCCTTAAAAACTAATTTTACGTTTTTATTCTGAATTTGAGCTTTCAAAAAATATGATATTTCAAAATTAATCGTAATTCGAACTACGAGCTTCACAGCCTCTTTTTAAAGTTTCATCCACCCACGCTCTACCATGAGACATTGTAGGCCAAGATATTTTTCCTTTCAAAGTGGTCGCTTTCGAAGTTTCCATTTTTCAAAGTTTACTTTACTTTATTTCATTTTATTTTATTTTTTTTAAACTTTATAAAATTTTCGCCCCCCTGGCAAGTTTTACCCTCTGTTTAACGTCGTACCCTGACTTCCCGACCTGTCGATAATAATAAATCATAAAATCAAGCCCACGTCGTTGAAACCGCGAAATCGTTATTTCTCTCTCAAAAAAAAAAAAAATTCACCCCCCTCCTCTTTCCCCGCCCTATTTGACCTAACTCCTTTCCAATCGTAATTTTTTTTTTATTTAATTTCCCGTTCGAAACGAAGAGGGAAAAAAAAGGTTTATATTAACGGAAGACCATAATGCCTTCAAGATGATTTCCATTTAAAAGCAACTAAGGAATATTACAATGATGATTGTAAGTTAATGAAAGGGCCCTTTATGGGAAATTCAACATCAAAGAGACCTGAAAATCTCTTCTTAATCATTTTTTTTTTTCAATATGAAAAAAGCCGCAAGGAGGATTTTTATCGATTTATCTCTTGAAACTCGTTCATTTTCGATCAATCATTTACCGATAAACACGCACGGCAGGTAAAAGTGGTCGATGAAAGAGATGTTACCGAAGGAAGTGATTAACTTTTGATAAGGCTGATAGTGTCAAGGTAGTTACGTCACTTTAATGATATTTTCGAGTGGATTCTACTTGAGATCAGGCGTCAGCTTTCTTGGCAAAAAAAAAAAAAAAAAAATCTGATATTTTTTTTTTTTAAATCGCAAAAGTTTTGAAAAATTAAAAAAATCCCAAACTCAAACAGAAAGAAAAGTTTTAACTGAATTATTGATAACAAATCTTTCATGTTTTCTCCCAAGAAAATGGGATCGCAAGGAATTTTCTTTTATAAATAAAATTTCTATCAAGCTGTCGCATGCCGTAAAATGACTTGGCATTAATCCTTCATTAAACCGCTATAAATTTTTAGGAAAAAAAAAAATATTGAATTGAATAAGACTCCATCCCCTATCTCAAATAAAAGCATTTTCATCGTGCGTGCACTTATTCATGTTCTTAAGTTTTGTCCTCGATTACATGGCAAACAACCTCGGGCACGTTTCGCTTCTCGACCGTTAAAAACCTATATGGAGTGCCACATGAAAAGGAGAGAAAAAAAAAAAACTTTTTTTTTCTATTTAAAAAATGTCTCACCGATCGCTTTTCTATTTGCTCGTATATGTCACCCGAGTATAACAAAGGGAAAATATAATCTTGTATTTATTTCGGAAACGACTCAGAGGGGATTTTTTTTTTTCTTTTTTTACCCTGCACGCCGATTTTCCAGATTCGGGAGGATTATTTTTAGGAAAAAAATTTAAATCGGCAACTTTTTATTTAGTGAGACGAGTCGATTAACTTGTTACAGAATGAGATTCGTGGAAAAACAGGATCTGAAAAACAACTGAATGAATTACGGGGGGGAAAAGTCGCAAAAAATAAGGAGGGTAATCAATACGGTGCTCGTGACGAGGGGAGTAAAAATCTTTGTCTGTTCCCCTCGAAATTCACCCAAAAAATAAAAAATATTGTGTGCAAAAACTGAGCTCTGTATCTCTTACTCTAACACGTGCATGCAAGAACTTTATAATTTTCCCATTTAAAAATACATGGGAATTTTGCGATTTTTACAGAAAATTTTTTTCCCTGGGATTCGATCACTGGGCCCAGTTACTACTTACAAATGTAGGTATCGAGAAAAATTTTTAAAACTTTTTAAGTGGGCCTAGTATTACTCATTAATCTATTAAAATTTTATATTTGTGGCTGTGCACTGGAAAAGTAGGTTTAGGACGAATAAAAAAAACTTTTCAGGAGATCAAAAAAACTTATTTTGGGGGTACAAAAATTTCTATTTTCGGATTTTCGCAAAAATTCTGTAGCATCTTATAAATGAGTTCGAAAAGTTTCGCCTTTAAATTGGCATCTAAAGAACATATTTTACTCATGGGCGGATCTAGAATTTTTTTCTAGGAGGAGCTAATAATAGGGAAAAAAATTTTCTGGGGGGCTGACCCTATTTAGGCCATTTAACCCCTTCCTGTCTCATGCATCCATATGGATGCACAACAAAATACTCCGTAGCGGCTGGTGCATCCATATGGATGCACCAGCAAAACCAAGGAAAATAATAATAAAACTTGGTCAGATTTTGACAAAACTTCGTAGGGAGGGTATTTAAGGGCGCTCATCTCGAATTTGAAGTCTTAATTTACCGATTTTTAGAAACAAAATGGCGGCAGACCCTTGAATGGCAGAACCTATTAACTCGTAAGTTATATTCTTTAATTTTTGACAAGTAATTCTTTAAAAAAATAATTAGTTGCCCTTGATAACTGCCCAGAGTGAGTATTACTTGGAAAAAACAGATAGATGAAACGGATATTGCGCCTATTATTAGCTTATGGCTTAGGGTGCTTATGGCTTATCAGTGAACCATAGATCACCGATTTAGAGGGTGTGCGATTTAAAATTCGAAAATTCGCAAAATAAGGGCCTAATGCATACCAATCGATCAACCAGTTTAAATACTGATTTTCGCAGTCTAAAGGGATTTTAGGATTTTTTCACGTGGAAATAAGTAACTAATGCCTTAAGAGGAGGCTTCACGGAATAGCGGAAGGAATAGCTGTTTTGTTTAACACTCGATTTACGGGGGGAAAAAATTAAATTTTAGGTATCCAACAAACTTCGACTTTTTCTTATATTTTTGGTACAAGTTTCAACTTATTCCAAGCAAACAAAAATCAAGAAAACGAAATCAAAGTTTTTTGACCGCAATTTTTTTTTTGATATTTTGAAATTATTTTCCCGCCGTCCATACATTTCAGACAAGTTCAAACTTGCGCTAAAAATTCCAGGATATACCAGAGAAGTTTGTTAGATACTTAAAATTTGGA
Source organism: Liposcelis bostrychophila (assembly GCA_037577465.1). Classification (NCBI taxonomy): domain Eukaryota; kingdom Metazoa; phylum Arthropoda; class Insecta; order Psocodea; family Liposcelididae; genus Liposcelis; species Liposcelis bostrychophila. The sequence continues at coordinate 2,299,539 of CM075213.1, read as the reverse complement.
TTTTTTCATCGTAAATCGAGTATTACAGAAAACAGCCATTCCTTTCGGCATCCGTGAAGCCTCCTCTTAATTAGTTACTTCTCGAAACATAATTATATTTCAAAAGTGCAATCAGATATACAGTACTTGTTGTTTCCTCGTTGAGGTCTTTCAGATTCACAGATAAATAGATTAAGATACTTAATAAAAGAATAGTTTCGGACACTATTATTTTGTTATTAATTAAACTAAATGTAGTCGTTTAGCCTAATTGTAAAATTAAATAAGAAAGTTTTAATTTAAATCGTTGCTACAGCATAAATGATTTACAGTATGCCGCATTTACTTACCAAATTCGAAATTTAAAAGAGAATACGGAATTTTTTAAAATTACAAGCAAACTTTGGGTTTTGTGTGACTTTAAGCTGCGTTAATTTTCATATCAAAACTGTTAGTGCACTGCATATTTTAATTAATAAATCCTAAAATTTCGGAGTTAGGTACTCTGTTTAGTTTTTTTTTTTTAATTTTAAACTCTGCAGAAATATTAAACATTTCAAACTTTTTTAATTTTACTGTTCAAGACAATAACCAGAGAGGTATGAGAATGCTAACATTTAATTTCTATACTTTTTATTATTTAAAAAAAAATCGAAATTCCCTGGTAAAAATTTGGCCAGACTGGCCAATAATGGAAAATCTGACTGAAATGTAACAGTTATCAGTCTGGATTCGAACTGGATTTGGTTGGAAATTGGATCCAATACTGATCCAAGATCGATATTGTTGATCTAGATTGATTCAATAATGAATCAAGATTCAAAACAGTTACATTTCAGTCAGGTTTTTCAACTTGAATCAAAGCCGGATCAGTAATATCAGGGAATAAATTTTTACCAGGGTTAATTTTATTTTTGAAAGGGATCATCACGACGTGAGTCACAGTTACGCTAATTTAAAATGAACCCCTTGTGGTATTGTTCGACGACAAAATTCACACCTGAAAAGTCAGGTAAACGTTTTTTGTTTTTGTTGTTGTGGTTCAATGTACTTTGTTTTTGAAGTTTTCGTTATGCAAAGACCATTGTCTAATTATTTTCGACTCGTGTTATTTCTTTTAACTTTTACTTAAAATAAAAAATTGAGGAAAAAATTCGGATCCTACAAGGTTAATCAAAAAGAATGCGCCTCTATCCCATTAAAGTTAATTTTTTTTTTTAAATATACATAAAATATGTAAATAATTAGGCCTATTCAAGAACCCTGTTTTTCGCAAAGAAAAAAAAATGAAAAAATCGGCCTCTTTGAAATGAAAAAATCGGCCTTGTCATATGAGAGTTTCTGTAAGTTATATAAGGTTTTGCAGTGCATTGTTTAAATGAGTTATTTAAAGCGTGAATTAACTGCAGAAAAAACCTTTTATTCCCTTAATCCGTTTCTGAGTTTAAATATTAAAAAGTAATTGCACCAAAATAACAAGTTTAAATTATTCATTATCACAAATATCATAACAAAGCATTAAAAAAACGAAACCAGCGACGAACATATTCAAAAAATTTACTCGGTTTCCATGAATCCTACGCCAAACTTACAATTTTTTTTATTTCCCCTTTCAAAAAAAAATAATAACAACGTCGCGTGATTTGATTCCGAAAAAGAAAAAAAAATGTAAAATGTTTTCTGAAAAATTAAAATATCTACTTTGATCCGAACTTTTCTTTCAAGAATCGGCGTAAAATGATTATACAAAACGACTTTACAGCGTTTATAATTTTTTTTTCGTTTCTTGATCTTTTTAGAGCGGGGGTTTCCAAAGTCACAATCGCCCTGATGATAGCCAATCTTCGCCTTTGAAAGAAAAAGAAGATATTTTCTTACAACCGTGAGAGGTTTTTTTTTTATATACAAATTTTGCCACAAGTCATTATTCTTACATTAATGTAGTTGTACTAATTACTCGTTTTTTTAAACCGTCATAAATTATTCAATCGTTTTTTTTTCCTAATATTTCATATATAAACCTTAATCCCCCATAAAAATAGACCGACGAAATTTAAACAATAACGCCATTAATTCAGCGATTAATCTACTAAAAAAAAAAGAAAAAAAAATCTTACAACACTCATTTGTTTTTGTATTTTTTTAAATAAATCAAAGAGGAAAGTGATCGGTAAATCGAAAAAGCTCGGAGCGGGTAAACAAAACGTCACATTTACGTCTTCTCGCAGAACATTTTTATACTTTTAACCGCAGGAATGGCAAATTTTAAGTCCGCTTCTAAAATGTATGGAAATAAAAATTTTAAAAAAATTGGAATCGTAGATCAGTGTTTCAGCGAATTTTTTTTTTTTTTCAGAGTGTCAAGAGGGGAAAGATTCTTACAGACAGACACACAACCTCCCATCCTGACACATATCCACTTTGTATGTTTTATATCACAATTTGCCTCGTATGCTGCAACATAAGATTCACATTGCTATTGCTATTCCTATTCCCACCTCCGCATCGTAATTTTCGACGCACAAATGATCGCTGAAGGGTTAATCCTGTGGCGATCATTCGGGGAAAAAAACAAACGTTTTCTCCAGAACCGAATTTTTTCTAATATTGATTTTGAAGATTTATCGGCTCTTTGAACGGTTCCACAATTCGATTTTTGACCCACCCCCTTTTTCCTTGTCAGCATTGATCATCGTACCCTTGACCGCGATCCCATTTAACTCTCAACCATAAAAACCGTTTGTCTTAAATGACGACACATCTTCATTTCACAAATTCTCTCCCCCCCTCCCCTCCCAAATTTCAATGAGCCCTATGTGATGTCGGTTTCTGAAGGTTAAAAAATAGAAAATGGCAACCCTTAAAAATCGTACAAAAAAAAAGAGCTGAAAACCTGAGCTCGGCTCAGCTGCCCGAATCTAAAACATTTGGCTCCCGCAAAATATCGAACCGTTTTTAGCTTTTTCCCTCGCAACCGACTCGCGAAAACGTTGATTAATCAAGACTTTCCCAGAGTAAATCAGTAGCATTTTTTCTTTTTTGCCTCATTTATCGAATTAGTCTGGATTTTTTTCTCCCTCGGAGAAAAAAGTAATCGAAAAAAAAAAAAGAGAAGAATCTTTTAGTGCTTGGCTTATTGTTCTCTTCTCGTCCCGACCGTTACATGTCAATTTCCACGACGCGTTATAAATTTATCTGACAATTTTTCTTCCCTTTTTTTTTTTGCGTTTAAAAAAATTCTAAATAATCTCGGCTTTCTTTTTTAAAATTGTTTTATTTAATGAAGAGAAAAAATCCTTTCGATAATTTTTTCAGCTTATTGGTAACTTTTTTTTTCAAAACTGCCATTTTTAACCCAGTTTTAAATTTCAAGTTTTCGTTTTCATCCCCGGAAGTACCAGCGAAATTAAGGAGTGCCTATCTTTTAAAAAACTGTTTCATCCGAGTAGACAATTATTTTTAAGGAATAGTATGTTGTTAACCTAAAGAGGAAAATCAATTTTCTCGTTGAGGTTTATTTTAATTTTATCTTTTAAAAAAACCGAAACGGAAAATTTATTTGACTTCCTAGGTTAAAGAAGATTTTTTTATTACGAATCAGTGCTTAATTATTAAGAAAAACTAGAGAAAACTATACTTAATAAGTTGTAAACAAAGTCTTCCGTAAACAGGTTTAACATTGTTTATTTCATTGATTTCTGAACGGATTCTTCAATTTTTGAATGAACGGCCATTTTATTTTAACCGATAGAGCAGACGACATGACAACTTATACCAGTGTGTATAACAAATCAATGCTACCAAATACCAACATACAAATGACCCACATTTTTTTTTCGGAATGTATGTGTACGTTTCGTCGTATATAATGAAAAATTTCTTACAATACTAGGGCGGAAGCGTGACTTTTTCTGCCAAACTCGTCCGATTGCTCCGCGAGCCGCAGGCGAGCGGAGCAATCGGACGAGTTTGGCAAAAACGCCTCGGAAAACGGACGAGTTTGGCAAAAACGTCTCGGAAAACGTTTGGCAAAAATGTTTCGGACTCGTTTGGCAAAAACGTCACTTTCCGCCCTAGAATAGTAATAAACTATTTCTGCTCTGATCGCATGCACCGAAAGTGGCTCTTTCTATTTATGAGTAATGAAAAAGAATCTGCAGGAATTATTAAAAATTTTGGATATAGCGATCATGTGATTAATTTTATGACCTCCGACCAATGTTCATCAAAATGACTAAAGCATATTTTATAGAAAAAAAAGAAAAAAAAAAATGTTGCCAGTTTTGGCAACTTGGCCAAATCCAAACCAAAAAATCGCTTACATTTTTAACATTGTTTTCATCGCCCTTTTTTTGGGCTTGTATTTATTTGATAAGCATTTAATTGAAAATTTAAGTATATAAACAAAATGGTCAGCGTGTTGTGGCAAGAATGTAGCGGTCAGTAAAAAAATATGATTTGATAAGTAAGTAAAATAATTGTTTGGCCGTGTGTGAATGTTCATGACATCCAGTCTGTCTAAAAATTAGCTATGCCGCTAATAGCGAATTTATACATGTAACAAGATTTAATTAATTGCACCATATAATTCAATGGTTTCTAAAGAATTTTTTTTTAAATCAATTTTTTTTTTTTTTTTACTTAAGTAGCAATTGGCTATTAAAAACACAATATTAATTTTTTGTTAAGGCTTTCGACTTTACAGTAATTGTAGTCTGTCATTCTATTCAATATAATTCTTACCGCCGCTTTTTTTTTTCCAGCGTAAGTACAATGCAATAAAAGTAGTAAAGATGGTAAAATAAAATTTAACACTTCTGAAAACGTTTTAATTGTATATTATGTCGTCTTTAAAACAATCGACAAAAATTTAGGTCTGCTTAGCCTTAGGATAGCCAAATTTTCTGCCACTTTTGATCATTAAATATTTTTACTCCCCAAAAAAATTTCTGTTCTTCCCAGAACACATTTTATACTGATCAAATACTAACTAAAAAAAATTAAATACTTTTCAAATAATCATTTGCCATTTTTTCGAATTAAGAAAAAAATGGCTTTATGCCCATTGCAGAGAAAAATAGGGCAGTTTTTTAAGGCTTTGGCAGCATCGAAAATAGGGGTGTTCGATATTCGGGTCTTTAGCTCGGGTCCGGGTCTGAAATTCGGGTCCGGGTCTAAATCTCGGGTTCGGGTCTAACTCGGGTCAGGACCCGAAGCTACCCGTTCCCTTTATTTTTGCGGTATAATGATCATTTCGCCACTGATCATTCCGTAATCGTTTGGTAACATTAATTCTTATTATTTTTTTTAAATAAATGATTTTTTGAAGGAGGATAAAAATTATAAACTTTGAATTTATATTTTTAGGCGTTAAGCGTTGGTTACATTGCACGAAAATTTTAGTTCGAAACGTTTCGAAAATTTTTAATGATGTTTGACGTTACTTTTGGGGCTCTGATATATTTTTTTCGTAATAAGGGTCTTGTCAGAGCCGAGTTCCTTTATTAATTTAAGTCAATTTTTTTTACACAAAGTAGAAAAAAAAAGACTGAAAAAAATTGAAAAAAAAATGAGTGGATTGCATACATCCTCATCACATGTATTTTAATTTCAGATTTGACAAATTATTACTACAAATAAAACTAATAATTTTTTTTTTCATTAATATTTTTTGAACTTTTTTCACAGCCTTTTTTTCCTACCGTGTGTAGGCAAAAATTGACTTAAATTAATGAAGGTACTCGGCCTCTGATATATCTATTTACCATTACTAAAAAAATACAACAGAGACGTCCAAGATCTTCAAAAATTTCAATGATGTTCGAAATTTTTGAAGAGGCTCTATTATTTTTGGGGGTATATTATATTTTTTACAAATGGGAGATACGTGAATCAGCGGCCGAGCAACTTAATAACTTAAGTCAATTTTCTTCTACACACGGTAAGAAAAATTCCGTGAAAAAAGTTGGAAAAAAAATTAATTTGCAAAAAGCAAAAAAAAAAAAAAAAAAAAAAAAAAAAATGTTAGTGTACTTAGTCTCATCACATAGCAGCAGATTAAGTTTTCTTACACATACACACATAGTCTCATCACTCTGTTGCGATTTGAGTAGACCGTAATACACTTGAACATCTTAGCATTTTTTTTTTTGGAAACTAATTTTTTTCCCTACTGTTTCCTTAGCGTATTTTTCCTACCTTGTGTAGGTCGGATGAGGGTACTCGACCGTTGATATATGTATCCCCCATTACAAAAAAATATAATAGATCCCCAAAGATAATCGAACATCTTCAAAAATTTCGGACATGTTCGAAAACATACGTAACCACTTTCCTCGCGAAAAAAGTTTCGAAACGTTTCCAACAAAATTTTTCCTGCAATGTAACCAACGCTTTAAAGTTTATTTTGTAAGGCATTTTTTTAAATTAATTTTTTACGTCGCAATCTGCTGTCGAATAGAAAAAAATTAATTTAAAAACAAATGCAATACAAAATAAACTTTAAATATCTAAATGCAAAGTTTATCATTTCATTTTTCCTCTCCTTAAAAAAATGATGTATTAAAAAAAAAAAAAAGATAAAAATTAATGTTACCAAACGATTGGTGGCGGCTTGATCATTACGCCACGAAAATGAAGGGAACGGGTAGCTTCGGGTCCGGACCCTAGCCCGACTTTTTTCGGGTAGGAATCGAAAATTCCCGACCCGAGTTAGACCCGGACCCGAGCTAAAGACCCGAATATCGAACACCCCTAATCGAAAATGATTCTTCAAGCTATTAACCCAACTGCTTAGGAACAAACAGATTCTTCCAAATTCCGCATCTTTTTAAGTTTGATTTTCAGAAATTCGGAAAAATTCAAAACAAACGCGCAAAAAAAAAAAAAAAAATTGCTAACGTTTTTTACGTCCGTGAAGTTGGCAGGACCCAGTCAACGGACTTGATCGAAAATAGTCTTATATTTATTTATTTATTTATTTATTTATTTAAAACAAAATCAACAGGTTATACACCCTATTACAGATTTTGTATTTTGCACCTAACACAAACAAAGTAAAGAAAAAGAAAAAGAAAAAAAAAAAAAAAAAAAAAATTTAAAAGTTTAAACTTGTTAAATGCTGGTCTCAGAATGAAGAAGGAACCCAGTGACAGACTTTTTGAATTGATTTAGGGACATGGTGAAGATGTCTAGGTCCAGAAGATCATTTAAATTATTATACAAAGTGATTATTCTATTAATAGGAGAGACTATGCGTGAAGGAGAAAGAGTAGGATTTGAAAAAAGTTTTTTTTGCCTAGTTCTTCTGCTTGGTATATGAAAGTTAAGTAGAGAAAGTATCTCAGGGCTGTCAACCAAGTTATTGCATATTCTGTAAAGCAATACAGCATCAGCCACATCTCTCCTGTGTTGCAGGGATAAGATATTAAACTCACTCAGCATGTCTCTAGTTCTAACGGGATGCCGACTATAATGAGGATAGACACCATGCTTACGATAATATAGATATCGCAAGAACCTTTTTTGTACTTTCTCAATATAGCTATATAGTAGCTTTTCATTGTACTTTAATAGTTCTGTGATTGTTCCAATTTGTTCTCTAACCTGAAAAAAACTGGAGCCAAAAGTTGGTGGGTCCTGCTAACTTCACGCGAACAGGACCCAATTTGAATTTATCAAAAATTTTTGCCTTTGTCGGTTGCTTTTGATTTGTTCTTCATTGTTCCGGCCAATTCAACGTTTGTTCTGCAACAGGTATGACAGTATTAGGAGGAGTAAGGGCACTGCCAACTTCACGGAAATAAAATAAAGTCAAATTCAGACGTTTAAATAGCTTGAATCGATTTCATTTTGTTTGTTTTCCGAGAAAAAGGTCTGTTCTTGTACGAAAAATACTATCAGGTTGAATTTTTCATTTTTGGAAAGACATTCTGGGTATGAAAAAATCATGGCCTATTTGTAATATTTAGGACTTGTCTATCAATGTCTTTTTGATTGTTCTGAAATGTTCTACAAATATTTCGGTACTCCATCTTCTCAAATCCTGGAAATACAGACTTTTGGAAAATTTACCTAGACTGGAAGATTTTTCTCGATCCTGTTTTTCTAATTTACCTCTTAATTAAAATATGTCATTAAAATTTGAATGTATACTGAGCTTGAAATAAGAATTTTTTTCAGTTTTGCTTTACGTTGTTTTTTTTTTTACTTTTAGCCTAAATTGAATATGGCACACATTTATATTTGCCCCAAAGTTTTACTCCCAGCAGGATCCTAATTTTAAAAGGAATATGATGAGCAAAGTTATGAATAATTTACAATTATTCCACTCAAGTAAATTCTGTTATTCTTCTGTTCCTTAACAAGAAATTAAGAAAAATAAAAGAAAAAGTAAACAAAAACACTCGGATCTCATCATACATTCTAGTGAATGACTGTACTGATTATTTACATTTTATATAAGAATATTTAATTCAAAGTATAACATATCTATCAAATATAATGGATTTTTTACAAAAAGTACGTTTAATTAACCTATAAAAGTATGATGTACGTCTAATTAATTGTTTAAAAAAAGTGCAAAATTTTGTAATTTCTGTAAATTTCTTAAATTTTTTTCCGCCAAGTTGAGTACGAGCCACCAACTAATTTGGCATCCTTCGTCTTTAACGGATTGCTCAATTACGGTTAATTATTTTTTTTAAAAATGAAACGCCGATTTACCTGTCCGGTTGTGATGTTATCGACCCTAATCGATCCTGATTCGTCAACTATCCCAACTTTTATTTATTTTTTTTTTTCTTTTTGTTTTCGTCAATCACCAAATTATTTTGAAAAAAACAGATTCACCTAATCACTTGATATTGTTTTACTTTTCGAAAACCCAATATTTCAATACTTCTTACAATTGAAAAAAAAAAAACGAAATTTTTATCCCGATATTTTTTTTAAAATGACACCGCAAACTCGCGTAATTTTAAGTAATGAGAGACGTGAAAAAAAAATTCCGACCATACTCGTCACGGTCACATCGCGTCACTAACAACGATTCAATGTTTCGCCCGTTTCCCGCTTGCGCGTTTCAATCCAATCTTATTCGCGCATTCGACGACTTCGTCTCTTTTAATACTGCTAACTCATTTTTAAAAATATATTTTTTTTTTTACTGAAAAAATATTTAATTTTAAATAATAACAATAAGAAATTAAATTAATGACAAATAGTTTTTTTGTCGTGTCATCCGATTTGAGTGATCGGTTGCTTGTAGGAAGTCACCCACGTGATGCAACGATCATCGTGTGAAACCGCAACCTTTTTTTTTTTTCTTCTTCCTTCTGTTTATTTATTTATTTATTTATTCGTTCGTTCGTTCGCGGCATTCCCGATTAAAACACGATGATGGGTCATGATGATGATAAAGAGCCATTAATTCTTGCGAAATGAAAATTTGTCATTTCGGCGAAATCATAAAATTAAACAAAGGGAAATTAAAACAATGGTGGCCGAAATGTAAATGATGATCGTGACATAAGGCTAATATTTAGAATTATAATAGCCAAAGGGGGCAACAACCCAATATTACAATATCATCTCTATGGGCTTACGTCTGCTGAGATTTAATTTATTAGCGATCCAGTGCCACATGCTGTACCTTGTACACATGGATATGACATTGCATTAGAATTGTAGCCATTCGCCGATTTCCTCGGAGGAGGATTCCAATTTTTTACGGGAAAAAATGCTGTGGTCAGTTTTAAAAAAAAATAAATGTTATTTTACTCTAATTAATTCAATTTCGGATTAAACTCTCAAAACAACAGGTTTAAAAAAAAATTAAAATACATTTTTTTTTTTTTTTTAAATCGCCAGAAAAATGAAAGAGGAAGCCTATTTTCTCTTAAAAGAGGGGAAAGAGGTGGAAAAATATCCAAAATTGATTTCACGCAGGTAATACTTCAATGGTCTTTTTTAAGTTAAAACGAAAGGGATTTCTGGTTTTGGCTTTTAGGTTTCAATTTGGCGCAGGCCCGTAACCAGGAAGGGGGGGCAAAGGGGGGCTCAGCCCCCCTTTGGTCAAGCTTGAGCCCCCCTGTAGATTTTGTTTGGCCCATGTAATTTCCCTATCTTCTTATTAGGGGCCATTTGAAGCCCCCCTTTGAAAATTTTGCGCCCCCTGTGCTTCTTAGGCTGGTTACGGGCCTGATTCGGCGATGAAACATGCTTCAGGAACATGTTGCGCAACATATAAAATAAAAAATAAAAATGTTGTCAACATGTTTCTATGCTGCAACATGTTTTTAACGTTTCAACATGTTGAGCAACATGTTTCATAGGGTGGATCGAAAAACACTTAATTTTTGAATTTGAAAATACCAAAGCTCGGAAAATTTGCATATTTTAGCCTCCATATTATCTCCAATTTTTCTTTTCGATTTTTGGAGGCCGATTTCTGCTGCCCCCAGAGGCCTTAAGTTTTTCAGTCTCAAAAGGACCGAAAAAATTATAGCGGTGCAAAAAAAATGATTATCTGTCGGAAATTTTCCGGAAATTTCAATAATTAAGACGACTTCACAGAAATTTAATCCATTTTTTTTTATGAGCAAACACGTCTGTTATTAAACTCCCTCTACCTCTTTCGGCTCATATAAAAAAAATGGCTCCAATCACTGTAAAACTGACCTTATTTTCGAAATTAACCGAAAATTTCCGATAGAAAATGAACTCTTTCGCACCAAGATACGGCTCTAATTTTTTCGGCCCTTATGAAACTTTGAAAAAATTTAGGCCTCTGGGGCAGCATAAATCGACCTTCAAAGATCTGAAAAAAATTAGGGCTAATATGGACGCTAAAATGCAACTTTTCCGCGCTGTGGCATTTTCAAATTTAAAAATTCGATTTACCCTAATGTTCCATCGTGAAATTGCGGCCTTAGCGAACCTGAAACTCTGCTGCCGCAGCATGAGTCGAAAGCTCACTTAAAATACTCAATTTGTCAACAAAGATTCGGAACAATTAACACCTTAATTCCTAAATCCACTAAATTTGAGTCCTTCAGACCTGATTTTTTTCCATTTTTTGTTGTTTGAATTTAAAATGAAAGTGCATGGCGTTAAAAGGCACACAGTAAATGTTAAAAACCTTGAAATCTGGGATTATGCAGCTAGCGCAATGTGTAAAAATAAAGGCTCCAAAAAATATTGATAGAATCAAAATATACTAAGCGTCAATGAGCAATGTTGAGCTTATAAAAACAAATGAAGGTTTTCAAACTTTTTCTACATCCTAAAAACGAATAAGTATTAGCTAACCGGCGCCTTTTTCGGAAGGGAAGAAATTTAATCTGCATTTGGCCAATTCTCAAAATCAAGTGCAGAATTACAAGCATAGAAAATTTAAGCTTTTCTGGCGGCGGCATTACACAGTAATAATGACAATTTATTTTAATTTAAAATCCCCCTTATTTCTACAACTCGGCAACAATTTGCCTGACGAGCATCATCATAAGCCCCGTGCTTAGCTTATGGAGTTTACAAAAATCATTGATAGAGTTAGAGTTCTTATTTGTAAAAAAAAATTTCTAGATTTTTATCAATTATTAAAAAAGGTCCAGTGAAAGGATCCTTTGAAATTATGATTAAATATTTCAAAATTAGTAAATCATACAATCCTAAATTGTAATGAAGGTGCTTCCATGGCTTTTTAAAACAGCATTGCGGATTGCCTATACTGGATAAATGTGAGACTTGCTAATCTGATTTTTTTTTTTTTTGCTTTAGAATCCCCAGAACTGGATGATGTTATGATAAAAAACTTCAAATATAGCCGGCCGTCCAATGATACCTTTTTGTTGTGGGGAGCTCCGACCGGAAAGGGTTAATTGACCTTATGACAATATTATATCCGGGAATACTCTTTGACGACATTTTCTACACAATTTAAAAATAATCTCAACACAATAAGTAAATACGTTTAGGGTATTACCATGAAGGTATGCTAGCCCTAAACCTTTTTCTTGGAAAGGGCAATTACCTTTATAAAAAAGAAAAGGAATGTTTGTAACAAACAACCGATTTTACCAGGAATGATTTTCATTGCAGGTTGGGAGTGTTGAAACTTGCACAATGTTAACATGAGCCGAATATAAAAATAAAGGTTGCCACTCCTGAGTGGCATTTCCGACAAAACTAAATTATAACTTTCTTAGAAATTATCATTTTTGGAAACAAATGGGTGATCTTAATATTTTATAAGTCTTTTAAAAAATTTCGAATACCGGTAATTCAGGGCTGCAATTAAAGAAGAATAGGATTCAGAATCGAAATCTATCCTTCCAAGAGCAATTAAAATCGGAATCATCTGCATCGAATCATAGGCACCAAGATTAATGTCTATTTAAAACCAGCTGAAATGATTTTTATGTTAATTATATGTGTACGTCCATATGAAAAACTCCCAACTGGCAGAACGTCATTTGGAATGTTTTGATTTTAACCAAATCATAAAAGTTTTTATTTTTTTTAATATTTAAAAATTATGTATAAATTATCACAAAATTTTGAAAATACATACATTTTGTATAAAAAACATAAATTTTTTTATGATTTAAGATAAATTCACAAGAGTTAAGAGAAAAATATAATTAATCCAATGCGAAAAAAATTTTTTTGTTTTGTTTTGTTTTCCTTTTCGCTAAAATCAAAACATTCCAAATGACGTTCTGCCAGTTGGGAGGTTTTCATATGGACGTACACATATTTCCTACTAAAAATCGTAATCTACGGCGAGCGGTGAAATATTTCTCATTCGGAATCAGAACCAGAGTGACATCGAAAAATATTGAAGAATCATCTTAATGGAAATCGCAACACTGACTAACACATCATTGTTTGCATTTAATTACTCACTTTATTTTCCAATGAAAGATGCCTTATTCCCAGCACACGGTTGAAATTCATACAACTTTGTTCGGGCGTCAAGTTAATTTTGACATTAAAATGAATCGGTCAAAACTTACCTGAAAATAAAGAAAAAGAAAAAATTAAAATAGCTGGGCTTGCAGCAGCAATGCTGCTGGAATGGGTTATGGGTTATATGCTGCAGCAGCATATAACCTATCACCTTCAGAGGTTTCAACGGCTGAAGCAAGAAAAATCGAATGCAAAGCTGTACAAACCTCAACAGCTGTGACAGTTAAAGCCCGGATCCTTGGCTTGATAAAATGCTCACGTAATAGTAAATCTTTATTTTAAAAAACCGCTTTTTTTTTTTTTTTTTTTTTTTTTTTTTTTTAATGGGATTTTGAGAATTTTTTTTTTGAAAAATTACAATTAATGAAGAATTTTTGAACTTTTTCCTTTGAAGGTTAAGGTTTTTTCTTGTTACTCATTGGAAGAATGGAAATTTAAAAATTAAAATTAAAATTAAAAATTTTCGTACAAAGTTTCACCCACCCCCTTGAAATTGAAAGTAAATAAAACAATCAATCACTTTTTGTTGCCTGGTGTCGATCTTGACTTTAATCATATTTAATTTACATACTTTTAGAAATACCGAAAAAAAATCGTTGTTGATTATCAAATAGTTTCAGCGCCCCAAAAGTATTAAACCTAAAACTGTTTTTGGTAACCATGCAAAAGCAAGAAATTCAAGTCACGCAAATTCAAGTTCAAGTTAACGTTTGTTATTTAAAAAAAAAAGTTGTGGATTTTGGAACCCCTGTATTGGAGGCTTTTAATTGTGGAAGCACTATAAACAAGCAAACCCTGTAAAAACTGGCTTCACTTTTTTTTCCCTTATTTTTCATAAATCTTGTACCAATGACCTCTAATTCTATTTTTATTCGTAATCCTGTAAAGGGCTAAAGAGTTTCATCATCCAGGTATAGACCATCTCTCGCAAATGCAATTCTCGCAAAAACTCGTTTCAATTTTATAAACATGTCGTTTTTCTTTTCATTCTTGAACCATTTCTTATTTCCCACTAATTGTCTTCGAATGCCTACGTGTAGAAACTACCTTGCAGCTTAAATTAAAAAACCTATATTTTGGTCGAAAAATATCCATGGAGATTTTGCTTTTCCAGTTCATGTGTACCCTGGGAAACCATTGATCCAACAGGAAACGGTTAGGTTTTTTAGGACTCTGGAAAGGAAGACGAATCAATGATGCGAAATCGATTAAAAATCGATCCAATAGTTTTGCCCCGGTTTTGAGGTAAATCTGTCTGTTATACCAAAGTTATGTAACTTCTTTTTCCGGCTTCTTCGGAATGTTATAATTATAAAGACGAACTAAGTGGGGAACCTGATTTTTTTCACATGATGTCAAGAACGCACGACCCCAGACGTACACAGTAAAAAAAAAAATGTAATTATGTAAAAAAGGGTCTACATACTCAGCATGTTATGTTTTCTATGTTAAAAAAGAACAAAGTTGCTATGTTGACTAAAACAAATGACGAAAAACAAAAGGCGATCTTTGCCGCTCAAAGTTTTTATTTTTAACAAAGTCGAGTTTGTTGATATTTTTATGTGGACCGATTTTAACAAGTGATTTTGTTAAATTTTTACATATTTTTTTTTAACTGTGTATGCCGAAAATAAAAATTTTAACTTTTCATAAACCGAAGTTGTGAACGTCTGAAAAGGCAAGATTTAGAGATTTTTCTGGTTTGAGTAAAGCATACCTTTTTACACTAATTTTTCGTTTATCACCAAAACATAATATTTCAGCCATAAAACATGACTCACTAGTCAATGGGCCTACATTCCTAAGTTACAAATTTTTAACCTAACTTTTACTATCAAATTCAATTTTCTTTTTCCTCCTTAGTCCAAAAAAAGGCTTTTAAAGTCAAAACTTTTTTTTTTTTTGACAGCCTTTTGTTTTATTTTTAACCCTTTCGAAGACGTTTATTACTATTAATTTTAGTCGATATAGTAATAAATAACAAAGTGTACTAAGCTCTGAGACATTAAACATTTTCTTTCAAGAATGAATATCGAAAACAAAGAAAATATTCATTGTAAATGATATGAGTGAATTATAGTAACTCATCTGGTGACACGTTTCCCGTAATTCTGCGACGTTTCCCCTTTTGTTAAAATCTTGATTAAATACTCGAGACAGTTTGTCACTGTCAATTATGCAACATATTTCGAGTTTCTCCGAGCGATGAAACAAGATTATCCCTTAATCTATCCATTCCTCAGTTTGTTAGTTTTCTGTTATTATTATTGCGATTAGTAAGGAAACGCTTTAAAAAAAGAGAGAGAGATAGAGATAAGACACTCCAAAGTCTCAAAGAGTAATACCGCAGGCACAAGATTCAAAAAAGAAAAAAAAAATAAGAAATTAATTAGACGAAAAATTCTGTGCCAAAAGTGTCCGGTGCACAAGAGACTTCACCGTTTCAGGTAAAAATTCTCAATTTATTTTCTCAACCGTGATAATTTTAAATAGAAATTTTTGGAATTTCTTTTCTTTTTTTTTTTTTTTAATTACAGCAAGAAAATACAGGAAAGAATTCGGTTCGAATCCTTTTAGGCTTGATTCTTTTAAAATATGACGTACATTGAACTCTGGGAACGAGATGTACCTGACTTTTCAAAAGGGTGAAAATACTCCCTATTCTCATGTTTTTGAAATAAATATTTAAAAATAACTAGTTTCGCGGAAAGCGAATATTTTTCTTTTCTTGTCTGGACTAATTTCTTTTTATGTTAGTTTCCTATTATTGTTATTCAGTAAAAACCGACAATCTCGTACATTATCAAACGGTTACCTTTTTTTTTTTTTTTAGGCGCAAGGCATTCATGAGAGCGATGATCTCGTGTAATTTTAAAATAGAAAAGGTTTCTCTTCAAAGTTTTAGGGTGAACATTTCCAAAATTAACTTCTTGATGGTTGTTCAATTTTTATTCTCAACTAAATTCTGAATAGCCTTTATTATTTAAAAAATTTTCAACCTTATCGCTCACCATCAAATAATTCAAATTTTTAGAAATACACAACTTAAACATTACCCTTAATACTCGTCGCGAAGAAGTAACTCCTTGGGGCAAAATTTCGAACTTGTTCAAAGGATGACAAAAAAACAATTTTTGCAAAAAACCCAAAGACCGACTTTTTTAATAAAATCTGTCGTTTTGGTTTTCAGTGAAACTTGGCTATTCATTCGTAGATCACAGTCACAGTCATATTTTTAAAAAAATGACTGGAATTTTTATTGTTGAACTTGTACAGACGCTTTTCCGAAATATTATTTCTGGTTCAGGACACCAACTAAATAATTAAAAACCATTATAATTATAATTGGTTTGAACATAACGTTCCATGGCAGACTACGGAGTTAAATTTTTTTAAAATTTTATTGAAACAGAGTCAATCGTTGCCAAAAAGTGATCCCCGAGAACTTTCGTTTTCCTTGCTTCCGGAAAAATTTCCGGTACTTAAAACGATTGAAAAAAAAAAAATTATCGCGTAATAATATTTTTAAAAAGAATGGAAAAAAGGTTTGCTTAATAATTCTTCACTTGAAAATAATCCCATCAAGTGCTTTCTGGAAAAAAAGATAATCTCCACGCTTTAAAAAATATTATTCAGCAATAACAGGACATTGATCCCTGCCTGATGAAAACTTAAAAAAAAAAAAGAATAATGGAAATTGCTGTGCTTGGAAGGAAAAATTTTATCTGATTTTTCAGGTGACTATTAAGTCATTAATCCATATCGTTTTTAGGGGTTTAATATTTAATATTGTGTTAATGTACTTAAACTCGTTTCATCCTATTAAAATAATAAGCTCTCGAAATTGAATAGGATTTAAGTAATATCAAAAAATTAAATTACGTAAATCTGAGGTTGACGCCCGAATAAATTCAAATTATTAACTTATTTAATTTTAAAGAAAATATTTCTCTTATTTTTCGAAATAAAATTGCAGTACAATATTTTTTTTGAAAGTATAATCCAAAATACAGAGGTTGCTCGGTTTTTTTTTTTGTACAGGGACCAAATTAATGAGCAGTTTGAAATTGAAATATTAATCATCTGTACGTATTTAAAAAAAATAAATGATACGCACCTTGCAGGCAAAGAGCGTTCAGAAAAATGAAACTTCTTATGGCAAATTATTGCCGAATCCTAACTTTATTACAATTAATTTATTTGCCCGAAATTGTAATTTTTTATCGATTTTTTTTTTTTTTTTTTTTTTTTTTTTTTTTTTTTTTTTCATTTCACGAATTTTGGAATTTATTGTCAGGTGGGGATAAAACATAAGTTTTGCATTTTTAATTTCACATCTAAAGTATAAGTTAAAGAAAAATTTTGTAAAGCAAATTTTACTTTTTTTAAAACATTAAAAATTCTAGACTGAGACTTCAACAATAACGTTCTCTTTTAAAGTTTTTGCAAAAAAATTAAAAATTTTCGATTCATTTTAAGCTAACCTTCACTAAAAATCAACAAAATCTGCGACTCACTGTTTTCATTTAAATAATTATACAAGATTTCTCCAGTACGTCGGGCAAGTCAGACAGCAGGACGTTGTGCTTACGTCGGAATGCTGTCCTGAATTTTTGAATAGGTAATCATTATTTGAAATTTTAAAAACTTAAGTTTTTAAAGTAAATTTTGACATGTAAAGACATGTTTCTTCTAAGACATCTCGAGCAGTAGAACTTTTACTTTCTTTTGTTTTTATTTTTCTGTCTGAAGTAACATGACACTTCGTTTTAAGATACTTCATCGAAAGAAAGAGTTTGCAGTTGGTTTCTGTCTTTTATTGAGTAGGACAATTACAGTCCAACACATTAACAAATTAGAAATTAGAATTATTTAAATGGTCGATAAAGCACTTTGATCGGTTCACCGATCGCATTTTTTTAAAAAAATGATTAAAAATCAATTTATTAATATTAAAAATTGAGTGAAAATTTTTAAAAAAATTAAAAATGCCAAAAGATTATGGCATTTTGGCAAATTTAATGCCCTTGCCCTGTTACAGCCATCCTTGTTTTTCTGCTATAACCGTGCTTGGGAGGCCAACGGGTCAATATTTTCAAACCGAATATTTTTTTTAGGAAGCTCAATACGTACCTAATATACCCTATAAAGGACAATTTTTTATATTAAATGATGTTAATTGGGCGAATTTTTGAAATTCGTCCAAATTAAGTACCATTTCGGCCCTAAAAACTTCAAACCCCTGGGCCTGGACAAAGAAATTTTTTTCGACCTAAAAAAAATTCAGGCTTCTTTTTCTATATAAATGAATGATTTTTTTCCCAGCAAAAATTAAAAAATAGACCTTCAAAATGAGACCTTTAACCTTTTCCTGACGGCGGCATTATATATAATGCCAATTTTATTCTTATTAAAAATCTATTAATTGGAAACTTAAGAAACTTAGTATTGACATATTTGAAGTGGTTTAGGGCCCAAAAATCCAAAAAAAATATTTTCCTTAAAAATTCGATTCCCATGTTTAGCTTATGGGAGTATTTTTGGTAGTTACAGTATTAATTTAAATTAATAGCTATTAATTAGTAACTTAGACAATTAATTGGCAACCTAGGAAACTTAGTGCTGACATATTTGAAGTGGTTTAGAACATAAAAATTTTTTTAAAAAAATTCCCAAAAATACGATTTCTATGCTTAGCTTATGGAGAAAAAAAAATATTAGCAAATCTGAATATTAAAAAGCATTGCAAATTGCCTATATTGCAAAAATGTAGGGGCATGTGAATTTAGTCTGTATTTTTGGCTTTAGGACCCTAAATACTTGATGTTACCATAAAAAAATTAAAAAATCACCGGCCGTCGGGTGATACCATTTTCTCAGTGGCTGCACCGACTGGAAAGGGTTAAAGACTACCTTCACTTTTTTTTTTTCCTTATTTTTGTTCGTAACTTTTTTACCAATAATCTCTGATTTTATTTTTGTTAAAAACTTTGGGCGTACATCAGATAAAAATTCTATGATTTCTAAGGTAACGTTTAAATGAAAAAATACCCCGCAATCAAGTGAATTACGTCATATTTTGCAGTTCATAGAAAATTTTACGCAGTTCGCTGAAATCATACAAAGCTATATTTCTTTTTTTATTAAATTAATTTATTTTCAATAATGTAGTTTCTAACAGAAGAAATTCAATATAAAATGAAGAGGAATGTTTAAAACGTCAGAGACTCATCGCAGCAGAAATCAAAGTCAGTCCGAAGTACAATCAATCAAATTCCTGCGCCTTTTGATAGCCGACGAGTAAAAATCATGTTTAGAGACCATTGTTAAAAACTTATGGAGCACAAATGAAGAAATAAAAAAACAGAAAGGATTATTTTTTTTTTTTCAAGTATCTCCCTTTTCTTTTTCAATATTTTCAAAAATGACAATATTACATCTTATAAGATATAAAAATTCTTAAACATCATACAAAATTTTTGTTTTTCAAATTTAAATATTAGATGAGAGTATTTGGCAGAATTTTGTTTTTAAACGAAATCTCAGAGCCAATTTAGGTGAGGTTTTTTTCCCTCCCCAAAACCCCTGCTTTTTTCCTGTTTCATCTATTCTGAGCTTACTAGAGGGGCAAATTCTAATTTAAAGTTAAGAAAAAAATTTTGCTACCCAAAAAGTACAATATCCCCACTTTCCCTAATCTAAATAACACCATATTGAATAGCTTATCCCCGCCCCTTGCATGGTACCTAGGTTGCAAAATCGAGTTCTCAAACATTGTGAATTTATGACGAAAACAATGCCTTACTCGTGGTTGACCAATGAAAATGAAAGGGTAGGGGTTGAGTCAAAACATTTTTTGCAACCTGATGACGTCACACAGGGTATTTATACCTGCCCGGGTCCTTTCAAAAATCAGTTTAATTGCAGCAACGGATCAAAATGGATTACAAGTGTCAACAAGTGGTTTAGTGAAAATGTGTTTGTTTGTTTATTTACTATTTTTTTTTTTTTTTTTTTAATAATTTTTTTAAAAATGTATTTATTATTTAATTAAGTGGAATTAGTGAAGTTCAAGTGACCAAAAAATCTAATTCTTGCAACATTTTTGCTCATCTCGGTGTAACTGCAGGGTTTTGATGCTGTAGTTAAATTGTAGATGGGTGGGAATCGAGCTGGTAAGTTCTTCGGGGGACAAAATTTTTGTTTACGAATCCGGGGCTCAAATTTGCTGCTCTGATCAAGGGTTCGTAACTGTACTGCAGATTTATGAAGCTGTAGTACGGTACGGAATCCGGGATTAAGGTAGCGAGCGCCTACAACGAATTTGAACATCAGTTCGTATTTGGGTTCAGAAATTATTAAAGTGCCGCGGTATGTTTCAAGACGTTTGAATTGATTTAGTTATTCAAAAATCTTGGAACATATCACGGCATTTTAAATATTGTCGCAACTTCAGACTTCATTTAGTGGATTTTTCATTTCCCGAATCTTAGAGTACTGTGTAGCCTTGAAATCATAGTACGTCTTACGATTTTGGGAGATAAAAAAGTTCAGAGTAAATTCAGGGAGATCCAATTTTTGTGGCACTAATTCGTTTCTTCGGTTTCCGATTCATTTTCGTGGTCCGAACCATAGTATTTACGTTGAGTTACGCACTTGAATCGGGAAAATCACAGGTAATATTCCTTTAAATTAAAAAAAAAAGTGGAATTTAAGTAGTGAATTTTTATTAGAATATCGAGGGTTATTAATGCTTTTGACCCCTTGGTCACAGGGTGACTGTATCATCAAGATATTTGCAGTACTCTGTTGAGTGGGGGTCGGAGTCGTTAGTCAGCGGCGAGCAGCCAATAAATTTAATTTTTGTCAAATACGCACTGGTGCGATACTTAAAATTTTCGTCATTTGTAGCTCTTTTATTTCCTGAGTCATGGCGTTCTATACTGAAAGTGAAATTTATAGTACGTCTTATGTCTCCGGGTATAAGGGAGCCAGTGTACGACTTTAGTGCGATTTCCAATACATCGGTCTCCCCCGTCACAGGATGCCTACATGGTCATAATATTGTAAGACTCTGATGACGGGGGAGATTTGTGTACGATTCGCAGCACCGACAGGAATTACAACTGGTGTTAGTGTACAGACTAGTCCTCAATGGTCCGTAATTTTTTTTTTCCTTCATTAACCATCTGGTTTTACTTCATGCTGCACTACAGGTGGAGTTTTTTGTGATCTGGTTGCTATGGTCAATATCGATATCTTTCACTACTTTTCTGCTTTTTTTGTCAGGGTTGTAGAAGCCATTTATGACCCTGGGCTCTGAGCCGTTCTACGTAATTAGAGATTGTAGTACGGGTGGGATCCTAGGATTGTGGCGGTGTTAGCTTTACAGTGCCAATAGTGAATCGCATTGGGGCAGTGGGAATATTTTTAAACAGTCAGGAGGTTTGGATTTTCTAATTTTTTGAAGAATTCTCGTATTTTAAATGTATCTCAGCTTAGCCGGTAAGGTTTAAAATTTTCAACAGTATTTGCTGGTCTGTAGCCTGCTACGTCCCTGGACTCTGAGCCGTAGTATGTACCTTTTTATTATAGTACGGTTCAGATTCCGGGAATATGGCGGTTTTTGGTTTCAATCCGTTTCTAGATTGCTATCCACTTTGATACATATCGTTCCGATTATTCAAATTGTACATATATTTCTAAAAATTTTAAAAGTCAGTTATCCAAGATTTTTGGTTCATTGACCGTATTTTGCATGTTTCAACAGCGGAATTTATTTGTTCCGATGTCTTCAATTCTTTTATGGCTGCCTACTTTGCCTGCTACGTCCCTGGACTCTCAGCCGTTTTATGTAACTTTCTATTATAGTACGGCTCAGGTTCCGGGAATGTGGCGGTTACAGCTTCGTCTAAACAAACTTCGAGCTATGACATTTAAACCGTGGGTCTTTGTTCAAAAAGATTTTAATCGTTTTCCTATTGGAATGTTTTTGAACAATGACTCATGTTTTAAGTTTATTCCAACAGAGCTGTTCGATTCTGAGTTTGGACGTCGATTCACATCTTGATCAGGATATTTAAACCTTGAAATTGTTCAAGAAGATTTCAAACATTTGACTACAGGCGGGGAGTTTTAAGATTTTTAATTTTTTGGGGAGGTATAAGCTAGTGTCTTAAGGGGCCTGCTTTTGTTGCTACGTCTCTGGCCTCTAGGCTGTCCTGTATATTTTGAACTTATAGTACGGCTCAGATGCCAGGGTTGTGGTTTTAAGATACATCGGGTTATTAAAGGTCTTGGGACACAAAAAGAAGGCGTTTTTAGAATAAATTTTTTTGGAAATCACAATTTATCACTATTTCAAAATAAAACTCAGAAAATAATTCTAGACACCCTTCTTTTCATCAAAGATGTGTTTCCGGATTATGTTTTAAACTTGGGTATATCACCAAAATTTTCATCGATACTCAATTTAGTGGAAGTTAAGTTAGCCAAGATATCAGATTTTGAGGGGACAAGAAGCACAGATAACTTAACTTTTCCATAACAGGCAAGTTCATTTACACACCTTAGATAGAAGAGGCATTTTGTGTTTATAAGTAATAAAAATGATTTTTTCCAGTCTCTGATGGTCTCTAATTTTCTGGTTTTAGTCTTTAAAGTCTCTAATTTTTAGGGGGTATTTAACTTCGATGCCTACATTTCAACTGCCAGCACTCCAAGAAAAGCTCAGTGGTTTGGAGATTTTTTGGTACATTTGCATATTATTGGACTACAAACGTTGCAAGGGGCTCATATTTTTGAAAGCATTCTCATGTTTCGGAGCTTGCCTTTATTTTTTTTTTCATAGCACTCTTGGTTCTAACGAATTGCTTCATCCCTGGGCTCTCAGCCGTCCTATATTGCATTAATTTATAGTACGGGTAAGATCCAGGAATGTGGCGGTTTCAGCTTCACACCGTGTTTCGATTTTGAATTGTTTCAAGCAGTTGGTCATTGTTTTACTAGATTTTAAACATTTTGCTACTAAAATGTTTTACAACGATGGCCCCTGTCATATTAAATATATTGCAGCTTAGTAGTTGGGCTGCTCTTTTGGAATTAGTGTCAGTCCGATGCTGTTGAAGTGCAGCCTATTGCATACTTCGTTTAGGGTATTTCAATGCTCGTTACAGTCTCAGGCTCTGATCCGTCTTGTGCAATTCAGTCATAGTACGGCTCAGATCCGGATATTGTGAAGTGCTGTCTGCGCCGGGATTTATTTGGCCGTCAGCCGTTTTGTCCGTATTTCGGTCTATGACTGTCATGCTACTTGTCTTTATTTTGTGATGTACTACTGTCTCCTCAATCGCAGGTTTGACTACAGTGGTTTTTAAATGTGTAGTACTCCGGTGATTGGGGAGAATCGGGCGTACCATTCTTCTTTTACTCAGACGTGGTTTTTTTTTTGGATTTTTTAGAAATTTTTTTCGGATAATATTAAGGGTTAAAACCTAGGATTTAAGCCCTGGTTACGCAGAAGCCTAAAGGATTTAAGGGTTGCAATTGGACAATTGCTTGCATGTTTTGGGCTACGGTAACAATGTTTAGTCATCCGAGTGACATTATAAAAATTTTTCAGATACGTAATAGGAATTCTGACGAGGGATTGAAGTAATAAGAGTGCCATTAAATTTACTGGATTTTTTCTCTCAGTTTTCACCCATCTAAATTTCGGGAGGCTGAAACTATTCTATGGGTTGGAAGGTTCTGCTTGCTCCTTGCATTTCCGAGTTTGAACCTGTGCTACGCGACTTTTCAAATTGTAGTACGGTACAAAACTCGGGATGGCAACAGCTCGTACGACGCTTTCAGGTCAAGGTTCGCGTCTACATGTGGAATTTCAAAGGTTAGTTCGTTTCAGGCAGTTTGAATTCTTTTAAATGTTTACACTACCTGAGTCATTCTCAAAAAAACGTACTTTCATGTTTTTAAGATGACTTGCTGCGCATGTCACAAACAAAAGAGTCAGCAAATAAAATTCGGTATTTATTCATTTTAAGTTCAGTTAAAAACATAAATTCTCCTTCCGAACAAGATATAATTATTATGAAGTCATTTTTTTTTCAAAATTATTCCTGTTAATTTGTCCTACCGACATGATTTAAGCTTAGCCTTACGTTTTAAAAATTAATAAGTAAAAAAAATATTTTCTACAGTAGAATCTTGTATTATATGTCGAAAAAGATATATTCTTCCTCCAGGATAGACATAATTATTTTTAAGCTCTTATTTTGATCGTTATGTGACATTTTTTGTCATACCGACATGGTACGTTTTTTCAGAATGAGCCACCTGTAGTAAAGTCTTACCCAGTAAAAACGTTTATGTCAAAATCAACATAAGTAGGTCCACATAATTCTTATGTTGCTTTTGTTTATTTTTCCCTTTTAGGAAAAACAACAGAAAATTTATGTGGACCGTTTATTACATATTTTTTACTGTGTAGTTTAAATGTGATGCATCTTTAATGCATCTGGCGGCAGATAAGAGTTTAAAATATAGACGACAAAACGCTGTTGCTTCTAGGCTTATAATTCATCTTCTGGTATATGATGTTGTCTACTGCCCTCGCGCCTTAGTCCTTCTGCATGATTTTAGGTTTTACGACCAAAGCTCTGTTGTAATCACGTAAAAGCCTAAAAATACTTTCTTACTTGAAGAATAAATGTTTAAATTTCAGTTTCGTTCCTAACTAACTTTTTTCCTTTTCCTTTGACTCACCCAATCGCGGATAAATGCCATTTCTTTGGGTAAAAATCGTTACAAATCAGCGACGTTAAACTTTACTCCAATTCCGAAAGGCCAGTTTCCCTTTTTAATCCCGAAATTGAACGCGCACTTCTGGGCAACTCTAACAAGTAGTCCTTAAGGGCTACTTTCCTTGCCTACATTGGCCAAAAAGCGCGAGTTCGAGAGCTTCAAAAAATAAAATTTTATCGAGATCTATTTTTATACAAACCAATGGCAGCAAAAATATTTTCTTAAAAGCGGGAGGTCACACTAATATCGAGCTTTTACTTGAGTTAATAAAATACCTTTTCCCTTGCTTCCCTGTTTAAAAAATCCGGGTTTTAAATAACTAAAACCGAAGGTAAAAAGCCACAAATTCATTATAACAAAAATTTAGATCCCATTAGTTACTGCAAATGACGTTTAGCAATCCATTAATCGACGTTCACGGTTTATTTTGCTTCATTCACAAGCTTTCCAATTTTATTTTCTTTTATATAAACTAATTAAAAGATGATTGGATTTCTACAGTAATTAGTTAGTGTGTCGATTACTTTTATTGTTTTATTGCACGAGGAGGGAGGATCCGGAAGATACAGAAAAAGGGCGCGATCGGGGATTTAAAATCAAAATTACTTTTAATCATGTTCCCTTCTCCGACCAAAACTAAAAATTAATGTAAAAGGAAATCTCTTTTTCCAGAATTAAAAAAAACTGAATTTAAAAATATAACCATGGGATTTCATTCCCGTTCATCCTTTTGATAACAACTTGAGCGTAACGAAAAAGTGGATTTATTAAATGTAAATATGATAGCCATTTCTCTTTGCTTTTTTTTTTTTTTTTTCATCCATCGAATTTGCGATTAAATTCGATATGCTATTATTTTTCTTTTTATTTAAAGGAAGTTAAAAGAAAATTTTCGATACAAGTTTCCGCCGCAAGTAGATTTTGAGAAAATCCCCCCCCCCCCTCCTCCCTCCAACACATAAAGTCGGTTTGAAAGTAGGGAACTTTATTTAATTACCTCAAGTAAAGTGAAGAGAGAGTATATATATTCACGAATACCCTTTTAACATGATGAGTTATATATACATGCGTATGGAGTTGTGTAAATCGAGGTCTGCTAACCGTAACGTTAAACGAGGTTCAGTTTTGTCCGATATACCAGGAGCATATCGATGGCAGATACGAGTCAAAGACCCTCTCTCTCATCCTCTTTCTCTCTCTTTCTCCTCTGTTTACTCAGTCATCTCTTTCTGTTCTGCGGTTCAAATCACAATTGCTCATTTTATCTCTTTTGCTGTGGAAATATTCAACTATATCTTCATTATGTCGAATTAATCGCTCTTTCAGTCCTGCAGCGTTGGAAGTAATGTTTGTTATTCCGCTTCCGGTCTGGCGCTTTATGCTCTTCGTACAGATTGGATTATCGAGCTTTTTTTCCCCCGGATTGCCGTGTTTTCGACTTAGGAGTGAATCAACTTGATAAGGGAAAATCTGCTTAGGTTCCTTGACAAAACATTTCTTTGACAAAAAAAAAAAAAAATTGTTTTAGCGAAAGAATGGCATATGTGACTTTTCGCCCTTGGAAAATGATGGATTCGAGTAATTATAACTTTGTGGGTCAATAGCTTTTCACTGTTATTAATAAATAAATATCCCATACTGAAAGGATTATCTCTTTTGATGATAAACTCATACAGCACAGCTCTTGAATAAAATATTGTATTGTGTTTTGTGTGAGGTCGAGAGGCAGTTCATTCTAAGGCTTTAAATTAAAACGAATTTAATAATTGTACTAAAAGCTCCATCTAGCGACTTTTTACGAAATTCAGGCTTTAAAAATGTAAAAATCGGATTCTCCGTTCTCCATTAAAAAAAGTACAAATCGGGTACTCATCCAGTTTCAACTCTAAAATCGATGTGAAAGGCAAACTACATGACTTTAAATTCGTTATACCGAGGTTTTGCTTGTACAAAGTTTAAAGTTTGTTACAAATTGCGTTTATATCCGGCTCTGTCCGATCAAAATCTCATAAACAACGCATATATACGATTACCTTTGGGGCTTTGCGTATATTACGTAAAATTGTTAAAGGGGGGAGGTGCGGCAGAATCTTATTATTCCTTTATTACCATCGGGGTGGAAGAAATCACTGAAACTCACATAAAATTATTACGTTTACCCTTTGCGTACCAAATTTTTTTTTCCAAAATGGTCCCTGGGAATAGTAGATTTCCAGGCTGGACCCGAAAAGTGAGATTTTTTACGAGGCCGTTGGCGATCTTCGCCTTCGGCTCGGATCGGCAAGAGGGCCGAAATCGAACAAAAATCGAAATTTTTCGGTCCAGCCTTGGAAACGTAGTTTTCAGGGCGAGAATAACTAAATTTGTTTTGTTTACATGAATCTCGAAAGTATACTTTTCGAGTCTAGCCCTGAAAAAGTTTTTTTAATGCTGGAAAGACTTAAAATGCAGCCAGGTTAATTTTAAATGGCTTTAAAACCATTCTTGACATAAAAATTTACATCCACCGCTACCTATTTTTAACATAAAGATAGATTACACAAGTTTTTATTTAAATCTTAACAGGAATTGAGGTACTATTTAATTTTCCTTGTGTTACACTTCTCAAGGGTAGGCCTATTTGGCGTTCACAAATTGAAGGGCACGCCTAATTAAGCTCAACATTAATTGCTCCACTTCTAATGATCCTTTCGTATTTGATAAATTTGACAGCGTAAATACCGTAAAACTTTTTTTTCAAATTCATTTCAGGGTAAATCATTTTTCATACTCAGTTTTACAGCAACGTCTATGGGTTCGGGAATATGTTTTCAATTGTAAACTTGTGCAAAATAGTAATGAAAATACGCATTGTGACATATCCTTTTTTTACATCTTCCCTATTCCACGTCAAACATCTTGTCTTTAATTAGCTTAATTCAAGTTGAATGAAGTGAAATGCAAGGTTAACGAATTCCTAGAATTTTATGAAAAAAGAAAAAAAAAAAGAAATCTTGTCACTCCGAAAATCTCAGCGGAGAAAGATAAAGAAAAAAATACTTCGCTATCTTAAAAACTGAAAAAAAAAAAAAAAAAAAAATGAACAGATTAAAGAGGAAAATAAGTTCCACGCAAAAACGAGAACAATCTACACGTCAAAAGCAGCGCGTCGTAAGTAAAGATATACCTCTGACGTTTTTTGCATAAGAGAGAAAGAAAAATCACACCCTTCCTTTAAAAAAAAAAAGGAATGGGCGTCAAGAAAAATTCCCTCTGCTCCTTTCGTAAAAACACATTTTCGAGAATAACATCATTAAGACTGGAAGCCGTCTTAATTTGTTCAGAGCATTCCCAATTTGGCGTCTTTTCTCCTCTCTTTAAATTTCCCTAATTTAAATGATGTTTTGAGATTTCCGTCATCTCGGCATCAGATATTATTTTCTATCCGCGGCCGAAGGGGGTTCCCCTCCTTATCCTCTTAGAGATGAGATTAACCCGCAAAATTTTCTATCAAGAACGTGGGATATTAATTCGTGTCTCCTCTTTCCCTCTCACCCATGAATTCTGCATCGATGTGTTATCGAATATTCTTTATCAACAAGTTATTAACGAAAATTAAACTTCATCACGACATAACAGGTTACTAAATTACGTCGTTAAGATGAAAGTGTAAAAAAAAAGAGAAAAACCAAAAGGAGGAAAAAAAAGAAAATAAGAGAAAGGTAAACCAGGATTATAAGATTACATCCCTTAGATAATAAATGAAGTAAAGTGACGTCATCGTGATCCCCCGGCACCGTATCCTTCAAACCGAGCATGATTAACGCCTTATTAACATAAATTATTAAAGTTTATCTTTTCTCCTTCTGATGAAATTTTACTTTCGGTTTCAACGAATTTAATGCACCTGAAATTAATTAATCTACTGGGCATTTAATAGAACAAAAGGAAATGACAAGAGTCTTCTTCCAAATTTTTTTAAAAATCATGCTAAGATCTTTAACAAGGCTGGTGCTTTCTTGGCACGAGACGGACCACGTTCATTGCCCCCGGGTTGCCAATTGTATGGTTTTGGTAGGACTGTCGTTCTTGACTTTCGGGAGAGAAGCTAAAAATATTTTTGTCCACATTGAAAAAAAGAACTAATATTTCTCATTATCTCAAAAGGCAGTTCAAAATTCAATTAGGTTCAAAAGTTAACCTTTAGCTAATTTTTAACGCCGACTTACTTAAGGAGATTAGGCGGCTCAGATTTTTGGGTTAAGTCAGAACAGAGGATAAAACTAGTGGATTTAAACCCAAAAACCATTCAATATAACCCTTAATACATTTGGGTCTCAAGTCTTTGATCTTTTTTTGAAAACTTTTGAGGGAAAGTAGGATTAAAACTGAGCAGGCCTCGAACTTGGCCCCTGAAGGTCCCTTAAGTCCATATTTTTAAAAGAAGTCCTTAAAAGTTCTTAAATTCAAAAAATGGTTCCTAAAAGTCCATAATTTTTTAATCTGCAGCGGACTTACAAAAAATTTCTTATCTTTTACAATAAAGAACATGATATTAGACATGACCATTGCAAAGTCTAAATTGACATGGTTTTTTTTACGTTTTTCATACTAATCAGATAAATTGTAAAAAACTTCAAACGAATATTCGTGAAAACAAGTTTTTGTCCTCGATTTTTTCTGGTTTATTAGAAAATACAGCAGTAAATAAACGATTAAATTTTTTTTTTTTTTTTTTTTTTTTTGCTAGAATTCAAAAGTTTTTTCAGTCTTACAACGGTCACCCTAGCGTTTACTTGTTACGTAACGCCCCCTAGGCCACTTTTTAACCCCCCTTTTTCCAAATTAAAAAAAAAAAAAAAAAACATTAATGCAAGTTTGAACAAAACGTACTTTTTAAGAATTTTTTTTTTTTTTTTTCACACAAGACAGCTAAAGCTTTTGCAAAAAAAAAAAACGTCTTGCGCACAGGCCGAGTACACAGTAAAAAAAAATGTAATTATGTAAAAAAGGGTCTACATACTCAGCATGTTACGTTTTCTATGTTAAAAAAGAACAAATTTGCTATGTTGACTAAAACAAATGACGAAAAACAAAAGGCGATCTTATGGCCGCTCAAAGTTTTTATTTTTAACAAAGTCGAGTTTGTTGATATTTTTATGAGGACCGATTTTAACAAGTGATTTTGTTAAATTTTTACATATTTTTTTTAACTGTGTAGTACACTCGGTTATTCTCTACAGGCAAGACCGGATTCGGATTCCTTGTAAAAAAACTAGCCTAAAAACATTTAATTTACCTCAAGCTTTTATACCGGACAGCTAAAGCTTTTGCAAAAAAAAAAACGTCTTGCGCACAGACCGAGCAGTACACTCGGCTTTTCTCTACAGGCCAGACCGGATTTCGATTCCTAGTAAAAAACTGACCCTAAAAAAGTATTCTTTACCCCAAGCATTCACACCGGAAAGCTAGAGCTTTTGCAAAAAAAAAAAATTCATGTGCACAGGCTGAGTAGTACACTCGGTTTTTCTCTACAGGCCAGACCGGATTTGGATTCCTTGTAAAAAACTGAGCATAGAAAAAATAATTTTCAACCGAGCTTTCACATTGGGAAGCTTGAACTTCTGGGATATTACATATCAAGCCTCCAGGCCGAGTATTCCACTTGCGTTTTCTGTACAGGCCAACCCGGTTTCGGATACCTCTTAAAAAAATGTGATCGGTGAACCGATCAGAGTGTTTATCGACTATTTAAATAATTCTCGAAAATATTTACTTGTTACGAACAGGGGTTTTTTACCGATTTTCGAACAGGGGTCAACCAAAGCTGCAGTATAGGCAATATGAGTCCTAATTTCGGAAAAATAATTTGAAATTCATAGTCCTCTACCTTGAAAGTATTCTGAAAAATTCGGTTAGAATTTTGATCAGAGGTCCACCAAACCCGCAGTACGGGCACAAGGAATTCGAATTTCGGAAAATATTTTTCAAATTCGGAATTCTCTACCCCGAAAATATTTTTAAATGTACGGTTAGTTTTTCGTCAGCTTCAACGAGAAACCCGCAAATCTGCATAATTAAATTGCTTTGTTGAGTAATCATTTTCTTGGAAATATCGAGATATCGATCAAGATTTCGAGATACCGATCGAGATATCGAGTAATTTTGAGATATCGATCTAGGCATTTATTGATATTTAGCCCCATACTCACCGATTGTAAACCACTTAAGAGAATTTTACCAAATGTTAATGGTAGCGTACCCTGATGAATATCTACTGCAATACGAAAATTAGCCTCAATCTGTAGCTGCGTTCCCGATTTAGAGTCCAAAAATATTTAAAATATTGCTGAATATTCAACATTTTTACTCACTGCATCCGATTCGCTGAACCGATTTGGCTCAAAAACTAATCAGCACCTACATTTCATCAGAAGTTGCTACCCACCAAAAATCATCGAGATCCGCTCTTTCGTTTTTCTGCTTTTCGACGGACATCACTTTTTTTTCACACATATATTCATATATTCACACACACATACTCACATCCATCCACCATCCAAATTTTGCTTTTTTTGGTATCAGGGGACCTCAAAACGTGTAAATATATCGAAAACTGAAAATCTGAAAGGCTTCTACCGTATAACCATATGGTATCTGCCCAAATCACCGATTTTGACGAAACTTTGGGGGTATGTTAGGGTACCCTAGAGACCACTTATGGACCATCAACCGAATTTTTTTGCAAGCCCCTTATGGGGGTTTTCAATGCGAGCTTTTTTTTTCACTTTTTATTTTTTTACTATCGATTGGAGCGGCCGATTTGAACGAACTAAAAACGAAAAAAAAGCTCTTTTTATGGCCGATCTAGGGCCGTAGGTGCCGTTTTTCGGAAGTAATTTGCCGAGTCGGGGGAACCATTTTTAAGAAAAAAAAATTTTTTTCTCCCTAATGCAATCGCCGGATCCAAATTTGGGCATCACAGGGAGAAAGTACATAAAAAAATACGTCTTATACGTATTTTCAAAATTTTTTTTCAAAGGGAGAAATTGGGCTAAAAAAGGGCCGAAATTTTAAAATCGATTTTTTGCAGTCATTTATTTTTTGGATCAAAATTTCGCCTTCATAGGCTGAAAGTACTCCAAAAATTACCCCAAATACGATTTTTTCCTCATTTTTTTTCGGCCGAGAAAACGGCCCAAAAAAGGGCCGAAAATTTAAAATTTAAATTTCAACCGGAGGACCAAGCGTCGCAGAAACGGCGTTATCATAGGATGAAAGTACGCCTAAAATTACCCCAGAAGAGTACTTTTCCGCGTTTTTTCAAAGTTGTGCAAACGGCCAAAAATGAGGCCGAAACCCAAAAAATCGATTTTCGGCCGCGACCCTTAGCCCGGACCAAAATTTCACTAACATAGGCTGAAAGTACGCCCAAAATTACCCCGGATACGAATTTTTCCGCATTTTTTTTCGACTGAGAAAATGGCCCAAAAATAGGCCGAAATCTTCTAATTAAAATTTTGGCCGAAAGACCAAATGTCGCAGTAACGGCGTTATCATAGGTTAAAAGTACGCCTAAAATTACCCCAGAAGAGTACTTTTCGGCACTTAATCCTAGTTGTGATAACAGCCAAAAATAAGGCCGAAATATTACAATATATTTTCGGCCGCGACCCCTTAGCCCAGATCAAAATTTTACTATCATCGGGTGAAAATATTCATCAAATTCTATCCAGATGCGTATTTTTCCGCAATTTTTTTCAACTGAGAAATTCTCCCGAAAATGAGCCGAAATCTTGAATTTCAAACTTCGGCCGAAAGACCAATCTGCCTCTTATATAGGTTTTTTGGAGACGATTATATAACTTTACGCATTCTATCCGCATATTTTAAAACTAAAAAATTAGTTTGCATTCTAAAAAGGTGAAGCTTCCTGAACTAAATACAAAGAGATACAAAAAATCACACCGATTAACCTGCCAGCTTCTCGTTTAACTCTTGAATACCACGTTTAACTTATGGTCTACAAGATTTTTAAGTTAAATTTCCGAAACAAAAACATAGTTTACAGCAAAACTGCATGGATTTTTAATCTTCTTAAAATTGATTTTAGCGGTAATCACAGTTAACGTGACTCAAGAATTTACTTCAATTTTCAAGTTATTTAGGCCATTTCCTCAGTCGGAAAAATGAGGGAAAATACGCATCTGGATAGAATTTGATGAATATTTTCACCCGATGATAGTAAAATTTTGATCTGGGCTAAGGGGTCGCGGCCGAAAATATATTGTAATATTTCGGCCTTATTTTTGGCTGTTATCACAACTAGGATTAAGTGCCGAAAAGTACTCTTCTGGGGTAATTTTAGGCGTACTTTTAACCTATGATAACGCCGTTACTGCGACATTTGGTCTTTCGGCCAAAATTTTAATTAGAAGATTTCGGCCTATTTTTGGGCCATTTTCTCAGTCGAAAAAAAATGCGGAAAAATTCGTATCCGGGGTAATTTTGGGCGTACTTTCAGCCTATGTTAGTGAAATTTTGGTCCGGGCTAAGGGTCGCGGCCGAAAATCGATTTTTTGGGTTTCGGCCTCATTTTTGGCCGTTTGCACAACTTTGAAAAAACGCGGAAAAGTACTCTTCTGGGGTAATTTTAGGCGTACTTTCATCCTATGATAACGCCGTTTCTGCGACGCTTGGTCCTCCGGTTGAAATTTAAATTTTAAATTTTCGGCCCTTTTTTGGGCCGTTTTCTCGGCCGAAAAAAAATGAGGAAAAAATCGTATTTGGGGTAATTTTTGGAGTACTTTCAGCCTATGAAGGCGAAATTTTGATCCAAAAAATAAATGACTGCAAAAAATCGATTTTAAAATTTCGGCCCTTTTTTAGCCCAATTTCTCCCTTTGAAAAAAAATTTTGAAAATACGTATAAGACGTATTTTTTTATGTACTTTCTCCCTGTGATGCCCAAATTTGGATCCGGCGATTGCATTAGGGAGAAAAAAATTTTTTTTTCTTAAAAATGGTTCCCCCGACTCGGCAAATTACTTCCGAAAAACGGCACCTACGGCCCTAGATCGGCCATAAAAAGAGCTTTTTTTTCGTTTTTAGTTCGTTCAAATCGGCCGCTCCAATCGATAGTAAAAAAATAAAAAGTGAAAAAAAAGCTCGCATTGAAAACCCCCATAAGGGGCTTGCAAAAAAATTCGGTTGATGGTCCATAAGTGGTCTCTAGGGTACCCTAACATACCCCCAAAGTTTCGTCAAAATCGGTGATTTGGGCAGATACCATATGGTTATACGGTAGAAGCCTTTGTGCTAAAAACAATGCTTTATTCTCCCTGCGGTCGATAAAGCAAAACAAGTTCAATAATTTTTTGGACTTTTCCGGGACGAATTTGGATCTTTACTTTTCTCGTAGAATAGAATCCGAAATCGGTCCGTTCCGAAACGGTTTGGCCGTTCAGTAAATTAATAACCAAGCTGGACGTAAAATTCGTAAGAAATTGACTAGTTTATAAAATTTCTTAATTTATTCCCCGGAATAATTTATTTTCTTCAACAAATACGAACGCGAAGAACAAACCGAAGGCATCAGGAATTATTCATTCAAAGAGCAAACATTTTACGACCCCTGAATTTTTTATTCCGATGTTTAAATAGTATTTTTTTTTTTAACAGGAAAGCCATAAAAGTGCCTTTTGTCAACATTTTTTTTTTGTTGTTGTTGCTACTCGGGAAATAAATCTTTTCTTTCGGAAAAAGATATAAAATGTAAATGTACATTTACTCCTTGGAAAAAAAGGAAAAGGAGGGAACAGATGCGAACCAGAGCAAAGATCATAAATGTAAAGCGCGGGTCGATGGATTTCCTCACGTGTAACACAATGAAAACCTGGAAAATGAGAATTCAAGTAGGGTTTCAATATCAAAGCCCCCCGGGGGTATCCCGTGTAACGCTTTTAGTTTTTCGAACACGTCCGGGTAGCAAAATGTCTGGGTAATCGGTTTTCATCCAATAAAAAATAAATTTCGTCTTTTTATTCAATCAGAGTGAAAAAAAAAAAACTTTGTTTGGGGAGAGTTGAGTATACTTTATTTATTTTCTTAATAAGGTTAAAATTTTCTCGGCAAGAGACTTTTCTTTATTGGAAGGGAAACTCCATAAAAAAAAAAAAAGGAAAAAAAAGGTAGTGATCCATCTCACGGTTAGGTGGCACATTGCGGATTTAGAAAATGAGAAACGGAGGGAAAAGGGAAGAAGTCGTGTGTAACAAAATAGAGTAGAAAATAATCTCGTATGAGGTCGGAAGCCTGACGTGTCTGCGGAATCCGTGATTGAAAAAAAAAAAAAAAAAAAGTTAACACAAAGCAAAAAAATAAAAATAAATATGACTGATGGTTTTTTTTCCGACAGAATAAAGAAATTTGTTTCGGATATTCCGAAAAAAAAGAAAATAACGCGTTCGCAATACTTTTGAATGACATGCGGCGCAATAAGCGATGACGGATACATGTTCCGCTAAAGGTCTACCATTTTCAAACCGTTTTAACATCAAATCTAGATTTTCTCTCCTTTTTCTGCAGATGTCGTTTTTCTCAAAACGTAAAGAGTAACAGAAAAAAAAAACAGTCAAAAGTCATCACCAGTCCATTAGGAAAAAAGGTAATGTGATCGACCTGAAATCTAATCTTTTGGATGCGAAAAGTGTTGTTTTTAAAGTGGAAATTACTTTTGTCTTAGATGAACTCGTGATAGGCATATAGAAAAAAGGGCTCCTACGCTCAAAAATCTGTGATATCCCCTGAAAATGATGTTTGAACAAAATGCTGAAGGAACGATCTTGATGTGATAAGGCGCCATATAAAGTTATGGCTCCTCCACCTTCGGTGGAGCCATCACGTGACTTTAAGCTGAAATCGTCTTGCTGATGACGAACCAAAATGACAAGGAAACTTACGAAAATACTTTGACTTTTTTTGAAATGTTTCCTCTGGTAGGGAACTGGTTAGCTATATTTTTATCGCTTTTTTATACTCTTATTTGAATACTTTAAATCGCGCTTGAACTCTTCCAATTAAACTTTGACCATGGCGTCCAGCTGATGTCTGCCCACGAAGTCGGAGGACCTGGGGCAGTTGGGATCAAGTTCTCAGTTATCCTATTGGGTAGAGGTCCCTATGTTTGTCATCCCAATGTATACAAATTGTATACAAATTGTATACATTGGGATGAGCAACATAGGGACTTCTACCTCCTATTGTGAAATAACAATTTTTTCATTCATTCATCAGGTTATCCATTACGCTTATTCCATTATTCCTGCTAAACCACTGGGTGCTAATCGTCAAATTTTCCGATTTCAAAAATGAAAATAAAATAAAAGAAAATCGATTGGATGATTTTGTAACAAAAACTCCCGTTCAAAAAGCGGATGCACACACACACAAAAACAAGTAGCTCGTTTTAATTACGCTTTAATTTACATCAGAATGCTTTTTATCCTAAATGAATGATAATGATTTTACTGTATGATTTATCGAGCTCTTGTAGATTAAGATTTAATCTCCTATTCAAATTGAAAAATGTTCCATTTTTCCTCTTTCCTAAATTTTTTCCCCCGACGGATTGAAATCTTGTTAATGACGTGAGGCGACATCAGTTTTGACGTCAAGTGCCGTTTCTCAGGAAGTTCCCGCGATAATCAAGACAGAAGGACGTGTTGTTAATTCCGACCTAAGTCTCTTCGACTAAAGTCGAAAAAAAAAAAAAAAAAAAAAAGTATCTTGAACGGATTATTTGTACTGATTTCACAACGTCCAGGAATGAATGGGAAGAAAGATAAGCCCATTTTGATGAAAATACCTGCTTTAGACGTCGCAAAAGCAAGAAGCATTTAGATCATTAGCACAAAAGTAGTCAAGGGGGAAAAAAAATGAGAGAAACGATGCGATATGCAAAATATCCTTTTCACGGGGTCGAGTTAAATACTTCAATATACGTTCGTTTCCTGTCGAGGTCGCATTTTCATACTTTATATATCATTCGCTATTCACATGGGTCTTCCTGTCGGAAATAGAACAGAAGCGTCAAGGAGGGTAAATATATGGAATACGTACAGGCGTAAATAACTAAACAGATTAATTCCGTGCGTTGACTAAGAACCTAATTCGTAAAAATCGATATGCTACCAGACATATTCTAACAGCTATCAAATTTTTTCCCTGTAAACCAACTAACTAATGGCTTATAACCTTTTAATTCCGGATTTAAAGAATATTTTCTGGAAAATTGGAAAAAAATTTCTGCAAAAAATGGAACTTTCAATTACCATGGATAGTCAGGTAATTAAGACAATCTTTACGTTCATGCTACGCATACGGTTTTTCAACCCCTCCGATTTCATTTAATGACTGATGATAAAATGGCGAAAATGAAATTGTTAACCTTTTCCCAAAGGGATCAAAGTTCAAAATGAAAGATTTCCCTCTTCCAAAAACGGTACTTCCTAAAATTTCGGGCATAAAGTTAACCTACAACCCCTTACGGGCCTGTGCTACCCGTTTAAACCTATAAAATGCGCCTTCCGAATTTTGATGCAAGCAACCGGCATTACAAGCATGTAATGCAAAATATCGAATATTAGGGCCATTTCTAAATCTTCGGTCGAGCAGAGCTCCCTTTTTATTCTGTACTTAGGTTCATCTGGCCGACTCCGGATAACTAACCTTCCTTATAAGTGTTGCAGAGCACACTGATTTTTTTCTTTTTATCGACGACTTTTCGAAGGGCGGGCAGGAGCTTAGGCCTAAAGCCCAAGAAGATAGTCGTTTGACGTACTAACGGTTCAAATTTTGGTAAGAGTAAACATTAGTTGTTCGTAAAATACCGGACAAAGGATTGTGATTGCTACACTGTGAAAAAAATGAACGACCGTAATAAGGTTAAAATTACTGTATAAGATTATAGTAAATCTAACCTGAAAAAAGTAAATTTTACTTTTGCTAAAGTGAAATGTACTTTAAATTAAAGTTAAAATCCGCCATCTTTAATTGAATAGTTCTAAAGTAATTTTTGCTTTAAAAATATTGTTAAATCTACCATAAAAAGTGCATATTGAATTTAATGTATGATTTACTTTAAAATACAGCAGAATCTACTTTAACCTTATAGTTAAATCTGCTATTTCGGAAGATATTCATTTTAAAGTACTCGTTACTTTAAAATACGAGCTAAATTTACTATAAAGGATTGCAAGTCAGCGTTGTAGTGTCCTTTACATGATTTATTGTAAAATTTACCGTAGTAAGTGTTGTGAGCAATTTATTTTACCCGATATAAAAGGTGGCCGACAAACCGATAGGTATTATCTAATTTGTTAAGGATTAATATCTTAATGTATTGCGGACGAAAAATTGAAAAACATGTCATATTTGCTTATTTCAGGCCTAACTAATTCTTTTTTTTTTTTTTTTTTCTTTAATTAACATTGAGAAAGAACATTTTCAAAAAAAAAGTTAGTTCAGTCTCAACTAATAAATAAAAATAATAAAAAATTAGAAAGGCCTAATTAATTTTTTTAGTAAAAAAATGTGAGTTGTTGTTTATTGTCTCATTTTTGCGCTTCTTAATATTCCATTTTAATGTTTGGTATTTTTAGAAAAGATAAATTTCTTCAAAAGTCAGTATATGAAAATTATTAACCTTATTTCAGCCCATTACTGTTTTAGTTTAAAACTAGATACAACAAGCTTCATATATCAATTTTTGGACGGCTTCCGGCAGAACGTGACGTGGTGTAGTGAACAGTGGCACGGGCTTAGAACCCTTAGGTCGCTGGTTCGGGTCTCGGTCGATGCGATTTTTTTTATTTTTTTTTCCGATATAGAAATCATTTTTTCCGGTCTAAATGGTAACTATGAATGCATCTGAATCCTTTCTCATTATTTTCTTAACGAAAATCATTTCGATTTGCTTTTTATAAAAGAAATAAGATGGCTGTTTGCAGAACTTATTACTGTTAATAAAAGTAAAGTTTACTATAAGCATAAAGTAAAAGTTACTATAAGGCAGCAGAAAACAATTCCAAGATAATTTTTAACTTTAATTTACAGTAAAAGATAACCGTATTACAGTCGCTCATATTCTAACCGTAAATTACAGTTGTCGACAACTGTATTACACTAAATCTAACTTTAACGTTTTTCTGAGTGTAAATCTCCCCTAGTTCCTATAAAAAATCTTTACGATTTTAAAAAAAATCTTAAAAAGTTCAGGGTATGTTATGTAATGTACATAATGTGAATTTCAAGATGCAGCCAAGTTGGACGATATCGAGTATCTTTTGAATTACTCTACCCAGGAGTTTGTCTGCATCCCATCTGCCTGAAATTTCGTCATTCTGATTAGACAAAATCTAAGGGATCGAAAACTCAAAAAAATGTTTACTACCCCATATAGGCCGTTACAACATGAGGTCCTCACCAAATTTTCAGAAATTTATGTTTGAAAATGAGTCAGACAAAAAATTAAATGATTCGAACCTAAAAAAATTACTTTTTACCGTCAAAAATCTTACAAAAATTACGCAACCTTTAAATATATTTCTGAAAATCTGGAAAAGTTCAGGGGATCTTTTTGGACGGTATATTTAATGTAAGTTCCAAGATGCAGCAACATCGGAGGACATCGGTTTTGTTTTTGACGAATCTATTCCTGGAATGATGGTCAACAAAGTCGCTGAAAAATTTCCCAACGGAAAATTGGAAAAATTATTGTAGTTCCCTTTTTTTTTTTTTTTTTTTTTAAATTAAAACTTCAATATGATTATGATTATCTTCCCTGCTTTTCCCCACAACTGAATATGTAACGTTCCGTTACAAAATATTAAAACGGATTATTGGTCCGAAAATCGATTTCGCTTAAAACAATAATGCTCTTACCGCAAAACGGGCATGGGAAGCTGCGAAAAAGCTGATAACAATTCGATCTATTCCGATTTCGCATTCTGGTAACACGATACGGATGAACGAGTGCGTGCTTTATTCCACTCTCACATAGATTTACGACCTTAAATGCTTCTTTCGAGGGAGGGGAGTTGGCGGTGAAAGTCGATCAAAATACACCCTGGGAAATAAAAGAATAAATAACTGAGAACATCCATCGGTCATTCGATACAATTTTCTTCCTCGGAAATTAATCCGAAAAAAAGAGGAAGAAGTAATAAAAAAAAAAAAAAACCGAAGACCGAAGCGAATCCATTTTAGGAAACTGTTTTGTTGTTTGAACGGTTGTACAAGGGGTTGCGAAGATTGATTGACAACCGTCAGAAAAGAGCTGAAAAGTCATGAAAAGTATCGGAAAACGATCAGTTATGTCGTTTCAACATGTAGCAAAAATCGAAATCAGGCGAAACCCGCATTATATTCACCGATTGAAATCTAACTGCTTTTGTTTTAATTAGATTTATGAAAAGTGACCAGACGGTCGACCGTTCGACTCCCTTGTTAACACTCTTCGAGACCCTTTTCCCTGCATTACCATTCAGATTTATTATCACCATTGTTTTCTGCCCTTTTCTTCTTTCTTTTAAAATCGGATATCCAATTATAGCTGAAAGAACATAAATGAATGGGATTTGCATGTTTAAAATCCATGTTGATTTTGGGATCAGCGATTTGAATCTTCCCGAAAGGAAAAGTAAAAGGAAATGTATTAATAAAGCAAGCACAAGGAAAATGCGAGTGACCCAAGTGAACCTATACAAATAAAAGCCAAACTATGTGTATAAGCAATCGTCTCAAATGCACGACCCCCTCCCCTCCCCCCTTTTAGGAAGGAGGTGAAATACCCTCAAGACGGCCGTCATCGATAATTTCGAATGCTACTTTATATTTTCGTCCTTTTTTGCGCGTTCATTATGCTTTTCAGTTTTCTAAGATTTGGCAGCTTAGAAAGCTAAAAAAAAAAATTAGAAAAGCTCGGAAAAAGTTGGTAAAAGCAACAGGCAACGAGCAACTGTTCGGTCGGGAGCCACCATGCGTGTTGTTTTTTTTTTTTTTCATGCCGGCGATGAGTGTTTGAATTTCGGTTTCATTCTTTCTTTTTCCCTTTTTCGTAATATCTCTAATATCTCAGAGGTGCCAATCTATCAAAATATGAAAAAGCGGGGAAATGGAAGCCTGACAGAACTTTTTCATTCCTAGGACTCAAAAGTAGACCTTAAAATGTGTCGTCCTCGGAATAAAATAGTAGATTTCTATTCAAGGAATGCAAACGACAAAATTGTTCGTCGAGACCGAGTTTTAGGCCCGAGTCGAAGGCAAGGGCCTTAAATAGGTCGAGACGAGCAAGTCGTTTGCATTTCTTGCATTGAAAGATATTATCACAAAGTACGGCGTAAAATAGACTGTAAATACTTCCACTTATTCACCCTAGGGCGGAAAAGTGGACTTATCTGCGCTGTGTGATGAAAAATAGAATTCTTTGCAGGTATCGAATAAGGTTAATTTCAAGACTCGACCAATTACGGATCTCGGATTCGCCTCGGACCGTAAACTTGGTCTCGTACTTAAAATATTTAAATTCGACAGCTGTAAAGAAAAATACTATTTTTGTTTTAAAGAAGTAGGTAAAGGTAACTCATGGTTTGGTATGCTGACTCCGGTGCTGCTTAAAATCTACAGTTTTTTTAAATATTATTTCACTTTTTCGTAACAAGAGCCGGGTTTTTCATTCACCGGATATGCAATACTATAATTTGAATATGGAACAAAAGGAAGACTTTCGCCACAGGATTTTTGCTAATAATCTAGCCATATTGTATATAAATACGAGTGTCCTCACTGACTGACAGATAAGCAGATAAAATAATTCCAGCCAACCGAAATGTCTGAAAATAGGGGAATAAAAAGGTTCGTCCCGTTCTGCCATTTGACGAAAAATCCTGGAAATTTTGTTCTGCGGAACTGCTCCCGAGAAAATCCGGAAAATTCAAACGAAAAAAAAACAATTTTTTACCATCAAAGAAATACTTTTTTTTTTTAAGTGGGGAAATTGGAGGAGTTTGACGCGGACGACATAAGTTTATATATTTAGATGGAATTGTATTTTTTTTCTTTCCAATTTCAAATTACCGAAAAAGATAATTATTTCTATGCTAATTTTAAAACGGGATTGATCCTTCCCCCCCCCCCCTCTTCCCCCCCGGAGAATTGAAATAAAACAAAATATCCAAATCTTTAATTTTTTCCCAATTTATTTTATTTATTTATTTATTTCTCAGAAAAAGTGGCTCTCTGACTGAACCATCCTTGCCCCACCCATGGGTACATCCCTCAAATATTTTTTTTAATTTTACATTGAAAAAATCGTTACAACATGCCCTGGCAAAATAATACAAGAACTGCGTTCACATCATTTTTTTCCCGTCGTCTTAAACGTAACCTATAACCCGAAAAAAAATGAAAATAAAATTTCATTTGAAGCACATACATCCTTAGCATTTACAAAAGCTGATAAAAAATGCTTGAAGCTATATTTGCGAATTTCTCATATTTTAGGATCGGTATCAAATTACAATTGAAAAGAAAACATTGTTCAAGACGAAACAAAAAGACGTGAAAATTTTCGAAATCGAACTCCAAAGAAAACAAAATATTCTCAAAGAAGACTTTTTTTTTTTTAATATCATCTTTTCAAGACAATAGAAACGAATAATTTGTGAAAGATTGAAGAGAAAAAAAAAATTCTATTTTACATTTATTTCGAGCTATTACCCATCGAATTTCCCATTTTTCTTTTTTAAAGTACGACGCATTTTTCCATCTTTTTTCTCACCTCTAAATGGGCAGCGAAAATGATTTAAAAATTTATTAAATGAGTTGGGGTGAAAGAAGGTCGGGGGGAGGAGGGGTGGGGGGATTGTCGAAAAGGAGGGACTAGGCAAATATTAAATAGAAAGGTAAATAAATTGAATCAGGGGAAACGGC
This sequence comes from Liposcelis bostrychophila, assembly GCA_037577465.1. Lineage (NCBI taxonomy): Eukaryota > Metazoa > Arthropoda > Insecta > Psocodea > Liposcelididae > Liposcelis > Liposcelis bostrychophila. The sequence continues at coordinate 2,256,819 of CM075213.1, read as the reverse complement.
TTTCCCTGTGAAATTTCTCTACAAAACTATTATCCGAGACGCTGACAAGATTTAATTTAAAATTACATCCTAGTGAAATTAATATTTTTACATTGGGAAAAAGAGGAGGAATGTAATCAAACCTTTACCTGGGAATCGGTGAACCCTAAATAAAATTATAAAATGGTTGCTTTTAATAAAACCACACAGAGAGAGAGGGAAAGGCGGATGGAGTATTTAATCTCTAGTTTTATACAAATCGCATGTTATGAAATTTACACGACCGAATAACGCCAGCCTTTTTTTTCCTTCTCAAACGAAACCGACTAGAATAATTCAGCTACCAAGGGTTTTGTAACTTTTCACCCCTGCGACACGAATCCATCAACCCCCCCTCTTTGATTTTTATCTCGAAATCAATAAAAATATCGACGCTTCGAAATAAATCAGGACTACATTTTTTTTTTTTTTCAAATGGTTTTCGGTGACGTGTAGATTAATAATCAATCAGTTATCGGTAATCGATAATCCGCGAAACTTTTTTTTTTTTTTAAATGACTTTCGATCTAATTTTGAACGCTAATTCAATCAAAATAAATGAGGCGAATTTGAAAGTTGTTACTCATTAATCATTGCATTCAGTCCTGGATTTATTTAATTTTTTTTTTAAAGGAAATCAAAGTGCAAAATTTTTAAACGATATAAAAAATTCATGGCTGTCAGTGTCAGAGATTCATGCTGCAGGATTTATCCTCGTTTTTAATAACGTTAATCGTATAAAAACGTATGAGTGGGATTCTTTTTTTTTTTTTTTTTTTTTTTTTTGTAAGGAGAAAAAACGGTAACTAAACGTTTTTTGCATTAAGTAAAAGACAAGTTCACCGTGCGTAACTCGATCGGAAAGTTTTTTGGGAATTCGATTTCCCTTCCCTTTGGACGTAATCGAATGAAGTAAGGCAGAAACGGACATCTGGTTCGGTCGTGAAACTTGGAGAAAACTTGACCTCCGTTTGAACGAACTTCGACTCTAACGTTTTAAGGTTTTCCCATTGAAATCTTTAACGAATCAAGTGTTAAGCAAACGAAAGAGGAAAATAGGTATGAAGCCTTGTTTGATGAGAAAATAACCATCTTTAGTATGCAAAGATAAATCGAATTTAGTTTTCCTTATCAAAGAAATTTTATACGTAAGAGTCTAAAGGAGGGTAGGAGTCTCAAAAGTGTAAGGATAAGGAAGCAGAGCTCTTTCTTAAAATTGGTTAAAATCAGATACTTTAATACGAGCACATCCGATATTAATAGATATCTTATATCGAATAAATTGCAGTATTTGATTAGACTGCCATCTAATTTTAATGAGTGAAAAAAATTTTGTGTTAAAGACAACATAGTTTACTTGTTGAAACAGGATCCTTAGATAAGTTTTTGCATCCAGTCGTGGAATTTTTAATCTTTTAAGCCATCAGATTTGAAATTTAACTCAGAAATCGGTCGAAATTATCGGAAATCGAAATCGGCGCCGTAATAATTTTGATTCGAAAAAATGGAAAAAGTATGGATGCATTTAAGGCTTTTATGTTTAGTCTCTTCCCTCTTGGAAATCGCAATCTCCATCACAACTTTTTCTCAATACATTGAGGTGAGCTATCTTCCCAATCGAAATCACAAAGAGAATCAGAGCCCTGCGAAACTTATTGGCTCTTCTTGCTCTTTGCTCTTCCTGGCTCTTTTTAGTTCCTCTTGGCTAATCTTGGCTTATTTCGTTTCAGATCTCTTCTTTACTCTCAAAACTTACAATGTAAGACTACCAGGGACGTAGCGATAAATATTCGGAGGGGGTGGGAGCGAAAAATCGAAATTTTGCCGACTAAAAATATTTTTTTAAACGATTTTGCCAATTTACCGACGGAGGGGGGAAGGGGGGGGGGTGACGCCCCCTCGACCCCCCAATCGCTTCGTCCCTGAAGACTACAAATGACACATTGCGAGCAAACTGAGGAAGCTCATGAGTTTCGAGCTATCGAGAAAATTCAACTCAACTCGATCAAGTTTCAAATTCGAGTTGAAGTCTGAGTCTCGAAAATTAGTTCCAGTAGCTCGAAATTGAAAATTTATTCAGGGACATCGGACACTGCCACACTAGTCCAAAGCTTATCAAAAGAAGACAAAGCACATGAAAAACAATATTCAGGAGCAAAACTCGATGGGGCAATGTCAAAAACTTTCAAAATTGCTATTTTTTGAAACGCCTAAACGGCAATCATCGGAGTTGGATTCGAAAATTCCTGAGTTCGATTTAGGTCGATCTGTATTCGGGTTGAATAGAGTTTTTTTTTATTCGGCCTCATTTTACAAAAAGCAAGGAAAACTGGATCAATATTTCACAAACCGCATGTAATCGAGAGATAATCAAAAAATTTTAAAAGACCTACCAAATGGTAGGTTAGGAATCCCCAAACCCTTATGCGCAGACCCGTAAAATTCTTTAATTGCAAGTCCTACTTAATTATCATATCTAATTCAATTATTTATTTATTTATTTATTTTAAAGCTACAAACAAGCCTTTCTTTTAGCGTCTCAGTTACTCGTAGCTTTAGTGTTAGAAAATCATAAATCACATACAGAAGTGAAAATGTAAACGTGAAAATAAAAAATGTAAAATATACTCTTAAAAATACAATTTGACCCCATAAAAACGTGAAGTAAATAAAACTACAAAGCAACAAAACCCGAAATATTAAAGCTGATAAAACTGGCCTATTGAAGAGAGGAAAGTAATAATAGAAAATGATGCGAGTTTGATGGAAAAGCACAAGAGTATATGATGCTGACTGACTGTCAATCAGACGACAAAGTCACATTTATCGTAACGTGAAAACTTACATAAAATGTATAAAGCTTTATCAACTAAATTCAGCGAAAGCCTGAAGAATAAAAAATGGACTTAATGACCAAACCGCCCCTCACCCCCATATGGTTTATTTTTCGAACTCTTAAACCTCTGCCGGCAGTTTGTAAATCATACTTCCGTGTTCACAAGCAAGTAAATCGCTTGGAACATTATTTATTTATTTTTTAAGTTTAACGATTTAACATCACGATCAGATTAAATGTCACAAAGACCGAATTTCGGATCTGACAGATCTACTTCGGCCTCAAAAATGGAGATCAGTAAATATAGCCAACTAGGAGTCGGAGTCAAAAATATTTTAAACCGGAACCGGCAACAGCCCAATTCGAAATATCATCCGAAGTCGGTATCGGAATAGTAATTTTTCAAAAAAGTTCACCACGCCATGACTGACTTACGACATTGCAACCCTAACTGCTCGTGGCCTTGAAAATGTCAGCTCTACTTTCACAGGTAAAAGCAAAAATAAAAAACTATAAACTCAAATGGAAGTTTCAATTTATCCGTGCTAATATCTGGCCTCCTCGGGGCTAACTATTTGTGCGTCAAGGTAATTGCATAAAAAGTGGAAAAAAAAATGGAGATCCCTCTCTCGCAGATTCGGAATATTTATTTTATTTATTTGTTGCTGAAACTCCCAGTCCCAGCGATTATCGAAAAAGAATTGCGAAAATGGAAGGGGAAAATGCGGGAGTATATGACATAATTGAAATATTACCTACGTTATGGTCAACCAAAACAGACGCGTTAAAAATAAATGGATTCGGTCTCGGCTTGTCAAAAATTTACGTGATCGAGTATGATAAATGTGGGTGTTGTATAACGCGTACGACAACTCTTCCGACTATGATACTCTTTAATAACGTGCTTTTTATTTTGTTTTGTCCGTCGCAACCCCTTTGCCCCCCCCCCCCTCCGCTCCATCCCCTGAAATCGTTCAAGACGGTTTCAGAAAAATCGACAGTACCCAGATTATTTATCTCGTACTTTTTTTTCCCCGCGAAAAAAGGGGGAAATGAAAAATTCGAAATAGAATTAAGTTAAGTGCTTTTTTAACCCAAAAACAGAAAGTAGACAAAACTATCAATAAAAAAAAATCGAAGTAAAAAGGCGTCTTTTTTAGATTCATAATCCATTTGCTATTCACAAAAAATTTAATTCCTGTTTATGCCTTCTTTTAGAAAAAACACGGTTTTCAACGTAAGAAGACAGATCCCGCTTTCAAAAAATTATTATCGGCGGCCATCAATTAAATCATAATTTTTTTTTTTTTTTTTTTATCGAAAAAAGCTTTGCGTTCCAAGATTTAATACGGGAAAAATTTCTATGGATAGATAGAAAGCATATTGTTGGCAACGTTTTTTCACTGAATCATGTGGAATCTTAGATTGAATAATGTTCGACTTCCGAACCCCAAAAAGATCGATCGGGGAAACGACTCGAATAAAGGAACGTTCCACTTTCTAACAATCCCGCTTTTTTTTTTTTTTTTTTTTTTTTTCTTTCTTTTTTTTCCTCTCTCTCCTTTCTTTCGTTTGTTTGGATAAAAATGGTATGAAAACTCTTAGTGTTAACGAGAATAAATTATTTTTTAAAAAAATAATATTTTACATCGCTGAAAAAACATTTTTTTTTTCTCGGTATTTTGAATAAACATATCGGAGGGGTATATGAGAATTTCACGGTTTGAAAAGTTCGGCGAAATTATTTACGGTTAATTAAAAATCCACTGATTCGGTCGCGTTTTTCCATTATGTGTTCGATCATAATAAACTGAGTGAAATTTATTTGTCGAAAAGGAATGTCGAGTTAAATGGAGGGGACATTCCCAAAAAGTTTTGAATTTAATAGTATGTTACAAACCAAGGGTCGAAAGCTAAGAGATTTCGATGCGAGACTAAAAAATAGAGACTTTGACCAGTCGGCATCATAGAACTAACTTAAAAAAACATGTTACCGTAAATTGGGGTGAAGTTGAAAGGTGGGGGAAAGTTAAAAGAAAATTCAAAAAAAAAAAAAAAAAAAAAATTAGGTTTATTTTAGACACTAAAAATAAAATTTTTTACTTAAGTATCTCAAAAGCAATATCCACTTAATGGGTCGTATTTTAAAAAAGAACAAAAGCTTTAGGGCAGTCTCCACTTGATAACATTCACTGCACTCGCGTTGTCCGCCTTCGCGATTACCGTAATCACACCGGAAGTACTTTGCAGATTTTACTCCCGTAAACATTTTTGGCATATAAAAAATACCGTATATTCCATTAAGTATACAAGTCTGGTTGATCCAGGATTTATTTTGGAAGAGATTTAGTATCTTCCCCATGCCCAAATTAAAACTTTTCTTTCTAAATCCGTAAAAACATCTTGCAAATCGCCATTTTTAATGTTTGTAAACAAAAAAAAGCAGAAGATAATCAAAAAAATCATAGACGAAAGATCAAAAAAACTTCCGGTGCGAATACGTCAATCGCGAAGGCGGATAACACGAGTGCGGCGAACGTTATTAAGTGGAGACTGCCCTTTTGGCTTTTGCTTAGGTTCTTTAAATAAACTTAAACAAGTTTATTTAAACTTAATTAAAGTAAAATAAGGTAAATTAAGTTTTGCAAAACTAATTTAAAGTTAATTAAGTACAAATAAACTTAAATAACAAGTTAAATAACAAGTGCTTTTGAGGTAATTGATAAAGTTTAAAATGGTCCGTTGAGATTAGGTTATGTTAACTAATGTTCATATATTTTTGTTAATTTAGCCCTGAGGATGGTGACAATATAAACACCGAAACGTTGGCGAAAAAAGCTTTTTTCTTTTAATTTAGTTCCAATACTCCCGACATATCATAATACATAGTTGAATTAAGGAACGATATTCATTCAAACTTAAATATTGTTGACAATTAAACAAAAGCTTTTGCTTGTTTTTAAAATACGACTCAATGAAATAAAAAAAAAATTATTTTTAGTGGCTAAAATAAACCTAGAATATTTTTTAAATTTCCTTTCAACTTAACCCCAACCTACGGTACATTTTTCAAAATAACATAAGATTAAAAGACAATGTGGCACAAAAAATTAGGTTGAAGTAAAAATTAAAGCCAATATTCAGTTTATATTTTTTATTCTGGTTTTAAGTTTCCAGAAAATTTTCTCAAATTATTTAAGGGGTTTTTGGGCTTATTTTCATTTCCAGCTATTTTCTTTCTGAATTACATTGAAATAGACTTTAAACCAAGCTAAGCGAGGTCAAGCAAAAAATTTTACAAATTTTGAGAAAATTTTTTAGATTTTTTGGAATTTTAGCATCATTTTCTGATTTAAGAAAATAATCCAGGCATAAAAATTAAAGCGAAGAAAAATAGGGACTTTTCCAAAAAAAGGGACCTCGGTTCGATGCGTGAAAATTTTTCGAAATATAGTCAATTATATTATTCAATTTCGAAATGTACAGGAAATTAGACTAAGTCCCAAAACATTTTGAAAGCGGATAACGTTTTTTCAACAGTTTTGCGCTTTTGTGGATTTTAAAATAAGCTAAAGCGAAAGCACGGCTTAAAAAGTCTCGAAGATCAAAATTTTACAAAACAAGGGCCCCTCCTCTGTGAAAACTTTGATCCTCTTTATTGTGTAAGAGTAAAACGAGGATAATGCATTTTTTATATATGTCATAAGATGTCCAGTTTTCTTCTAAATCAAACATTTTTTCAAATATTTATGAAAATTATGTCGTAGCTAATATTTAACAGAAAATATCACTGCAGGGAGTGAAACTGAACAATTAGATATCTGTAATTACTAGTCAAGTCGCCTATAATTCATTCCGGGATTTCGCCCTTACTTCCCTTTCCCCAAGGCGTTTTCTCGTCGCGGTAAAATCTTTTAAAATAATTATATTATCTTACGAACTGCATGCATAATATCAAAAATCCCTTTTGAGTTAACCTCTCTCCTTCAAGCCTTAAGTTGATTAATTCGAAGAACATATTGCTTCAAATTCTCGGAACCGACATACGAGGAATTTAAAAGACAGCACTTGAAAAACCGAATTAAAATCAAGAAGTGCTTGAAAAGGAAGTCACAACCAGACCCAGACGAGCCTTTTTTTTTCTCGCTAAGATTTTCGCAAAATAGATTGAAGGATTCAATACGTAAATAGGATTGGTTCAATTGATTTTACTTTAATTGTATTAGCGCTTTTTCAATTCGCAAAATAACTTTATGCCGAATACGTGTTTGGAAAGCGCAACGTGTCCTAACGTATTTTCGGCCATTTATTTCAATGATTGTCAGCAAATATTGTCGAATTCGAGTTTGGTTTTGTTTATTTTCCTGTTTTTCAGTTAACTAAATAACTAAATAAACGCACTGAATTGATTTTTCCCACATCATCCTGAAAAATTTGCATTCCCTCAAAAAAACAAACTGTATAAATTTACAATAAAAATTCATATAACAGTGACTACAAGGTTTTCAATAATCCCTTAAGTGTAGAAGTCATTCATTCACAGTTTGGAATGATGTGACTAAAGAACCGAAGACCGAATATTTCATAAAACCAGCATAATGACATTTCGAGGCGTTAGAATCAAAAGGTCCAAATCGATTTTTGAACAATATTGAACTCTAAGCGGAAATAAAATATCCTAAAAAGCTCCAGAATTGCTGTGGACAGTTACAGGAAAACATTGAACACACCATACATTTTTTTAACCTGTTATTGGATTCCTTGGAAATGTTTTTCAAACGATTAATACCGGCCCGAAATTCGATTATGTTCGGAAACTGGAATCTTATGATATCCAGGGGATCTTTGTTCTGACAAATTCGTGACATGACAATTGGACAGGATGAAGATCCTCTAAATCAAATTTGCATTCATCTCAACCAAACTCAAAAGAAACAAACACATTTTGCGGCCTTGGACTCGGAAATCGACAAAGCAAAATCGTCCGGTTTTCGAGCAATCAAAAGGTAATTTTTTATAACATCTTCAATTTTTTATCACACCCTTTTTTCAATTAACCAAAGACAATACCTTTTATCGGATTCCATAAAAAAAACAGCATTTTAACGGCATAGTCTGATTTCATTGGATAAAATAAAAAGCGTTTGAGAAGCCCACGCCCAAAGAAAAGAGAAGCAAAAAGAAATTATTTTGAATGAAAAAACGTCCAAACATTAACGAAGCCGATGTAAAGAATCTTTTAAAATGTTTACAAAATAAAATGCATAACCTTTTCCACTAAAATACTCGTTTATTATTAGAAATTAATTTATAAAGTCTTTTCTCATGCTCTTTTTTTTTTTTTTTTTTTTTTTTTTGACAGCGGGAGATGTCATAAAAGCTACGCCACCAACAGTCACACACACACGGAATTATACTTCCTGCCAAACATCACGTCAAAATGGAATACAAGACAATTTTTGAAGTTTTCGTAGCTTTATTGCCAAGATACCGAAACTCTTTAACTCGTTTTTCATTTCAAAAAATGATTAATTCGATCCGAATTTGATTAATAACAACGTTTTTAATTTTTTAATGAAAATTTTCAAATCGTTTTTTCAGGGGAGGTAGGATAACTATTTTTGAAATTGCTTTTCCCTTGCCCGCGCGCGTTTCATCTTAAAAGCACATTTTTTCTCGCCAGTTTGAAAACTTCCTTTTCCTGAAGGTAAAAAAAAAGAGACCAGCGAAATGTAAGTTTTCATTAACCAACAGAGACACAGAGTCATATAAAAAGGATCACGCAAATGTCGTGGAAATTATTGTCGGTTCGCGTGTGAAAAACAAAAAAATGTACACAAGGGGAAAAAAAGTGTAAAGTTCACAGTTCGAGAGCCCAGAGGCTTGCATAACCAAAATGATGACCAAATCTTTATTAATCGTTGTCATTTTCTTTTAAAAAATATGGAAAGTTATATGGCGCCGGGAAGGAAAAAACACATAGACTAGGAAATTTCCCGTCTATTCGTAATCCATTTACGGGTAATGATTCGATAAGATAAAAACAAAACGCTTTCATTTGTGAAAGAATGAGTGGGATGGAGGGGGGGGGGGGGGGGGGTGCGTGGGCACCTCAAGATACTTTCTGACACTTTGAAACAAGTTTACGTGGAAAGCGCCGCAAACTTAATTCTTTAATGAATTGGATCTCGAAGACTTAAAAAGGATAAGATCGAAATTTTAAAAATTAATTGACTCCTCGGAAATTCTGAAGCTATGAATGAGGAAACTTTAACCTGAGTAGTCACAACATAAAGGTATAAATAGATGTGTGTTTGCAATGTCGGATATTATCGATTTTGTATCGGAAAAAAGGAGATCGTTTCACAATTAAAAAATAATGATAAGGGCAACTAAGAAAATAAAGTACAGAAACGGGAGATTGGAAAGTGCATAATTAAAAAAAGTATCAACTGTAAGAAACTTTACTACTAACTAGGTTCGGTTATGGGCTCAAAACGTTTTTTCTTATTTAAAATTTTTTTTTTTTTTGCTGTTGTATAGCTTTTTTTTTTACTACAATGTCTGTGTAATAATTAGATTTTCGATTCTCTAAAACAGTAATAGATTATTCGATTAATCGCTTCCTTAATAATCGGCAAAATAGTCGATTAATCGGAAGAAAATTAATCGATAATTAATCGGAAGAAAATTAATCGATAATTAATAGCCCATCCCTACTCCAAACCTCCTCGGTGTTTAAATATATTCATTACGCAAAAAGTGTTTCGATACTTAAAAATAAAAAGTGGATTAGAATTTCAAATAAAGTTACAATAATAAATCAAGACCTAAAAAACGCCTAATCACAAGTTTCCAGATTTTCGACCAAATTTTTCTTTCCAGAGGCCAGTGGAAAAGCAATTCCCAACGGTGGTTTATTTCATTGCAGTGCAGTATTTTTCGTTTTCTGCCGAAAAATATAGTTTTTACTGAGTTACCAAAGTACTTAACTCTCATTATCACGTATCGAATTCTCCTGTCACGAGGCCTATACGCCGATTGGTTTCATTTTCAAGAATTCTGCTACTTGTATATCAGGTACGTAACGGCGATTGCCTTGTTGTTCCTAAATCCTTCCTATCCTACTCTTATACGTAAAAGAAAATAATAATTGGGTTTCCTGAATTATCAGAAAGATCAAAAATACTCGAAATCGCTAAACTAAATCACTCAACTCAATATTCGAAAACCAGAAGCTATAATCAAAAAAAAATTTCCGAGGTTTTATTTTTCGGGGTTGAGGTTTAAAAAATATTATTTGTAATAGTTAAAAAATGCCATACAGAATGTTGCTTTTTCAGAGTTTTGTTTTTCGCGGTCCTGAACTGAAAATTGGGATTTTAAGAAATTACACAGTAAAAAATTTTATGTCAAAATCAACATAAATCAACATAAGCAGGTCCACATAATTTTTATGTTGTTTTTGTTTTATGTTTGCCTTACGGGAGAAACAACATAAAAAATTTATGTGGACCTCTTAGAACATATTTACATAATATTTTTTACTGTGTATATATTACTTTTTTTTCATTTACGGAAAAATTTTTACACCAAAAATAATAGGAAGAAAAAATATGCAACTAGAAATGGGATATGAATCCACAACCTAAACTTTTTACAGACTGCTCTCACCTGAGCAGCTAGTTTTTTTTTTTTTTTTTTTTTTTTTTTTTTTTTTTTTTAACAATGCAAAATTCTGTTCTCCGAAAAATATTTCGGATTTCATTCTTAAACTACTCAGTCCAAATCCTGGAAATGATCGTTTAACTTGATCTTTGATTGCTATGCTACTTTCACAAACCCTGATTTCGCGACGTTAGAACCAAAGGGTGCTATCTAAAAAATATTTTCTATGTTTAAATTACGAATAGTCAAAAGGTGATAGCACTATTTGGTTCTAAGGTCGTGATTTAGTTTCGCTTTATTTACATACGGGAAAACTCGAGGAGGCCTTAGTTGCTACAAAATAGGCTCATGATATCTTACCTGAAAAAAAAAAGAAAAGAACATTAAAAACATAGTACTATTAATCAATAATTATGAGTTTTCGTAAAGAAAAAAAAATATTTAAAATTTGAAGAGAAAGAATTTTAGAAGAGAAAAATTTTTAAAAGGCTTGTATTTTTTTGGTAAGTATTAAATTCACTTTTTGGTCAGTATTTTATTTACTTTTTGGTCAGTATTAAATTAACTTTTTGGGCAGTAAATATTCTATAGTGTCAGTAAATATTTATAATTTGGTCAGTATAAAATTGATTTTTGGCCAGTATAAAATAGATTGTTGGTCAGTATAAGGGCTCAGATTCACTTTGGAGTTGGATTAACATGTTTCACCAATTTGTGGCGTCAACATGCTTAACAAACATGATGGATGAACGAATTAACCATTGCAGAATTTCCTATTACGCTGAAAGGGGATCTCTACTAACTAAAAAAGACTTTTCCATTTTTTTTTTTTTAGAATTTTAAAAAAATTTTATAGGCGTCGCTGGCAAATAAAATAATTCCAGACCAAAAATTGAGAAATAAATAAATATATTTGATATTTTATTGTGCATAAAAATAAAAGTTTGTAAAGTGAAGTGACTTAGTTATAGGGGTATCGAGTAAAAATACAGTAGGTATGAAGGGCTGAAAAATAATTTTAAAATTCGGATAGCTCATGGTACAAAATTTCAAGACTCAGTGACAAATTTCACGATAGTGTTTAAAAGTTCAAAAAATCTAGTCAATGTTTAATTTTTTTCTGAGCTGCTTAAAAATAAGAATAGTGGATGCAATTTTCTGAGCTGACTGATGAAACTTCCACCTTTAATTTTGCCCCCTTGATACTTGCACTGTCGTCGCTAAGCTGACTGACCGACTTTTATTTATAATTTCTCTATACCATTTTTCGGCAGAATTTTCAACTGCCTCCAAAAACGTATCTAGGGACAGTCTTTCCATGAAAATTTCCTCTTTTCCTTTTTTTAACGTAGGACTACGTTATTGGGCTCGGTCCTGGGGAAATTTGTCTGTCGAGGATCTGTGACCGCGATGTTCGCACGCTAAGACTAAAAAAAAAGTGTCCCGAGCTTGGGGGGCGAAACCTGAGGTGTTGCGGTGTTTCACGCTAAGACTAAAAAAAAATTCTGAAATAATTTTTCAGGAATTAGGTTTCCTTGTGCCAATTTCAAAATATTTTTCCGAAATTAGGATTCTTTGTACCTTTTGATAGACCTCTGATCGACAAACTAACTATATTTTTGCAAATTACATAAATAATCTTTGATCGGTTCACCGATCTCATTTTTTTATATTAGGACAGTACCCGGGAGACGTAGTCCTACGTAGGGATATGCCCTCATATCCCAGTATGATTTTTTTATTCCGCTTTCAATTTAACTTACCAAGATTTTAAAAAAACTGACCATTATGTTTAAAATAGCGACAGAATGATTTTTTTACTTCCCATCCAGTTTTAATACTGACCGAATAGTATTTTTACTGACCATATTTTTACCGACCTATGGATACTGACCATTTAGAATTTTTACTTACCATTTAGTAAAACTACTGACCAAAAACTGTAATTAAATACTTACCAAAAAAATACAAGCCTTTTTAAAACTGAGAGAAGTATAACATATTTCTTTGGAATCTAATGGAAAATCAGTGGATTTTCCGATATAAAACTAAGACAGGAATGGTTCATGCAAAATAATTCAATTCATTTTAATTTAATACGAAAATAAATCGTAATGTGGATCAAAAACAACGAATTTTTAAATTTGAAAATGCCACACAGCGCGGAAAAGCTGCATTTTAGCCTCCACATTAACTTTAATTTTTTTCAGATTTTTTGGAGACCGCTGCCCCGGAGGCCTTAAGTTTTGTGAGAGCCGAAAAAAATTAGAGCCGTAATTCGGTGCGAAAGAGTTTATTTTCAATCGCGAATTTCCCGTTAATTTAAAAAATTAAGTCAGTTTTACAGTAATTGGAGCCATTTTTTAAATGTGAGTCGAAAGAGGTAGAAGGATCATTTAATAAATAAACGATTTGAAACGTTATGACTAGGAATAATTAACTTTTTCCGGACAGCATAGACTAAATCTATATTAAGAAGAGAGATTTATATTTGGAAAATGTGGGATATTACAAAAAATTTCCGAACAGCACAGTAATGTCTTGTTCCAAGTGGGCCCTTTTCATTTGAAGGTGCAAAATTTCGATACGATCTCAAATGTTTCAGTTTTTTATCATCAAAAAAGACCACTAAAGCAATAAAAAAAATAAATAAATAACAGCAGATTTTTCAAAAATTGCGACTCAAATAATCACATATGACAGGAAACCAACTTTATTCCTTATTTTCTGAAATGCAAATTATTTTTAATAAAGGACGGAAATAAAAATTTTTTAAGACGTTAGCAAAGTAAAAAAAAAAAATTTTTTTTCTTCGTAGGACGAGCACTTTGCATCTCCTCTTTTAAGCGTCTTAAGAAAGTAAAAAAGTTCTTTTCTTACGGTCTTAAAAAATTTCAAACGGTAGCAAAAGAACAAAAAAAAAAAAAAAAAAAACGAAAGGAAAAAAAAAAAAAAAAGAAAAATGACGTTGTTTACTGACTCGTAAAAAAGTTGCCCGTTACTATGATTACGGAATCGGATGATCATTTTTCACCCAAGCCGCCATTTTTTTTTTCTTTTTATATTTTATATTCTTTGGAAATCTTAATTTAATCCTTTTTCAATTACCTTCTTTTAAGCTTTTAATATACCAGAGCCGATCAAAAACTTTTTTTTTTTCATATAAAAATGAATCAAAGTTTCCTTTTCGCAAAAGCGAAATGTGCCTCTAGATTTTCCGTTTCAAGTTCTCGCTGTTCTTTTGGACATTTATCAAACAGACGTTAAAGTGCCACTTACTCGTGAATATCGCGTAAAATCGAATCCGTAAGATATTCTGACAGTTAATTAACAAATCACGTCTATGCGTCTGGCAAAATTCCTCCGTTTCCGTCACATTTATTTAAACGTCTTAAATATATTAAAATAATGTGAAGACAGGAGAAATCATTCATGTTGAAAATATTTTCGAATCCGGGACATGCGCTTTTTAACGGAAAAAAGATATAGGGAAGCAATTAAAAATGATCTTGCTTTTAGAAATTTTTTCCCCCCCCGTGTTGTAACGGCCTGCAAGCCATTTCCTGTAATTGTACAAAGACTTACGTAGATTCATAAACGTACATTTTACGTGGACGCTGGATTTTAAGCCCACGCGACGCCCGTAACACCCCATGCACAGCTCCGCAAAACCTTGTACTCTCGTTATTAACTTCTTACGAAAATTGCAGGGCTCATTAAACGTTAAACTAATTAATTGGACATAAAGTCTGCAACGTACGACCTTTAAAACCGTCAAGCATTTGTCGAGATAGGCAAACAACCGTCTTACACGGCAGCTTTAAATATGAAGGTGACGTCACAATCATGCATTTGATTCTAAAGTAACAGATCGGGTTTTAAATAGCTTTTCAAAATCAGGAAAAATAAAATAAAACCAATGACGAACAGTGCACAATTATTAATTAAGGAAAAGCATTTAGTAACCCGTTCGATTAAACATTCTTTCCCGAAGAAAAAAATGGCCAAAACAATTATTTTCTCTGATAAGAAATAATTCTTTTCTCACAAAAAAAAAAAAAAAAAAAAAAAAAATTATATATATATATTACCGGCAATTCCCGAAGTCAGGCAATTCTACAATTGCCTAAAGGTTAAGGATAATTTTTAGTCAATTCTAGAATTGTCTAAAAAAATAGGCAATTTCCGAAATTTGAATTTTTTATTTTAAACCGGCAATTCTAGAACTAGAACTGCCTAGGCAATTTCCGAATTTTTTTTTTCCTCCGATTTTAACGCATTTTTAACTACTTGTATTCATGCATTAGTAATAAAATTGAAATAAAAAATTAATTAAGGAAGGATGATATATTAATAATATCACGAAAATTAAGAAATAAAATTTGAAATATAAATGAACCATTATTTCACTTTAAGTGAAAACGTCGAATCGAAATACAAATGTGAAATTATTAATATCACGAAAATGATGAAATAAAATTTTCTGTATTCACTTAAAGTGAAATAATGGTTAATTTATATTTCAAATTTTATTTCTTAATTTTCGTGGTATTAATAATTTTATATTTGTATTTCGTTAAAAAGCGCAAGACAATCAAAATCTGTGATGTAAAAGTTGATAAAGAAATCTGTGATATTAAAGCTCAAATGTAATTTTATTTATTTATTTTTTTTTTTTTTTAAATTTATTAATATATCATCCTTTCTTAATTTTTTTTTTTTTTTCATTTTATTACTAATGTATGAATACAGATAGTTAAAAATGCTTTAAAATCGAAGGAAAAAAAAATTCGGAAATTGCCTAGGCAGTTCTAGTTCTAGAATTGCCGGTTTAAAATAAAAAATTCAAACTTTATTTTTTATTTTTAACGGGATATGGATTTTTTTATTAAGAAAATCACGATTATAAGTTCGTGAACTATATAAGTTAAACATAGGAAAAAATAAAAACTAAAGATTATCAATGAGGATCGAAAATAAAATCTTAAAAAAAAATTCAAATTTCGGAAATTGCCTAACGCGTTTAGGCATTTCTAGAATTGACTAAAAATTATCCTTAATCTTTAGGCACTTCTAGGATTGCCTAGGCAGTTCTAGAATTGCCTGACTTCGGGAATTGCCGGTAACATATATATATATATTAATTTTTTTGTTGCTATTGGAATTTCCCGAACTTTAACCTCAATTTGGCACTCTTTCCCGTACAGTAAAAAATTCGAAAAAATTTAGGGGTTATATATGCATCAGAAAATACCGATATGGGAGGTACGCATTTTCAAAATAGACAGTTCGCAAAATAACGAAGAAACGTAATGCAGGTAGTATTGTCAGAACATCCAATTTTTTAAATTCGAATCAAAAGTCAAGGTTTTGAAATTCGTGGCTTTTCCCGGTATCTTCATAGTATCTCGCTTTTTTTTAACATCAAAATTTCGAATCCCCGGCAATTTTAAAACTGATATGTTAGAAAAACAAAATACAAAGACGCGTTTTACACTTTTCAAACGACTCAAATCGAATAACATTTTTACGGCAAAAGCAACGATTTTTTCGTGGTTGGAAAATAAGAAAGAGAATCACAACCTTACTGCAGGGGGATTGTGACACTTGTGCACACTGTTGTGTCTACTGCAACCCATAGGGATATTCCCTGTCATCGCAAATTGTTCTGTTACTCTCCTGTGTATGCAGCTGGGTGACAAATATGCCAACTACATGTCAAACGACTAATTAAATTAAAAATTTTTAACAACGTCCTAAAGCTCAAAAACATTCTTTTTTTTTCTCCCCTTCTTAAAAACCCCTTTAACTTTCGGCCGTTATCGTAATATTTATTAAGATGAAATTCGCGCCAGAGAGAGTAATTATTACATGTACTCGACGTCATATCATACTAATTTATGTTCATATCTGGCTAACAAGAACCGAGCTATTTCGTGTAATTTATACCACGAGATACATTTATGGGAAAAAAAATTGTTAACATTAATCACGCTCATTTTTTATATTTCGGATAAGAAAAGGAAAAAAAAAAGAGGGATAAGCGAAAAACCAGAAAAACTCACGGCCCACGACTTGGAAAAAAAAAGTTGTATAACGAGGATGAAAATAAAAAAGGCAAAAAGGCGAAACACATATATATATATATATATTAAACAAGCTCCCGCGGAAAAGCACAATAGAAAGCTAATTTAAAAGCATTAACCCAAACTGTCAAGTTAGCCTTTATGCCACACAGAAGGGAAGCAAAAGCCCTTTGTTTTAAAAGCGTACATCTTCTATATTACGTGATGAAGACTCCAACTTTCAATTCTGCTTCATTCGGAGGGAAATCTCTAGTCGATTGGACCCAAGTCAACCGTACAAAAATTGTGCTTTCGGTTTCTAGTTAATTCTAACTTACTTTTCATTGACTTGCTAACTATTGCTAATTTCGAGTCTATTAGTTTCATATAAACGCTTTCCATTTTATTTTATAACCTTTTTTTTTAAAGGGACCAAGCACGTTATTTTATGAGAAACGGCAAGGAGCAATAATAACAGGTATTTAAGGCTCCTATAGGAAAACCGTGTAATAAGGGTGTTTTTATTTTTGAAAAATCTTGATGCAAAAATGAAATAAAAGTACATGAATTATAATAAAAAGTGTCAAAAGATTTGTTCTTTCTGTTCGCAATAATTTTTTAAAGTTCAAAGTTGAAAGTTCTTGAAGATGAATTAATAAAAATCAAAACCAGTTAAGCGTCAAAAGTGACATATTAGAGTGCATGTAAGTTCCATTTCCCGTACAATATTCATAAAATGGATTATCAACTAGCACATGAAGCAATATTAGTGCAAGCAATTAATATAAAAGGTGCTAGACTTGGTGTCCAACGTATCATCTGACAATCATATCAAGAAATCAAATCAAGACTACATCAATCTTTTTTTCTTTTTTTAAGTTCTAAGAACAAGCGGAAATAAAGTCGATCAAAAAGAGAACTGAAACAGTAATATTTTCCTAAATTAATGATCTCAACGACGTTACTGCAGTTGTTATCATTATCTAATCATATGTCGATTCCTATGACAACGTCAGGCATTATCAGTATAATACGCAGATTTGGGCAAAGTGAAGTCATAGATGAGTGTCGTATAGGCTGCTTAAAAAAACTGTTAGAAAATGAAGGGATTTTTATTAATTTTTTCGGTAATTTTTGCGGCTAGTGTTGCTGACCCATTGGCCCGGATCGAAGGAATAAAAGGTATTATAGAAAAAGTTGAAAGCGATTCCATCGGCAACATTTTTGTGATTAGTAAGATATCTACTAGTTCTTATTTACATAAAGTGAGTCCATCCAAACAATTATTAAATACGATGAACCTTCCAAATTACTTCGTTGGAGACATGCTTGTCACCAAATCAGGCAAGGTTTACATCAATTACTTGAATTCGGACTTGAGCTACACTTATGCTATTGTAAGACCGGATTTGAACAACATGGACACGATAGGACGTTCTGAAAATAGTTTATTTTTTCTCGATAGCAGCGACAATCTCATATTCAGTAAAGACCATAGTGTAAACTTATTAAAGGAAAATTCGGCAGAGTCGGTACCGATAAAAAACCTCGAAGATATGGCTTACACAATTTTTAAAAATCCGAAGGTGGATAAGGATGGGAACGTGTATTTCCCAGTGGTACGAATTGATGCATCAGACGAAACGAATAAAATCGCAATCATAACTGCAAAATCTCTGCAGCAAGGGACACCCCAAGCCGAACTCATCGAAGTTGTGGAACATCCGGAACAAAGAATACATGACTTAATCGTGGATGAGCAAAATAATTGGTGGATTTTATTGTGGGATTTGGTCATTGATGCAGGAGTCGTACGAAAAAGGACAGGCGGCCTTTTACAAACCATAATTACCGTTGAAAATAAACCTTACATTGAAGGGATACTGGCCAAAGACAAAATTTTTATTATCTCTGCTCCAAAAGATATTCCCACCATTGATCCAACTGGGAATATTTTCGCCATAACATTAGACGGGACTATTGTTGATGTTGCTCACCATCTAAATTTAACGGGCATAAACCTTCAAAATACGAAAGGAGTAAGCGACAGCGAAGGAAGTGTTTACTTTCAAACGTCTGAACTAGAATTTGTTGAACAAGATTGCTCCATCTTTACTGTAGCGCAAATAGAGCCTTCCTCTCCTAGTTCCAGCTCATCGGTAGCAGTACATCCAGCTCCCGCAAACCTCGAATTCGTTGTCCCAATTGTATTACCGCGGAGTAATGTGTCGGTGAACTCCCTTGAAATCGATTTTGATGACAATGTATGGATTCTTCCTGATGACGAAAATGAAAGGCCACGTCAAATATATCGTTTGAAAAAAGGGGGTGTTACTGCCGAGATACCTCTCGAATATGCCTCGGATATGGGCCAACCTTCCTCAAAGATATTTGTCAACAGGCTTCAGAAAGAAATTTACCTAGCATATCACGATGGTTTGTACCTTTTTAAACCAACTAATTAAAAACACGTATATGATATTAAATAATTTTAAGCTTAACTGGGAATTTTAAATCGGTACCTTGACGTCACCAGCGATATATACATCACCAACAAAATGGAGATTCGTAATTTACTTTTTGCAAATGTTATTCTTTATCTAAGTCTTTTTTAAAGCAAAATATATCTTCACTTTGCAGATGAAGTATGTACTATTGGTGATCTCTGAGGTATAAAATTTTTCAATTCTTGTTCCTCCTCCTCCTCAGTCTATTTATTACACTGAAACAGGGTGTAGTGGCAATTCAGAATGGCCTGATTTGTTCTTTCAGACCTCTCTCCCTCTCCCTCTCAATCCAACATCGTGACCGATGTGTGGTGGTCGACTTAAAGTGTCTGGGATATTGCGAGTCACTCGCTTAATAATATCCCTCCATTTGTCCCGGTCATTGTCCTGTCTGCACGCCTTCTCCAGGATTGACTCTGTCAATTTAGAGATTAGTTCTGTCCACCTAGTTGGCGAACGTTCCCTTTCTCTTTTCCCTTCCGGTTTACCTTGTACCACAAGTCTCACCATCGTAGCATGACGAGAAATGTGGCCGAATCATTTGAGGATCCGGCTATAGGTCATGGACGAGAGTCGCTGAGTCGGCCAGACCTCTCTACCTTCTGCCAAATGGACAACTGGAGGGAGCGGAAGTTCTCTCATTTAGCTGATCCATCAATCGGCTTCGTGACCCCTTTTTCTAGCCACGGATTTCCACTTTTACTTCCGCCATCAACTTTTCCGTGGACTCTTTTTTTTTGACAATATGACCATAGCTCAAGTAGGCTTTATTAATCCATTGGAGAAGCCTTTCCTCACCGAAGCTCATCCAGGTTTGCGCGATTCTCTGTCTATGACATATTTTTCGGTCTTCGACTTACGTCTTGTCTACCTTTTCATCGTCCACAGGTTTCTGAGGCCCACGTGACAATAGAGAAAATCAGGGATTTTACCAATCTAAACTTAATGGCGTTACAAGCGGAGCGGTTTTTCCAAATTTTCGTCAGCTTACTGGTAGTTGACCTCGCAATCGTAGGCAAAACTTTAAAATCTAGGTGACAAGCACAACTCCGGAATGACCACAAGCTATTTCGCTTAGGGCGACTTGGCTTCCAATTAGAAAGGTTTAATAACGAGATGCACAATTATTGAAAGTTTTTTTTCCCGAGAAGGACACGTGCTCGTTGCAACTCAAAATGCACCTCTCGTTTCCGATTTCAATAATTTTCTTTTTCCCACATAGATGAACGAGGCCACAAACGGCCGCAAACGAATAGCTTAACATAATTCAGTGCGACTGATAATTGTGGCATACCAGGCAATATGAAAACAAAAACCGCTAAATTACTCACAGATGATGAAATTATAGCGGTAACCACGGAAACGCTCAGTTGTTAATTATCCGAAACTCGAAGTTAAAGAGTTCTTCTTCGAGGGCAATAATATTCAATTTTGAAAAGGCCTATCCTCAAAATGTTATTTCCGTCAATAAAAACTTTCTCGAAAACTTGGGTCGGTTTTCAGTCTTGTCTTGCCGAGTTGTTTTCAGTGTCTCCCTCCCTCCCCTCCCCCTCAGAAAATGGACCTCAAGAGAGCTGCAATCAACTTTTGCGGGTAAAACCAAAGTTTCCCTTCTTTGAAAATCAACTGACTGATTAATCAATTAACGATCAAAACTTTCTCGGTGATCTTTATGCGAGTGCCTCGTTCCGTAAAAACGGTCGACTCACGGATATATATCCGTAAAGTCTTTTCACGCGTTTTAATCAATTTCAAAAAGTTGGGGGGAAAAGCTAAATACCGAGAGCTATTATGCTCCGTTCTGTCGAAGTCTAAAGATTTATAAACTAATTAAAACTGATTAAACTTTTTAGATAGCTGTAGAAGACTTAACGGAAAAAATATTTAAGAAGATGAGCAATTAAACAATTCCCGATGAAAAGCATCATTTTTTTAAGATCGAAATCGGAGCCTTTGTTGTTTGTCCGATACAAAAAAAAAAGAGGATAAAGAAGAAATATTTTCGGAATTCGTCCCATGGATTTTGCTTGGGAGTTAAAATACATCATTTGTCCTTGACCGGCTTTTCGTTTCGACGTTATAGATATCGGTTCATTTATCCCTCAAATCGAAAACAATTGATAAGGAAAATTATTCTGACATTTTCGGGAAACATTTGTCAACTTCATTAACATCGCCTGACTTGAGCTAGTAAGACGGAGAGTCGTTTTGGTGACAGGGAAAATTTACCATGATTTTCTTCCTTTGATAATGTTGAGCAAAAGCTCGTGGATCTTTAATAAGATAAAAATATGACGAATATTTAATTTTTTTATTTATTTTTTTTATTTAAAGGAATGTTAAACTTGTGAAATAATGGAATAATCCTTGGTAACAGTGCTTAGTTTAAGACGATGAAGTGGACTAATGGGGAAAGATATGCAAGTGTTAAGACCATATCCTGGAAGCAAGATTTATCCAATGAATCTACGATTTTCGATTTTCGAAAGCATCGTGCCGATGCTGAATTCAAGCTGTCTCGCTCAATTTTTGTCAGATAGGCAACAGAGCTCCACTGGAAGATTAAGGATGGAAGGACCCCCAATATTGGGTCTTTATTAACAGTAATTCTAATCAAGGGAAACGTTAGTCTAAACTGGCTCGCTAGATTTTTGACCGAAAAAGCACCATCATGGTGTATTTTTATGTATCACTAGTTTCCGTATTACGATGTATACACTTTTGGCGAGTGAATTACACTTTCTTTTTAGTCAAAATTTACTTTGAATGACCCAACATATCCGATATTTGCCTTTTTGGACAACCGCTTTTCATTTTTTACCATTATGGGTCTCCCGTTTCAAAGTTTCTTACTCCTCGCCTCGCTCTAGATAACGAGACTCCAGCCTTTAAAAAAATATTTTTCATCACTCACTATCCTCACTAGTGCGTTTTAGAAATACCTTTATTACGCTGTGCTTTGTGATGCAAAGTAGCTTACAGAACAAGAACTGCAAAAGAATTGCCCGTCGAGACCTTTTTAAAGCCCGTTGCCCGAGCCTCAAAATCGGCCTCGACGGACAATTTTTTCTTTTGAAGCAATTTGTGTTGTAATATACTACTTAAAATTGTACATGAATCACGCAAAAACTTACAAGCTCAAAGCGTTAAGAGAAGGTTTCATGCACATAGTCCCTTTCTGCATTTAAGTATCGCGAGGATTGGCTTTTTTGTTAATATTTTGCATTGAAATTCTGTACACATAAAACCCTAGGTAATAATTTTCCTCATCTTTTGACATAAAATTCATATTTTTTTAAGGTGAAATTGAAGCCATTATTTTGTTCCAAAAATTTTTTTATAATTTTTTTTTCAAACCCAAAGCCGGCTTTAATTTCTTTTGGAAAAATGTGAGCTTGGTGTCAAAAAATAGAGAAAAACATTGTTTAGGGTTTTGTGTGTACAAAATTTTGATTTTTGGCCTGGGAAGAAAAATATGTAAAAAACAGCCATTCCTTCCGGCATCCGTGAAGCCTCCTCTTAATTTACAAATTTAAACAAATGAAAAAAGAAATGTAAAGAGTGAAACAGTAAAAGAAGTGGAACAGTACGTGGAGGACTTACATTTTGTAACCATTACAAAGCGTAACATAATTTCCGTGCGTCGGAGGTGAACTAACGTGCCTCCATCGTAAATATGATTGGAAATAGTGTGTTTTGACTGTTTATGAAAATCATGTGACAACAAGTTTACACGCTCATGTTGGTACAAACGTGTGATTAGTGATCGGAAATATACAGTATACATTGGCTTAGTATATATATACTCATAAGCTAAACATAGGAACTTTTATATATATACTGTATATATATATACTTTTCGTCTGCTAGTTCCGATCACTACTTGTGATCACATGACACTTTCACGAAATATCGAAACAGATTATCTCCAATCACCAATGATATTTACGTTGGAGATACGTTAATTTACCTCTGACGTACGGCTTTGTTTAACAAAATGTTTTCGGGAAAAAAAAAATTTTTTTTCCCGAAAAAAATCAATTGATGATACCAGCCTACCATTTTGTTAATTAACATTTCGAAAGCTCTGCTTTGGAAAAAAAAAGGAAGATGCTTTTTTAATTAATCCCGAGAAAACGGAACTAAAAAAATTTTTGAGGGAAGAAAGGATTTTGCGGCATGGCTTTATTAGTGGTAGTATTAATCGTCTTGTGGATACTGGGTTCTTATCCCAGCTTTGAAGCTTGTTTCATTTTCTCTTATTTTTCTCTCTTCCTTCATTTTTTTTTTTTTTTAACCATCAATCTCGGGTAAGGGAGAAAAAAAACCTTATTCGCGGCATTAGCCCTTGGTTTATAAAGGCATAAGGAAACCAACTTTGGGGTTTTAATATTTGTAGGTCAAGCGAAATGAGAAAGTTTATTTTTCTGGCGAAATTAAAAAAAAAAAAGGTCCGATTGAAATACGTGATTGCCAGTCACTGCTGACCAAAATTTATTAGACCTGTTCGCGTAAGCTTTATCGAGAAAGAAAAATAAAAGGAATGGCCAAGCCTCCGGCTTTCATATTAAAATCAAGGGAGTTTTAACTCATGTCATCGAATTTGGTTGCGGAAAATGCAAAATATTCCAGTGACAGAACTTTTAAAAGAAATACTATCATCCTTTGAAAAAAACTACTTGCAACAAGAGGCATTGAAATATAAAGACATCTTTTTCTTTGTACATATTTAATCCCTCCTTTGCCCTTCGTCATCAAAAATTGGCGTTTCTTAGGGGCATTCAAGATTAACATAATCATTTCGGTGACCCCTCCCCCTTAAAATGATGACGTTGTATTCAAATGACCCCAAGAGTTTCTGAACCCACTTTTAAAAAACCAACTCACTTAAACGTAATAAGGATTTAAATAGCCAGGGCACAGACCTAACGATCCAATTTTTTTTTGAAAATGATTTGTGTTGATAAAATTTCTTCTTTGAAATATTGACTTTAATAATTATTGTTTTCACTAGAAAAGTAGGGAAGTCTGGTCAGTATCCGCTATCGGGATAATAAAATGAATAACCGACAAGTCTGTTTCTAATCATAATGTTTCCTTGATAAATAATCAAGCCAACCTCCTATAAGTTGCATCAACATTAGTTGTGAAAAATAAAAACAAATCAAATATCTTTTCCCTTCAAAAAAGAAAAAAAACGGAGGAATCTTTGAAATCTCATGTTTTAAAGAGAAGGCTAAATACGCGGTTATATGGTCCATATAAAAAAGATATAAAAAAAATGAAAGCATAAAGAACATCAAGTCGATTCTTTCAGATTAGCCACTATTATTTTTAACATCCTTTTTATGTTAACAGCTTTTCGCTTCCCCGCGCTTTCTTTTTTTTTTTTTTTTTTTTTTTTTCCTGAAATGATCAATTAATGCATAACAAACTTTCCCGCCGTAAAATATTTTTGAAGTATAAATTTGAAATATGTGTTCCTCCTTCCTTGCCTCGACTGGTCGTTTTTTTTATTTTCATTTTTATTTTTTTTTTTCCTCTCTTACAGGAAAAAGCCGTAAGTTTTTCGATTTTAAAATTTTACACTGCCGTGGATGCTAATGAGAAGTTAATCGAAAAGTCTAAATCCAAACGGTGAGGCGGTTTTCATTCTCGTGGAAATTTAACGAGCGTCTAATAGGGTTTTTAGAAAAGGCTTGCCCTTTTTTTCCTTTAAACGAGGAAAAAAGATCTGGATATCTGATTTGGTTTTTTTTTACTTAAAAGGTTGGATGGCAGCCCAGCGTCTCGCGCCCACGGCATGAGAAAAGAGTTAAAGGTTTTAGCCGCCAACACGCTGCACTCCTAACGAGGGGCTTACGTATGTATCCTCAAAAACGTAACAAATTAATCGCAAATCTTTTCACGAAAATCTTCCCTCAAGAGATTTGTTTCTTCGCAGCATGTTTTTATAAAGAGAAAAAAAATCTGTTGTTAAAACCTAATTCAATAGTCGTTAACCTATTAGGTTGCACCTCATTGTTTTTCATTTTGCCGTAAAAGAAAAAAAGAAAAAAAAATCACTTTGCATTTTTCAAGCATAATTAAAAATGTAATCAACCGGAGAAAATACGGGAAAGTTAACGCCCTCCTCCCTGTTTTCCCCCCTCGCCAGTAGTTTAATTATTTACTGCTCGGAAACAAACGCGGATACTATTATTAATGCAAACGATCCATTATTATTTGGGAGAAACAAATGAAAATATTTATTCCATCGAAAATGAGTTTCATTACCAATGCCATTTTTCTTTTATTTTTTAAATGAAATCGCCCGATTAAAGTTCAAAACGAAAAAATGAAAAAATAAAACCTCCCTTTCGATTATATCGAAAAATGAAAATATATGCGGAAAAATAATAACGTTCCTCTGTCATTATTGACATCATTACGACTGATGCTCCTAACGAAGGAAAACTTTTTATTTTTTAACAAACATCCTCATTTTTCTTTTTTTTTTTTTTATTCCCTACCCCGGTTGTATATTTTTGCATTTTCCACTTTCGTGGCATTGATTTTCCCCCTGGAGTTATGACCGACATAATTTAAACTTTCGTTTTAAAAAAGGGTAATAAAAATTTTAAATGCTTGCACAATCGTTTGATTTAATTTCTAATGAGACGATTTTCACAAATAAAAGATCGTAAAGTTCAAATTAAGGAAATACGTTTTATTTTCTGCAAGGTGTTTTAGCCTTTACTTTTTGAAAAATTACAAACGTTGTTTCCTGCTTTGGATGCGAAATTCAGTTACGACTTTTTTGTTTTTAGGCGCCGAATTTTATGTCCCTGTTTTGACTCACTGCCGATCAGATTGTTAATTTTTTTCTTTATATAAAAATAATCCAAATGTAACCGGAACGAGATTCCACGTCAGGTAAGTTTATTTGTCTCAAAAGAAGCGTTCACGCACCGTTAAATAGTATTTAAGTCGATGTTTTAGCTTCAAAAAGCTTGGCGCATTGTGGTCTAATTGAGCATTTCCCAGCCTCAAAGATGTACTTTTAAAGGATTTATTCCAAGCAGGTATATTTTGTGCACCGGGGAAAATGGCGAAAATGAAATTGAAAGGAGAAAAAGAAATTAATGCCTACTAAAATTATTTCGGGTGAAATTAATAAATATGTATAAATTGAAATAAACGAATTAAAACAAAATCGAGAGAATCAGAATTTATTTGTCCTTGCCATTTCCTTTTGCCACATTAACTGGATTTATTTGAAGGGAGGAATACATTTATTATACCAGTTATCCATAGGACGCTGCCCCCAATAAGCTGTAGAGAGAAAAAAAAAAAAAAAAAAAAAAAAAAAGGAAATTATACCGAAAGTATCAGAGTGTTCCCTTTTGTCGATATGCTTAAGACAAATGAATTTTTTTCCTCCACCACAAACATTTTTCTCCTCTATTTCAAACCGAAAAGATCAAGTACGAAGCCAAATCATGATTTAAATTTTAAAATTCCCACTCTTAAGGAGCTAAAAGGCATAACATCTTGATAATCGAAGTGTCTCTTAGAAAATAGTATGTTTCGGCTCAAGCTTCGATTACCTACCATTCTCTAGCACATTTTATAATTTCTAACCCATTTTTTCTTTGAATTATTAATCCTTAATGCACAATTTTGACGTAAAATTTTTTTAATCAAAAACTTGAAAAGTTAGCTACATACTGCTGATTATATTGGTTACTAACCCATATGAAACATATAGTAGTATGGTGGATCTTCCAAGTATCTCTGATGTATGGCTATAAAGAAACGTAACGAAATGAAATCAACTGAATTAAATTAAATTTTGTTTCAAAAAATTGCTTTTGATATTTTATTCACTTACGTGCGCGCGCCTGTACCAGCGCAAACATAATCATCAAAAGCGACAAAGCTAAAATATTAAAGAAATGCATTTTCAAAAAAATTTTTTTTTGGAAAATGTAAAATTGCCTGCTGCTGTGAATATAAATTTTCAATTGTTGCCAAGGAAGGAAGTTGAACTTTTTTGTTGAAGGAATTTTATTGAAAGAATTTTTATTAAGGCAATAAATGTTAATCTTAGCGTGGTTTTTTGAAATTAAAAATTAAATATGAAAAGTTGATCCAATTACCTTGAGACTAAAAATGAGGAAGAAAATCTCCAAACCCGGACACAACTTTTCTTTTGCTTTTATATCATTTGATTTTCAATTTATTATCGCATTACAGAGGATTTGAAAGAGGACTTACTGATTACAAGATAGAATGACCGGTATAGGCCTAATCAGTAACCAGAGATGTAAATGGCTTGGATGAAACGGAAACGTTTCGTTTTCGTTTCTTAACTGCGATGCGATTTAGCGTTTCGTTTTTAATTCGGTTTCAAATTTTTGAAAATTTTAATATGCGTTTCTAATTCGTTTTTTATGACTCAAAAGAACGCTTAATCGGTATTTTTTCGTTTCGGGTAGCCCAATTTTTTTCAAAAAAGTTTTCGTTACGTTTTTTACATTTTAATAAAAGTTTTCGGTTCTGTTCCAAATCCGTTTCTTTTGGAATCAACGTTTCAAAGTTCCGTTCCATATCCGTTTTTTCTGAGAAGAGCAAACGTTTCCGTTATACACCAAAACGAAATTTTATAGAAAATTGGTTCCCGTTCCTTTTGATTACTGTTTCAAAACCCAATTTCTAATTGGTATTACTTCAGATGTACAAAAAAAAAACCTTTATTTTCTTACTTTAGTAAAATATAGTAGTAAAGAAAAAAAGGAATTAACAATAAAATTAAAAATAAAATTAAAAAAATTAAAAATTGCCATTTTGAAAAAAACTAAAAAATCAAAATGGCTCTTTTTTAACCCTTTAGTGTCCAAATTATAATTTTGGAAAATGCTTTTCAAGACCGAATTTAATTTTAAAGTTTTAAATGCTCAAACATGATGTCTAGTATGCAGTAGGTAAAAGGCAGCGAAAAAACGTTTCTTAAACGTTTCTTTTCGGTATCGTTTCTCGTTTCGGTTCTAATTTCGTTTCTTTCAGAGTAGACGTTTTAGTTTCGTTTTCGTTATTGCCTTATTTATATTTTATTGCATTCGTTTTGAATCCGTTTTTTTCTTCTTCGGAAACACACATCCGTTATTATAAAAAGTTTCGTCTTAAGAGGAGGCTTCACGGAATACAAGAAGGAATGGCTGTTTTGTCGAATACTCGATTTACGATGAAAAAATCCAAATTTTAGGTTATCTAACGAACTCCTCTGATATATCCCGGAAATTTTAGTGCAAGTTTCAACTTGTCTAAAATGTATGGACAGCGGGAAAATAATTTCAAAAAAAATTGCGTTCAAAAATCTTTGATTTTCTTTTCCTGGTTTTTGTTTGCTTGGAACAAGTTGAAACTTGTACCAAAAATACAAGAAGAAGTCAAAGGAGTTCGTTAGATACCTGAAATTCGATTTTTTCCCCAGTAAATCGAGTGTTAAACAAAACAGCCATTCCTTCTCGAATTCCGTGAAGCCTCCTCTTAATTGCTGATCATGCCGTTTTATTTTCGTTTCGTTTTTTACCTACTTGAAAACCGTTATCGTTTCTAAAACGTTTCCGTAACGCAAAAAAGCCAAAAATAACGCGTTTTTCGTTACCGTTTCAGAAACGTTTCACATCTCTGAGTAAAACTAAAAGCATTATAAACTTATTAGTTTTAAATTTTACTTGTGAACAGGTATAAATAAATACCTGTTAATATAAGTACCAAAATTGTGTCCAGAGATTTGTTTTTTATTCAGTCTTCAATTATAATGTAACTTACCTTAAGCCTAACGTAATCCGACTAACTTTTTATTTGACCTTTACATAATCACTTTGTAGTGCAAAAAACCAAGCTAAGATTAGCATTCATATTTTTATTGCCTTCAATAACTTCAATTGCTTGCTAATAGACTAATACGCAGTACTCGATACACAGAAATCCAATCGTATACTTTCCAAAAAAAATTTTACGAAAATGTATCTGTTTAACATTTTGGTATTGTCCTTTCTGACGATTACGCTTGCGTTGACACAGGCAAGTGCACGTAAGTGAATAAAAATCCAAAACAATTTTCCTGAATTTAATTTAATTTAATTCAGTGGATTTCATTTTACTTCTTTATAGGTGAACAACAGAGGTACTATCCTCCGAACAGTCCGTATCAGCCACCATACTACGATATGTTTCATATAGGTTAGTAAAAAATTACCAGATTTTGACGCCAGTTTTATATCATAGATCCAAATTATGAAATGGTTTTTATCACCTGACTAGACACCAAACCATGATCACGACTTCAATAATTTCAATAAAATTCTTTTTTTACAGCTAATTTTTTACAACGTCCGATGGAAAACTGGTACGATTGGTATCTTGTCAGATGAGTTTTTATCCATGGTATCTCCCTCCGCAAACAGGTTCCAGGTTCAAGCAAAGTCAGTGAAACTCTTTAACGTGACCAATGGAAAAGGCAAAGGCAAAAGAAATATAATTCTCTTAAGTTTTTTCGATGTGCTTCTTTCAAATTTTTGTGAACTTATAAATTTTAACTAAAATAATTTTAACATGCATCCATTTTTTTTTCTTCTATCAACTTTTTCCCAATTTTCCTCTTTTTCCAGAGATCTCTAATTCTTGCATTTCGGTGTACACCAATAAACTGCATTTTTGCTTTATCGACCGCACGGAGAATAAAGTATTGCATTGCATAAAGCACGGCAGATTTTCAGTTTTCGATATATTTATACATTTTAAGGTCCCCTGATACCGAAAAAAGCAAAATTTGGCTGGTGGATGGGTGTGTGTATGATCGTATGACCATATGAATATATGTATGAAAAAAACGTGCGGCCGTCGAAAAGCAGAAAAACGAAAGAACGGATCTCGATGATTTTTGGTGGGTAACAACTTCTAATGAAATGTAGGTGGCTGATTAGTTTTTGAGCCAAATCGGTTCAGCGATTCGGAAGCAATGAGTGAAAATGTTGAATTTTCGACAATTTCTAGATATTTTTGAACTATAAATCGCGAACGAAGCAACAGATTGAGTTCAATTTTCGTAATGCAGTAGATATTCATCAATATACGCTACCATTAACATTTGGTAAAATTCTATTGAGTGGTTGAGAAACGGTGAGCAGGACTAAAAGTATGGGTATAGGCCTAAAAAACGATATCTCCAACTTTTGAAACGTCACGATATGACGTAATCGATTACGTCAACAAAGCGATTTGGTCGTGTTGATTGGCGGGTTACTCGTGCTAGCTAACGAAAAAATAACAGTATTTTTGAAAATATTTTCGGGGAAGAGGATTCCGAATTTGAAATAATTTTTTGGAAATTCGGATTCCTGGTGCCCGTACTGCGGCTTTGATGGACCCCTGATCCAAAATCTAACCGTATTTTTGAGAATATTTTCGGGGTAGACGATTCCGAATCTGAAATAATTTTTCAGAAATTCGAATTTCGTATGCCCATATTGAAAATATGCAAGCAAAAAAATTAAAAAAATAAGTTTAATATCTACTAATTTTTCCAAAAAAAAAAAAAAAAAAAAATATTTAACTGTCGATAAAGCACTATGATCGGTTCACTAATCTCATTTTTTTTTTCAGTGTTAGCTTGCATTATCTGAACTTTGCATTACAAAACATTAATTTTTGTTTTTTAAGATTATCGCCTCGTAATCGAGCCAAAAGCACCACCTCTTTTTGACTTTGAAACAGTTATTAATTTTTAAATGCAAAAAACAACGCTAAGATTAACATTATCATTATTTTGATTGGTCGATAAGTTCGACTTGCTGACTATCAGTGAATAGCAGTTGTAAAATCCACACACAGCAATCAGAAATCCTATTTCAGATTAAAAAAGTTGTTCCAAATGCATATGGTTTATATTCCGGTTTTTTTGCTTTGCACAATTATGTTTGCGTTGATACAGGCTCGAGCACGTAAGTGAATGATTTTTATTCGTCAAACCAAATAAAATTAAACATAATTGAATTTAATTTCGTTTCATTATAGCCTTAGGTCGGAGGTATTATGATTATTCGATGCCAACATACCATGATATATTTCTTATTGGTAAGTAATCACCAATTTCTATTACTTTTAAAATTTTTGAATTAAGAATTACATAAGAAGAAACAGAGAAAATAGCTTGAGGTTACAACTAAATATGCCTAAAAGTGCGCCACAACTCCATTATCCAGTTCA
This sequence comes from Liposcelis bostrychophila, assembly GCA_037577465.1. Lineage (NCBI taxonomy): Eukaryota > Metazoa > Arthropoda > Insecta > Psocodea > Liposcelididae > Liposcelis > Liposcelis bostrychophila. The sequence goes on along the minus strand of CM075213.1, from coordinate 2,225,470 downwards.
GGCCCTCACTCTGGTACCCTCGCCCTGTGTATATTCGAACCTTTTCCAGTCTCCCGATTTTTAGTCTTAAGTCTCAAAATCATTTCTCTCTCGGCCTTAAGTTCTTCTTTCTCACCCAGTGCAAACAGTGGCAGTGGAAACACTGCCATGTTAACATGGCATCGCGAAATTATAACTTGGCACTCACTGTTAAGTTTCAACTTGTCACTGTTTCCACATTCAAGTTGGACCATGGCACTGCCGAGTTTGAACTTGGCAACGAGCACTACGACACTACGATCTTGCCCCTCAGGGCTTCCGTACTTCTCTCACTACCTAGGGCTCAGCATGTGTGGAATGCATGTAAACATGTATATTGTATCCATCTCCCTCCTTACGAAGTTCTTAAAAGGAAAAGGTTAAGAGATCTCTGTGATTTCAATAGCCATGCAATAATAGAGTTCTCCGATACAGTTGTTTGGGTTCTGCAGGAGGTCTGGGTATCACAAATGTATACAATGTCCAAAATGACAATAAAGATGATTTTCAAAATGTTCACCTCACGGGTGGTTTTCCTAGTCACGGTCACAATATTAATATTAATATTGATTTCTAAATGACTATGATTTTTATCGGATTGTACTGTACCTGGTTACTAACATCAATCAAACATGATCACCTGTGATTAACTTCAATATAACTTTTTCTTATAGATAAACCCGGACAACGTCCGGTACGTCCGATAGAAAATTGGTACGTCTTTTGCCTGCCGCCAGTACCACCACCCCCATCAACACACGGTAAAAACAAAGTCTACAATGAATTTGATATTAACTTTTATGTTAAATTTACTCATTATTATAATTACTGTCCTATTTATAAATGAAGACATCAGCAGATAAAGGAGGTTGTTCAGATCGAACTTTCTGTTCTTAAAGAATTTCGCTGGGCCAGTATTAAAAGGTTGTATCTGCGCTGTTCAGGTTGACACTACTCTGCGCCAGCGTTACAAGGTTGAATCTGCAGCGTTCAGCTTGACGCTAGTTCCTTATGTTTAACGCATGGGAAACTAGTGTCAACCTAAACATACTGTTATAGCTAAAACCTTGTAATACTGGCCCAGCGACTAGTTTCCCGTGCGTTAAACATAAGGTACTAGTATCAAGCAGAACACTGCAGTTACAACCTTGTAATACTGGCCCAGCGATTTCCTTTATCCACGAATGACTTCAAATGAAAAAGAAAAGGACAAATATGTGGGTTTTCACAGCCCGCATGCAAGAAAAAGTTTAATTTTCGAAATTACGAAATATGCAGACGAACAAGAAGAAATGTTGAAGAAGTTAAAACAAAATAAAATGACATACATCGATGTTATGTAACTCAAAGCCTTGCAGAATGATGAGAAACCGAGTGAGAAACGAAATCGTGGATACCATCCCGGAAAGAGTCCAATTTTTTTAAAATACTTTTTCAAGGTGACGCAGGAGTAATTCATTTGTTTGAACACCCTATACTTCGAAATATGCTAATATTATCCTTTTGGTGCTAGATATCAAATTTCCGCTTCCGAGCAACAATTCTTATCAATCTTAGGCACCTTCATGAAAAATTCCATACCTGACCCTACAGTATTTTTTTGGGAAACCTTAGCAACAAACTGCAAGATTCTGACGTCATCGTTTGTTATGGTTAGGCTCGTTCGTCCGGTGGTCCGGATAAATATTCAATTTTCTCGGGTTTTATGGCGACTAAAAAATTGATTTTTTGTGTCACAAATGCCTCTGATAAAGCCATGAATTCCTGCAGTGGTTCTTTTAAGATAAAAATACTTCATCAAAAGGTAAGATATTTGGCTGGAAAAGCCCAAGAACTGGAAATTTTGTTATCCGAGAAGCAGCCAGATATCGTGTGTCTTAGTGAGGTGGCTCTGACAGCCGACGAAATCGCAAGTTTTCATATTGACGGTTACAAGCATGTTCAATAGTTCCTTAAAGTTCATCATTGTTCATCATTCATTGTTTATTAATTATTTAACTACTATTGTAATTTTTTTTCTTTTCTTTTTTTTTTCTCAGTTTATAATTATGGACGAGGCCAATAACCTTATTTGTTTTTATGGTTCAATATACTTTACATTTACATTTACATTTAATCTACTATAAATTCTTGGGAATTTATCCTGGATCAAGGTTTCTCAAAAAAGTACTGTATGGTCATATATGGAAATTTTCATTAAGGTGCCTAAGATTGAAAAGAATTGTTCCTCGGAAGCGGAATTTTGATATCTGGCTCCAAATCGCTTACATTAGCGTTTTTCGAAGTATAGGGTGTTCAAAAAAATGAATCACTCCTGCGTCACCTTAAAAGTTTGGATTATTTTCGCCGGCAAAGATGAGCACTTCGAAATTATTTTTCTTATTATTAAGATTGGCGGGATTGGATCTATATTTCAAAAAAGCCACGATAATTCTGCCGTGAAAAGAAGAATCGACCTGTCGCACATCTCTGGGTTGGCCATGTTTGTTTATGTTTAGCTTATAAACAAACATGGCCAACCCAGAGATGTGCGATAGGTCAATTTCCCTTTTCACGGCAGAATTCCACAAACAATTAAAAATTAAATATGGGTCTTTTTCTTATTGGCATAATTAAGCGTATTTTAAAGTTATCATTTCAGCTAACATAATGATGTTTGAAGGTTATCCCTTTAATTAAGACATTAGTATACTGTATAATGAAACTCAGTCTAGACTTTTCTTACATCATTTTTTTACCTTACAGGTTAGAAGATTCACTTCAAGCAAAGTTTGTGATCTGCTAACGTGACAAACGGAAATGGCAAAGGCAAAAGATATCTCTTCAATTTCTAAAATCTTTTGATGAAAATTGTTTTCAAATCTTCCTTTTTCCAAAGTCAAAGGGATCTCTTCTTTTCAATTTTTGCAAATTTATCAATTATTTGTATTCAAAAACTACAAATAAATGACACACATCAAAATTTTACCTAAAATATTTTTAATAAGCATCAATTTTTTTTCTTTCATTTTTTCCCGTCATTTTCTTCTTTTTCGGGAGGTTTTTAATTCTTTCACTTCGAAGCATAAAATTCTTACCCCTGGCATTATTTACATTTTTCCTACTCACGTATTAGCCTGTATTTTTTTTTCGTACACTTTTTGACGAAGTGGGGAGCACCTCGTGCTATTCATGCTCAGATGGAAATCCGATAGAAATTCTTTGTCTGTTCGAAACCATTTACGGCTTTTCCACAATTTATGCAATCAGAGCCGACGCTGGACAACTTTAATGTTTCATTACGTTTCGAAATTTAAAATTTTTACTTTTCCAATCGAAAAACTTTTCCGCTCCATGCTAAGTTTTCGAAATAATTAAAATTACGCCATGTTTTAAAGTAGTTTGAAACTTTAACACGGTTAATTGAAGCATTAAACTGTCTGCCTGTTCCTTACTTCGCTCCAACTAGTTTTAAGTTTCTGACAAACAATAACAAGATACGAGGAAGCGCATCCTTCCCGGAAAAAAGATCGCAAAACGTGTAAATAGCCCCAGAATCTATCCCGGAAGAGGCACTAAACACTGTCCCGTCAAACGGAAAATCGAAAAATATATATAAATATCTATCCAAGCAAAAAATAAAATGATTTCTTCCTTTCGAAAAATATTATTTCCAGCGACATTTTTTTCTTTCATCGAGAAAAAAAAAAAGTCAAAGATTCAAGCTAATCCGAAGGCGTTAAAGATTCTGCTCCGATTCCAAAATCCGAAACCTAAATTCAGCGGGATGAACGCTTTATGTCCGGATATTGTAAATATTTAGAGAAAAGGCGAGGGCGATAAAATAACTGGGAATAGCAGACCAAAACACGGGAGTCCGGGATAAGCTAAGCACGATTCCGCCTAAAATAATTGTTATCTATTTCAATGCGAAAACCGCTTGGAAATGAATGGATATGCAAACCGTGAAACACTGATGTGGATAACGCGAAAACACAATTCCTGAAATGCTCCATCGTCCTATCTTTAATTATAACTGAAGAGACCGTATTAAGTCGACTTTTATTACATTTACCAAGGAAAACTTTATCAAATATCAAAAAATCCATTTAATGTAAAAAACGTTTGGTCGTTTTGCACTAAAAAAACCAACAGTTTTTAATCTGAAGTGTCATAGGGGCATCAGAAAGGATGATTTAATTCTTCATCCTTTATTGCCGATCCTGGACAATTTTTAATATGTTCCTTTTGACAATTTTTTTGACGAAAAATTCATAGAAAATAAATATACCATAGATATGTTCTCTTCCTATGGCCTAAGTTTAGGCAATTATAATTGCTTACACCATCAGAGAAGGAGGAAACGATGGAAAGTATAATTAAACTAATGGAAGATTTCAGGGAAGAATCGACTCCAGCTGCAGTTGAAGTTGAAGAAGAGGAGAATGAAGGACGCAGTCCACCCAAAAAGAAAAGCAAAATTTTTGATTTTTCAATGTTTGAGGATACTCCGGCCCAATTTTCCAGCTCAGAGGCAGAATCAAAAAAGGAAATGGACAGATATTTAAATCTGAAACTTAAGAAACCGGTGGAGATTGGGAATTTGGCGGAGTGGTGGAGCGACCAAGAAACTGAACTGTTTGTGCTATCCAAAGTGGCAAGACACATTTGCAATACCAGCCTCATCTGCATCATCGGAAAGAGTTTTCAGGGTGTACAGAAAAAAAAAAAGTGTTTGGAATTTTGCTGCTCACCGAAAAAATAGTTTCATTGGGGGGTAAAAACCTCAAAAAAATTTTGAAACATTTTTTTTTTTACCAGCTGGAGGTCGCGCTTTGCGGAAAAAGGTCCTAAGCCAAGAATTTTTTGAAAGCGTTCAATTAAGTTAATATTTAGCGCATTTTTCAGTAATCGATATTTGTAAAAGGGGTCTAATTATATGTTTTTGAGGTCGTAGAACACGAATTTCACCATCCCGATTTTCTCCGACCAATGCCTGAGTCGCTGTTACCGCTTTTTTAGCGTTTAAGCCTGATTTTTCGGGCTTGATTTTTATTTATGTGAAGATTTGGAGCCCCCAAATTTTTTTTTTCCTTTTAAAGTTGCTTAAACTTATGAAAAAAAGCTTGAGGAACACGAATTTCACTATCCCGATTTTCTCCGACCAACGCCTGAGTAGGGGTATAAGTATGAATTTGGTTTTTTGAGCCAAAAACTAATTTTTTTGTAAAAAAATGGCGACAACTCCTCACCAGTTCGAGTTAGAGGTCATGTTCTATGACATTTTTTAGTCAGAACACTCTAATTAATAAGGCACTTTTGAGTTTTGGATCAATTTTCTAAATTTTTTCACGGACGAAAAGAATTTGGAATTTCAAAAAAATTACTGGTAGAATTTTCCGTCCGTTAGAAAATTTTGGAAATTGATCCAAAACACAAAAGTGCCTTATTAATTAGAGTGTTCTGACTAAAAAATGTCATAGAACATGACTTCTAACTCGAACTGGTGAGGAGTTGTCGCCATTTTTTTACAAAAAAATTAGTTTTTGGCTCAAAAAACCAAATTCTTACTTATACCCCTACTCAGGCGTTGGTCGGAGAAAATCGGGATAGTGAAATTCGTGTTCCTCAAACTTTTTTTCATAAGTATAAGCAACTTTAAAAGGAAAAAAAAAATTTGGGGGCTCCAAATCTTCACATAAATAAAAATCAAGCCCGAAAAATCAGGCTTAAACGCTAAAAAAGCGGTAACAGCGACTCAGGCATTGGTCGGAGAAAATCGGGATGGTGAAATTCGTGTTCTACGACCTCAAAAACATATAATTAGACCCCTTTTACAAATATCGATTACTGAAAAATGCGCTAAATATTAACTTAATTGAACGCTTTCAAAAAATTCTTGGCTTAGGTCCTTTTTCCGCAAAGCGCAACCTCCAGCTGGTAAAAAAAAAATGTTTCAAAATTTTTTTGAGGTTTTTACCCCCCAATGAAACTATTTTTTCGGTGAGCAACAAAATTCCAAACACTTTTTTTTTTTCTGTACACCCTAGTTTTCAGGAACTTGGTGACAATTAGGCGGAATTCGCATTCGCCAGAAAGCATTGACGCTATTCTGTTTCTTCGGAATAACTTATCAATTAGTCGAACAAAATAAAATAGGCAGGTAAATCTGGATCACCTTTTTTTTTTTTTTTTTTTTTTTTTTGCTCTTTTTGATTTAATTACTGAATTCGGGTCGAACCCGAACGACCCGACCCGACACTTTTCGAGTCGGGTTCGGGTCGGCGGGAAAAAAATTCTTTTGGGTTCGGTTCGGGCTCGGCGCCTGCAACAAAATCTCGGACCAGCTCGAAAGCCCGAAAGCCGACCCGAACAGATCTCTAATTGTCAGGCTACAGTGCACTAACGTTATTTTTCACTTCCAGCATCTGGACATCCGTCTGGACATCCTTTTGACAATAATGCGACACTTTGTGTTCCATTGAAACTTACGGAAAAAGTGATCCATCAAAGATGCTGAAAAAATATGAAGAAAATACGGAGCAATTACATGCAGATTTTAAGGACAAGTTCAGCCAAAGAAGAAGCAAAAAAATTCTGGAAAGAATCAAAAAAGCCAAGGTAAGAAATCACATAATGGAACGTCGCTTATTTTGTCCCTTTCAAAAATTTTAAAACTTAAAATATTTAAATATTTAGAACATTAAAAATGAAATAAATTTTAAAAAAATTTTTAAAGTGTTTTGGCCAGTTATGAAAACTATTTCTAGTTTTCGAGAAATTTTTAGAAATAATCTTTTCCAGGGTTTGGAAAAACGTTTTAGTTTATTTTTTTAGGACAAGAGCATCAAAATGAAAGTACATGCATACTTGGGATATGCAATTTAAAAAAAGACGTATGTTTGCAAATTGCAATTTCTCAATCTGAAACTTTTCCCTTTTGGTTTTTTTTCCTCGCTTTTCCCGAGTTATCGTCGATGATTCATCCTCGATTTTCCCGAAACTGGAGTAAAAAGTCCTCCTTTTTACAAAATCTCTTTTCCGGTGTTCGTGGCTAACAGGATTTCAAAAGCGTAATGATTTCCTTTTCGGGACATGGCTGCTTTCTCAAATGTGGTTTTTTGAAACTTTTTTAATCCTTTTGCATTACGGACCCTACGGGAAAAAGGACAGAGGTCAAGTTAGAATTTGAATGTACTCTTAAGCTCTTTTTTATGTCGTGAAACATACGAAAACCCCAATAAACAAATTTTGTATAGCTGTAAATCAGGGGGTCGTATTTTTCCATTTTTGGAATTTAATGAGTACGTACATACCCGGAATCCGTACAATTCTAAAAACCTGAAAACCATTACGCCCGACAGGGAAACTGCAGTACATATTTTTTTTTTTTTAGATTTTTTATTCGACGAGAAAACAGGCATTTCTCAAAGCAAATTTTGCATAGGTTGTCAATCTAAACAAATATTTATTTGGGCGAATTTTTCAGGGAGAGATCATTTGGCGAATAAAAAAAAAGGGGTAAAGCGGCAAAACAGACCGAGTCCTCAGTTTTGGGGATTTCCAATTTTTTGCCTCGGCAAACGTAAATGTGGAGAAGAAAATGGGCCCTCTGATGACTATGACCGTTAAATTCCGCCAAAACAAAACAAAACGAAACAAAAAAGATTTCAAGGGGTAAAATCTAGCGAAGTGAAGGAATTAGGTATCCTTGCAAAAAGCTCACGTGAACAAAAAAGTTCAAAAATTTATAAAAAATTAATGGTCCATTGAAATCTCTAAATCATTGGATATAGTCCATTCAAAGCTCAAAAGATACACCGAGGATGACCTAATGGGCGAGTACGGAGAAGAATTTAATCAAAGTCGCAGCCGACAGGAGTCGTTCACTTGATTTAAATTGAAAATATGAAGAAAATACAAAGCAATTACATGCAGAGTTTAATGACGACAGCATCAAAATGAAAGTACATGAAGATGGTACTTTCACATCAGCTCTGGCGACTCCAGTAATGGAGAGAATATCTGAGATAGCGTCATCGCCCAAGAAAAAATGCGTTACAACATTGTGTTATAAAAACTTAAAATTTGTCATAAAATTTTATTATTTTCGAACAAAGCCGTAAATTTTTGCGTTTAAGCGCAAGGGGGTGTAATTCTCTCAGTTAGAGGACTTTTCGGCATATTAGATCAAAGAGGGAACCGGGAATGTTCATTAAAAGAATACACTAGAGGTACCCGAAGAGTGGGCTTGAACCACCGACCTTCCGTTTTCATGACGGCTGCTGTCTTTGTCATAAAAGTTTAAAAGCCACCTAAAAAGCTGATGTTGTATAACTAACTATAAGATTTTATAACTTCCATAGTTATAAGTTTTTACAACCTTTTTGTAAGTTTTTATGCTTCATAATTGTGTGAATCATGTGTTAATTTTAAAAATGAAAGCCAGTACATAAGTGCTAAATGCATGAGCGATTCAGTATGTAGCAAGTAATAATAATTTCTTTGAAATATTTGTGGGGTCCTTTGCAACTCCTCCAGATTGCAACTCCTCCAAAAAGTCTTTGGAGGAGTTGCAAAGGTACGAGTTTGCAACTGCTCCAATTGCAACTCCTCCAAAATTTTTTGGAGCAGTTGCAAGAAAAATTGCCGTTTATCATTGCATCTGCTCCAAAATCTTTTGGAGGAGTTGCAAAATCGAGGTATTGCATCTGCTCCAATTGCAAATTCGTACCCTTGCATTCGTCTCCTCCAAAGACTTTTTGGAGGAGATGCTATAGACCCATATTTGTGTTAGGTTGCAATAAGTAAGTTAAGTTGGCAACACACTGTTACCACGGTTTTGTATCTCACTTCCGGTTCGCCTCTTCGCACATTTAACAGTAACATTAAGCTTGTAATCTTAATCGTCTAATAATAAAACATTCGTTAATCAATCGGTGCCTTTTAGCTTAGTAAACCAATAAGTTATGGTCCCCAGTGCTTGAAGTGTTTGGTTTTTTTTTTTTTTTTTTTTTTTAACAACGAAACTGTCTTTCAAAATGGACGTAAAAATATCGTTGGAGTAGCTAAGCGGAGCGGCATCATGGAGCCGCTGGAAACGTCAGATGGAGTTGTATCTTAAGACAAAAAAGTCCATAGCATCGCCGTAGGAGAGACAAAGAGATCTAAAGCCTAAGCTAACGAAACTCAGGCTGCCAAGGATGCACGACTGAAAGAAGAGGAGAAATTTGACGAACATGACACCTCATTTGGCTCAGCTTATGGTCATCGCGAATTTAGACGACGAGCACGTACAGATAACAAAATCATGTTAGTCAAGTGCAAAAGTTTGGACTAAGTTAAGCTCAACTTACAACGAAACGGTTTTGCCAATGCCAATGACCTCTATAGACGTTGGTGTATCAAAATATCAAAAACAATTGAACATTATTGCCGCTTTGTTTTGTCATAAGAGTAATAAGCTTCCGACTGCAATGGGTTAATTGCTGCAATACATCAATGAGAATCGATTTCTGTTTTTTTTTTTTTTTTACTTTTTACACAGAAAGAGTCGGTTAAGGACTTCTTGAGAAACTTCAACTTAAAATAAGAAAAGAAAAGATTAAGTTGTAAATAAACGATAATTGGAACGAAATGAGATATAGTCGGGAAAAAGCATAGTTTTCGTTTCACAAAAAAAAGGATGCATTATATATTTTTAAGAATTGGAAATAAAAAGATAAACCGTTTGGTTTGAAAATCAGCAATCTAAAAAAGAAAATAACAATTTTCCTTTATCGAAATAGCGAAAATCTCCCATAAGGGTTTCAGCATATTTTTCGAAAAAATTTTACCTCCTCAACGAAAAAAGAAAGATTGGATTTTACGTGTAATCTTGTTTTGCAAATCCGCCGAGTTAAACATTTTTGCTGACGAACAATATGATCCTGGAAATGGATTAAGCCACCTCGGGAGGAAATAAAAAGTCGCTTTGGCGTGAATTTCCAAATTTTCTCTCAGAATATTCCCTCTTTTTTTTCCCCTCGCGGATACGATCTTTTCCCTTTACCAAAAAGAAAATAACGTTTTGTTTCGACCAAAATGTACCGAAAAATCTCGATATCAGCATATCTACAGAGAACTCGAGTTCTTTTGGTTTAATCTTTATATACCGGAAACGCGTTTTCGGGAGAAGAAAGAAATTTTCTATTCTTGATATAAAAGCACTTCACTTCTCTTTTTACAGTAATTGAATAGTGAAAGAAAACATCTCTCGGTAATGTAAAAAGATTTTCCGACCAGCGAGACTCTCCGCCTCGGAGTGGGTTCATTTAAAAATCTTCGCTGAAAAGGAATCTTTAAAAGGTTAAGTTGACGAGTCGCCTTCGGGTTATTCAATTAACTCCGTCTGTTTTTTTTCTCATCATCACCCGAGTGATTCTCTTCAAGAGTTTTCTTCACGTAAAATTAATGAAAATACTGCTGTCGTTATTAATGTAAGCGAGGAAAGAACGTTCGATTTTATTATTTGCATAAAGTATTATAAAGATGGGATATCGACTTTTGTGAAATTTTCGGCTTTTAATAATCTCCGGGTAAAGAGAGGAGGGGAAAAAAAAGAAATCCGTCATCGATTGCGATCGATTTCGGCATAAATTATTTCGCGAGGATTTTCCGCATTTAATCTCCTCCGAAAGCTGTATGTAAATTTACTTTTATATGGTTAAAACGCCTTAATCCAAATTGTTGTGCAACAAATCGAAAGGGGGTAATCTTGCACCGTTTAATCCTTTCATCCTTTACCTATGAAATGATTTTCCCATCGTTGGAATATCTTTGCGAATGCACAACAGACATTCGAAGGTTCAGAAACTTTCCATCCTCTTATCAAGTTGCAACAGACATTTACATTTCAACTTCGGAAAGTTTTTATTTCTTTAAATAAATTCTTAGCAGTGGCGTGCGATATTTCAATTCAGAATGTGAGCATCAAAAAACGTCCGTATTAGCATTTAAAAAAAATCATCAAGAGAAGTGATTTTTTTAGAATACAAAATGTTTATCAAAGAGTGATTTGCATTTTAAAATCATTTTCATGCTTTTTTCAAAAACAGAAACAACAAATATCCCGGGTGTTTTCAAGGAATATGTTGGTAAATTGGAATATAATCCGCTCCGGAGAGTGCTTGAGTTTCCGCTTATCGAGGTTGACACGGTATCATCAAAGGAATAATAATTTTGAAAGAGGACATGATTCTGAAAAAAGATCTGCTTTAACCCAGGTGGAGTCGGACTCGGTATCGGTCACAAACCGATACTAAATCGATACCATCAGTGATACCAAAACGATGGCAAAAAGAAATCAAAATGATGATAAACCGATTATGGAAAGACGCCATAATGAAAAATGAAGGGACTTATAAATTTAGAGTGAACACCGACACCAAAATGATACCGAAATGAAACCAAAACGATACTCATATAACATTTAAAAAAAATTAATCTAAGTTTTACTTTGACTTTCGATTCCAAAATGATTCCAAATTGATATCAAAATAAAACCTAAATGGCATACCTTTCCGAGTACAAAACGATACAAGCGGGACTTGGAATTTATAAAGGGAATTTTTCAAATTTCATTCGCATATTATTATTTGTTAGTTAGAACAAAATTGTTAAAAAAGTTCTACTATGATTATAGTCGGCTAAGTTTAAGAATATTTAATTTTTTAATTAGTCGTTATTGTTTACTTTTTCCTCCATTTAAAAAAAACAAACTTCCAAAATTGGAGTGTACCGGAAGTTGGCGACGCCAGGTCAGAGTGCCAGGTCGAGACTTTAGGGGTCGTTTGTGCTACGTTAGTGCTACCTAATTCCATTTGTGCCGCGTTTGTGCTGCTACGGGTCAAAGGTTATTCCGGAAAAACACCTGGCGTCGCCAACTTCACCCATATCCGCCAGGTGGGAAATTAATGGCGGAAATCATCTTAAACGTTTGTGCTACGTTAGTGCTATCTAATTCCATTTGTGCCGCGTTTGTGCCGCAGCCGGTGGGGAGGAATGAGCTATTTCAAATTTTCATGTTTCGCTTATGGAACAAGGTCAACGTGCAGTTTTAAGTTCCTAAATACTTGAGATATCAAAAAGATCAGACATTATGCATTTCCATGGAAAAAGATGACTTTCTGTAGAAAACTAAGTCTTTTTTAACACCCCCCCCCCCCAACTTCCCCAAAACGATGGCGGCCAGTTATCGTAAAACAGGGTCGAGTCGCATATCGTTGGATGGAGCAGTTCTTAAAATCGGCAGTGGAACATAGTTTCATTCGTTATCTCCATCCGTTGTAAAATGGCAGCCGGGTCAAAGTTCAAAACATTCACAGTCGAACACAGCAAGCATTTAAAAGGGAACTATCTCCTTCCCTCCAAAGTTCCTGTTTTCGGCCAGAAAAAAAAGTTTACTTATGATTGTGAGGGAAATATATTGGCCAGAGTTACAGCATTTTTACGAGATGCGCATCCGAGTTGGGTTAAGCACATCAAGTGTCCAGTCTGCCCGCCATCGAAATTCAAGCAAGTCATACTGGACGTTGATTACAGTATTTTATTGGATAAGGGCATGCACTTCCTTGGCGAAGCTGTACAAAGTTGCTTCAAGGTCAGCCCTTGTGATGTATGTACTTGCACTGTGGAGGTTACATTACAAATGAAGGAAATTATTGTTATCTCAACGGAATTGTTACACATTAAATACCAGGAATTAGAAAAAAAAAATTTTAAAAAAAATGAGAGGCTTGGAAGTATCCGACTCTCAGATATTCCTGTTAAAATGACCGTGGAAACTATAGTTTCCACACCTGTGGGATACAATTTGGTAGGACTGATTGCTTACACCCCAGGGCACTATGTCGCCTACAAAAGGCGACTTAATAATAAATGGGATTACTGTAACGACATGGCTCAGGATGGGAAAATAAAATTTGATGTCAGTCCAATGAGTAAAATAAATCCGATACTTTTAATTTATGAAACTATGTCTTAATTTTATTTTTGTTGACTTGTCGGTTTTTTCGACATTTTTTACTGTGATCATTTATACAAAGCTAATTTTTTAAATCAAAATCGAAAAAAAGTAACATAATACTTTCTTTAAAGGTTCTAGTTCCTTTACATAACCGGCCGGTCAGCCGGGCGGTGAAAATTTTTTAACAATAAATAAAGTTTAATATTTTTTTTTTTTAAACTCGGTTTTTCATACATGAAAATGACATCGGATCGCACTGAAACCGTGCCAAAACGTTTTGTTATGCTTAAGAGGTAAAGATTCGTTATTGAAATTGTATGAAAAAGGCTTCATGGTTCCTAAATTTGATAATTTTTTTAAATGTTTTCGAAATAAAAAAATAAGACCGCCATTGGAGATAATAAAAAAGTGACACCTAACGATTTTTAAAAGGATAATACAATGACAAGCTAATAGAATTAAGGAAGACCAGAAGACTCTATATGTTATTGCTTTACTGCTTTTCTCTAAAAGTTCAAATTTACTGTAAAATTATAATGTACTGAAACCTATACGATGGTCTCACTGATGCCAGATAAAGGAATTTCAGTACACCGTTTGGGCATCAGAAAGACACCTAATTGATTCCGTTATGATACCTACTGAAATCAGAACGATACCATAACGATACCTTTGAAAAGGCAGCAAAATGACTAAAAAATGATGCCATAATGACACTATATTGAGGCCATATCGATTTAGAGATTCTGAAAGAGATTAGTCATACTTGTAATTCCGGTCCTTCGATATTTTTCTCCTGAAAATTATTGGTCCATTAAAAATATTTTTGGAAAACTGAAGACCTAAATATAAACAGTCAGGAACCATTTTGTAAACTTAAAAAATTTAATATTTCAGACGGGAATTTATTTTTCGGATTTATCGAAAAATAAATTCCGTTTATATTAACCGTTCCGTTCCGTTAATTCCGTTTATATTAACCATAAGGCAAGCACCATGACATGGTTGTGCACCATGGACCGTGTTGGAATGTGCCTCCTCCTACCCCTACCTTGTGGCACTCCATTAACATAAGTAGTATAGAAATAGTAACATATGGCCTTAGCTGCCGAAGCGCTTGATTTTTGCAATCAAATAAATTTGTAAATCATTTTTTGGTAAACATTTATTTTGAAGATCAGTACGTTGCTATTAGCAACATACAGATCTACAAAATTAAATTAAATAAATAAGTAAATGTAAAGTGAAATATTTCACTTTATTATTATTCACTTTATTATTTACTATTAAACTTTTCGGCATTTAACGGTTAATCTTTTGTATATTTGGGCAACATATTTATTCGGGATTTTTTTTTCGCGATAAAACTATTCGACTTATTTATTTTCGAGAAACTGGGTTCGTGAATTTGGTTCTAAAGTCACCAAATATTTTACTTTGTAGACAGCACCCGTGCAGCGCAATATTCTAAATCGCATATTTAATATAAAAAAAAAAGAAGCACACTCCATAAAATGGTCCTTTTCGTACAAGGGATGACTTTTATTTCAATAAAATTTCAAACTCGACAAAGTGTGACTCTACAGTATACCTCACACCTACTCCCGTTTATATTAATCCTCCTTCAGTGTTAAGCCGGTTTCATTTATCGCCTCACAATACCTTTCACCTCCATTCGCAAAACGATATTTAAAGATGTAAACGAAAGCCTTTCGAAATGAAAATTTTCAAGTAAAACGTGGATTCATTAACATAGATAAAGTTAATAAACGAAAGCATTCACACTAGACTTGGAGGGTTGCAACCCTTTTCGTGTTGTAGAATAAGAGCCCGGTGTGACGTTATTGAAGATGAAGCCTTTTGAGATGCGTCAAGTGGAAGACAACTTCATTATGCGATTGTGTACTCTTTCAAAAATAACAAGGTACCATATATACTCTCCTCGTGATGAATTTTTAGACTCGATACTGAAAAACTGGAATTCTTTTATTTAAGCATCAAAAGAACAGAGAGGGAAAAAAATTTCCAATGAAAAATTCAAGAGAATTTTCAATAGTTATTTTATTTTTTTTTTATTTCAAGGGAAAATACTCAAAAGGTATACAAAAGTTTAGGATAAAAATCTTTTTGGAATCCCCCGGAGTCATCTTTGAAAAGCTGACATTTTCCGATTTATAGGAAAATCTTTTTGCTCACCTCATTGGTTATTCATAATTGCTGACTTTTAAGGGAAACGTTCCCATGTTAGGAGGGTTTGGTTTTATGGTTTTTTTCAAAAAGGCAAACTCATTTAAAAGAATCAAAGCTGATGGGAAAATTAGCCAATATGAAAGGAGTCTGGGAAAATCCACGTCCAGGAGCAGGGAAATTCTGCAGAAGGGCAAAAAAAAAACCAAAGTCAGGGTTCAAATATTAAAAATGTTAATTTCTATGGAAAATGGATCTATTAGTAAGTTGAGGATTTGTGAGTTAAGTCTGCACTGAGAAAAATTTTATAAAGTTATTGTGTCCTAAAGTTAAGGTAATGGCACCAACAATTGGCTAAAGAGAGCGAATCACTTCTTGCACATATTCCTATTGCTATGCTCTGTCTTAGTATTAGCAAATTTCTGTGATCGATTCGATTTTGAAACTTCGGATGATCGGAATACTGTCTTCGCTCGTAAAAAAGAAGTAAGTCTTATACTGTCTTCGCAAGTAAAAAGAGAAAAAGGAAAAAAAAAAAAAAAAAAAAAAAAAAACAGAATAAATATTCGCACAGATTTTTCATATTTCTTTTCTCCGACATTCAATCAATAAGAGCTTTACCGTTGTTATTGACAAAATGTAAAAAATAAAGATGACAGTCAACTTTTACTTTGATTACATGTTTATATTTGACGTCGCCTGCCTGTTTACCTTTTTTTTTCTTCCGGGAAAATGCTAATAAAATATTCGGAACCGATAAACTACTTCTTTTCCTTTAAATTTTTTTTCTCGCGAAAAATAATTATTCTGGAATAATAAAAAAAAAAAAGCTGGTTGACCCCTTTTTTGTTAAAAAAAAAAAAATGGAAACGTCAATAATATCTCATAAAAGCCCCAACCTATACATTTATTTTCATTCCGAATTTTTAGAAAAAATAAAACCAAAGTTGACAGACCCAGTGATTGATGATGGATGAATATTCCCCGTTAAAAACTCCTACATATTTTTAATGCGGCTAAAACTTTGCCTTGATATAAGAATTACTTGAGGTCTTATCAAAAGTAGAGTATTTTACGATATTGATTTGTGGCTCTATTTTCAAATTACTTAAGGTGGAATATCAGCCACTTGTGAGTCAAATCAGGTCCTTATAAATTAAAAATTAAATTTTCCCGTCAAGTAAATTTATCTTAGTTAAAAATTAATTTAAGACTTTTCCTTTTTTTTAATACGTAGAATAATTTATTTATTTATATTTATGTTTGCAATTTTTAGATATTAAGATGCTTTGTTTGTAAACTTTTTGCCATTTTCTTATTTTCCGTTTTGTTACCAACCTAAAACTTTTGAAAAGGATGCTCAGTTGAGCATCTTATATCGAAAAATTGTAAACGTAAATAAAAAATAAATAAATGATACTACTTATTAAAAAAAAGGAAAAGTCTTAAATTAATTTTTAAATAAGATAAATTTACTTGACGGGAAAATTTAATTTTTATTTTACAAGGACCTGATTTGACTCACAAGTGGCTGATATTCCACCTTAAATGCTTTTGCGTAAATAATGAAGAGAATTTACTGCAGCTTAGCCAATTACATGGGTTTCAGGGGCTGATTTCGAAAAAGAAGTTAAAATTATTAGCTGGGGAAGCAATAATTATTTCGATGTCGGAAGGTTGCTTCACCGATTGTTGAGATCATTTTGTCCCTGATTATCCACCATGGTCAACTAGGAAATTATTAATCCACAAAAATGTGGTAAAATTTCGACTTCACAGCTTCATTGGGGATAAATTAAATTATCTGCTCGTCCTGACGAGATAAGAGGTTGAGCTTATGCTTAATTTATGGATAGAATTGTGATACGTCTAGGCTGCACTTACTTCTTATTCTTCTTTTAAGTGCCAGCTCTGCGACGAAGATTGGCTATCATCTGGACTATTTTTACTTTATCGACCGCTGTTTGAAAAAAACCCAAGGAATCGACACCAAACCAGTCCCTGAGATTTTTGAGCCACGAGGTTTTCCTACGACCCTGACCGCGCTTACTCTCGATCTTACCCTCCATCACAAGCTCAAGGAGGCGATATTTTTAATTTCGCACTTACTACACCCAAATAGTAGACTTCTATTCAAGGAATGCAAACGACAAAATTGCCCGTCGAGACCGAGTTTTAAGCCCGAGCCGAAGGCGAGGGCCTTAAATAGGTCGAGACGGGCAGGTCGTTTGCATTTCTTGCATTGAAAGTTATTTTTTATCACAAAGTACGACGTAATATAGTCTGTAAACACTTCCACTTATCCGCCCTAGGGCGGATAAGTGGACTTTTCTGCGCTGTGTGATGAAAAAAATAAATATGCCTCGTTCGCAAAACAAGCGATGTTGCTTAGCGACAAAGCAACATGGCTCGACTCGTCGACATAACGCATTGCGACAAAGCACTTACGAGTCTTGACACAAAGCATTATTGCTTACACTGAGAAAACGCAGGAGTAAATCTAACTAAATACAAAAAAATGTGCTCCAGGTATAAAAACACCTGCGACAATATAAAGGAACGAAGCATAGGGTTCTTTATAGAGTTCGTCGTCCTACGTGATGCAGTTAAAAATATGAATAAGGAAGAGTGGAGGCTATTTTGCATTCACGAAGGTAGAAAAGGGAACTTTTTTTTAAATTGTAAAATTTTGAGCTATTGATTATCGGGCACAGCTCATTAATTCGTTATCTTGTAAATCAAAGTCTAATGGCTTGAATAAACAACTCTTGATGAAAATCGTACCGTTTTGTTCGTAAAATAAGTGGAAAATCGACGGACTAATAATATTAGTCAGCCAAACTATTTTTTTAGTTAGACTAACCAATAAGAAAATTTTTTTTACTTAAATCAACTAAAAAAATAGTTTGACTAATTATTATTAGTCCGTCGATTTTCCACTAATATATTTAGTTAGATTTACTCCTGCTTTTTCTCAGTGTAGACCCAAAGCAGCATTTTTTTGAGTACCACTCTATCCGTAAGTTAAGCGTAGACACAACCGCTCATTTCGATAGGACGAGCAAATAGGATTTTGGTTTTAACGGATTTTCGATATTTAATGGATTACTAATGAAGCTGTGAAGTCAGATTTTTACCACATTTTTGTAGATTAATAAATGTCTAGTTGTCCACCATGTACCAAGGAACTCATATTCTTGGATACACGGAAAAGGTACCATTCATTTTGTTTTAGGTACTCCAGATCATTAGGAAAGTATTACGAAATCAGATACGGATCATTCAAATACCTCAAGCACAAAAGGGAACAGGACACCTACAAAAGCTGCCACCAATTTTCACGACACGCCATCAAGAGTTTGCTTTTAGTCCGTAGGGGTCATTTAAATATTACGTTAGCAGTTCAATCGGAGGAAAGGGGCTTAAAATGCTGAAACCAGCCATATGGGAAGGCTTATTTTCGCTGACCAAGAGGTGGGGGAGGCCACAAATTTCCAGAATAATGATGACATAATACTTTAATGACCCAACATGGAATAAAATTTTAAGACGTCATCGACAAAAGCTTCGGAAGAATATTCGAAAGCACAGAATCCATGCGAGATCGTCACAACTTCCTTAAACCATACCGACCCATAAAAAAAAAAAAAAAAAAAATATTTCAAGAAAAAACTTGATTATACTTATACATTTTTATTACGTTTTCAGCAAACTACGTCGGGATGTAGTAAAAGTAAAGTTTAAAGATGGAAACCCTCTTATACTCAAAACTTTATTACTGTTATTAACAAAAACAATAACAGAAAATCGTGTCTTGTTATCAAGCTATAAGGCTATATTTTCAAAATTGGGACACGTTGCCTTTGAGTGATTTCTACAGCTTTTAATTTTTAAGCCCGTACTTAAAGAGAGGAAAAAAGAGTCAAGAAAAATGGGAAGGAGAAAAAGTTCCGAGAGCTTTCAGTTTTTTATATATAAAAAAAAATCAAGAGTTTAATTCCTCGATGAAAGTTAAAAAGTTTGAAAACTTCTTTATTGATCATACTTTCTTGTTCTGCATTTAAGCGATCCCTCATTTTTTTTTTTTTTTTTCAGGATATATATAGTCTTCAAAGTGATTAAATCTTTTATCTCCGGAGCTATAGAGATTTCGTTTTTTTTTTTTTTTTTTTTTCGAAAAAAAAGCGACGGAATTTTTTTTTTTTCCTGGGACTAAATTTTTTTAATGCGGCTTAGGAGAGTGTCATAAATATTTTGAAATGTACTCCGCACGGAACGTTGGGATATGACATCATCTCTCCCAAGATAAAAGGTTACTCTGAATCTGAATGAGGAAGGATAATCATTTGATATTCAAAGAGAAACCGTGGCCGCTTTCGCCCTTTTGGGAATTCATAAATTCGTGATAATCTCAAGAAGGATCCTGTATAGGTGAGCTGGGATTTTTCATTGCTTCCCCTTTCGCATAAAATGCACTCCGGCCCGGAAGCCTTTTATGGCGATATGCTTTATGAAAGGAGGTCTGTTTAATTGAACTAATCGTAAATTTTATCCCACTTCCGCGAAGAAAAAAAAAAAAATTGCGAGCCGCCTTTCTTTCTCAAGGAAGCGAAAACCGTTAAGGTGTATCATTAATACGGACGGTTATTTTAAAAGAGAATCAAAAGGAATCGATAAAAGAAGAAAACTGATAAAAGAGAAAGGAGAGAAAGAGGAAGAAGGGGGGACCGGTAGTCAATAGGGGAAGTGATTGAACACTGGAGGGCTGGCCTTCGATCTTTCCATTGATTGATGGCCTTATCTTTTAGAATTACAGCATTCGAACTGGTCCAAGGTAGCCTGTTTGGAGTCTTGGTGGCTGACCTATTTAATCATTCACCTTTCTTTTGTATTCATATTCTTTTTCTAAAAAATAATTATGATTTATAAGTCGATTACAACCCTTGTAAGATGATTTTATAATGAGGTGGAGGGAATATTTAATCCCGGCGTCGATAATGAATTAAAAATTAATCGATTATTCTTTATTTATAAGGTTGAAACTTGAGAATCGAAAAATGAATTATCTCAAAGATAATACGATGGAGACTTTTTTTGAATCATCTAATCACTTTTTTTTTTCTTTTTTTGCCATTAATTTTACCAGGGTAGCAGACGACAGCCCGGACACTGTAGGGTGGGCCAAACAACGCGAATTTTTGAATTTAAAAACGCCTGATGTGATCGATGCCTTTTTATAATACTATTAATTCTAATTTTTTTCATTTTTTTTAAAGGACATCTTGAGGTGCCGCAATGACCTTGAAATTTCCAAAAAGCCCATTTGAGGACCAAAAACGAAAAATTTTTTTTCGCGTAAAAGACCATCGTTTCCCATCTGAAATTTTGCGCAGATTACGAATTTGAAGTCAAAAATTAGTTTTGGTGCACGATTTGAGCTACAGGCCGAATCTAAAAGTTCCGAAAACCTGGTTATGGCATTCTATCTGTAATAAGATAGAATAATGATTATATGTATTTGAAAACATCAAATGTTTGCAGTCGACCAGTTAACTGAAAAAGTTTAAATTTCCGATCATAAAAATCTGTCTAGAAAGAAAATCTGAACCGAACAATGGTCCGACAATAAGTTTATCGGCATGAACACGCTACATTTGCAAGGGTACTCCCATTCAGATGAACAGGAATAAGGAAAACATGCTATTTGCGAGTTTGTTTTGTATTTTAGATACGCAATTTTCGCTCAAAAGGCCAGATAAATCGTTTAAGAAGGTACCTTTCATTCTCGAGGCTCATTCATCGCAGAAAAAACGACTGGGAAATTCAAATATAGTCGAACAACTTCATGAAGGTTCTGCCAGTGCAGATCATTTTTTTCCCCCAGGTCTGCCGAGAAAATCGCTTTCAGGTTATGAAAACGCAAAAAAATCCACGGATTTTTTTTTTTTTTTTTTTTTTTTTTTATTGTCGCCGAGGTCACTTGTTCTCATGTTGTATACACAGGATTTTACACAAAACCTCCTTGTTTCTTACTTTTGAATCTTTCTGCTTGAATGTGTTAATAATGCACAGAAACGCGGTTGGCGTCGAATCGCAGAGAAAGTTTCGAACTACAAGCTAGAGGCTTGGGGGCAATAAAACAAACCAAAACTTCTCAACGTCGGATTTACCTAGTCTTATACCCTTAAATCTCAATCTTTCTCATTATTATATTTGTGTCAGCGACAAGGGATTTCGCGAAGAATTCATCTGGATTTTGATAATAGTTGATTGTAGCCGAGGGCCATGTCAAATTTCTTAAGAAAATAAGAAAAATTTGGCTCATAAAAAAATTTTTTTTCCCTTACGGAAATAAGATTTCCAAAAATAGAAAGATGCATTTTTCCCCCCTTCTTCGAAAAGAATATAAAATCAGATTAAATCTCTTTATAACGGAAAAAGAAAAAAAAGCTCGTATTTTTCCACTTTATAGTTCAGCGTCCTTGGTACGAATACCGTTATCAATTTGTTATCGTCGTCAGGCAATTTGTAGGAGGAACATGTCATGAAGGTATCGCCCAGAATAAATTCCCATTCAAAGGATAATAACCTGACGTAGTAAAATTGAGGATTTTGCTCAGCTACAAGAGAAGAGAAAAAAATGACGAGAGCAACCTCAAACTTGTATGGATTTTTGTTTTTCTTACTTTTCCTATTTTTCGTTAGTAAAAAAAAAAATTATAAAATTCTGTTCTATAAACATCAGAGCGATTCGATCGCGCCTGTAATATGAATGAACTTTTTTTTTATCGTTATTCGCAATCAAATTCTGCGTCGCTTATCAAAAGCAATCGACATCTTCATTCCGTTTGGATGCAGGTAATTTCGACCTCCGATATTTCATTTCGAATAATTAAAACACCGTTTTTTTTTTTTTAGAGTATGCCGTCCGATCATACCATATTGGATTTGCCGGTGGAAATGACCATAGAAATTCTGAAACACTTATCTGCAAAGGATCTCTCGTTTTCAGCTCAGTACGTATGTTCGAAATGGCGAACGATAATCCGCAGCTGCGATGAAATATGGGCGGGAGATTTCAAGCACAAAAGCAATTTTTACGAGATCGGCAAGGCTTTGAATTACCTAAGGAGATCCCCCAGGTTGCAGAACGTCTATTTGGGAAAGTGCGATTGTCCTCAAGGTGTCGGGGAAAGAAGAGACAAAAATTTGGTGAGCGGAGTTTGCGAACTAGGAAAAAAAATAAAAGTGCTCCGGATTTACGATCCTCATCCGGAGGACGTGAAAATGTTTGTGAAATGGTTACCCAGTTTGAGGGTTTTGCAGTATGAAATAGGATTGTATCAAATTAACAATGGAGTGCTAGAACGGTTGAATAATTTAGAAATCGATTCTAAAATAAAAGTGCAATACGTATCTGTAAGCAAGTAGGAAATCAGAACGATCTTTAAATAGGTTGTGATAATGATTATGCTGGCTCAAAGGCAGGTACACCCACTCATGAAACTGTAAAATATGTTAAATCTTTTCGTGCCCAAAGTCTTCAAAAATAAAACCCGCTTTTTTAACGTAAAATGAAAAACAATTGACAAAAGTCGCGTTAGAACGCCTAAATCGATTTCGGTTATGCTACCGGCAATACTGATGTGCAATTTTCTTAAAAACCGCATGTAAATATCAGGTAAGGGGTCTTTGGGGTCACTGATTTCGAATCTGGCGTCGAGATCGTAAAATTCAAGACTGCGAATCCAATAATATAGTGAATCTTTGTGTCAAAAATTTTGTTCTTAGCCATTTTTTGATATTATTGTTAAAATATTAAATACTTTATTGCTTTATTAAGATTGAAAATAGCTGTTTAGTACATTTTCACACGAGAAACAATTTTTTTCGGACGAATTTGGCTCAAAAAATAAAGAAATCTAGGTCCATTTCAAAATGATTTATTTTCCCATAAGCTTAATATGGGTGAAACAGTTATCTTAAGATGCTGGGATATAAGCCTGGTGAGCTTGGTGTATATTTTCATTACCATCTTGGCTTTGAGTTTTAGCATTTCAAACATATTACGGAATATAAAATGATCCATTTTAGAGCTCATAAGTTAAGTATAGGGCGAGAGATTTTGATTTAATTTTACTCAGACCATCTTTTTCAGCTGCGATTCGCTCATTATTTTTAAAATTAACTATTAATAGTTTTAAGGTTAAAAAAAAATTAATTTTTATGCTATAATTATCGCCATATTGGATTTGCTTATTTCAAATTTTCGACCTCATTTTCGGATTCAGCGCCCAAATATAGTGAAGCGTGACAATTTTCAATTGATTATCTCTATAAATAGAGAAAATACTAAGCTTTCAGCAACGGCACATAACAAGAGCCGTCGGTCGGGTAAGCATTAAAAATGTTTGACGGGAAATTTTTAAAACTTCTCACAACAAAAATATACCCTCAAGCCTATATGTCTCGGGTTTTATTGCATCTTTATTTCCTTGTTCCGATTTCCCTGGCTGAGCACCCTGTATTTTAAGAAATGAGTAGGCGTACTTTCGCATCATTACCTTTTCGAATTCCCAAAAGCGAAATAAATAAGTCCGGGAATGAATTCGAGATTCAAAGTAAAATAAAGTAAAAAAAGATTTCCTTTTAAATTTCTTTTTTATCAATGAAGTAATAGTTCAAAGGAAAAAAAATGCCATAAAATAAACAAAATGTTTTTTCTATTAGCCCTTTTTTTTTCAAAAAAGGAAAGAAAAGGGCAAAAGAATAAGAAAATGACAAGATGACACGACCCCGAAATGTGTTTTGAAACCTTTTGATTCTTAAAACGTTATAAGATAAATCATGTCAACCATGAAATATAATAGCGAATGTTGACACCCAACAAGTTTTCAGCTTCATAATTTCAACAACTTTCTTCCATCGGAAAAGCCAAAAAATTCCATTTTCGAGGTTACCGCAGCTTGAACTTTGCTTGGCCTGACCGGAACCGCATACACGCAGGAAAAAAAGACAAGATTTGAAAATCAAACAACTTCCTGCAACCAACGAACTACCAATTTCATAACACTTTACACCTTCATGTATTGGAAAATGGAACTCCCGACATTAAAATGCAGCGCAGAAAGAATCAATTTCGGAGGGAGGGGAAGGGAAAAGACGTTGACAACATTTACTGTCAACAATTTAAGTGCTAAGTTTCAGTTATCGAACTTTCGACTTGTTTGCCGAAGCATCAACTTTTTAACTTCGACCGTTGATGCAATTTGAATTCAATTTCCGACTACAAAGCCTTTCGAAACTCCCGAGCAAGTCAATGCAGAAATAGTTTTGTAAAATCAAGGTTAAGTTGAATATTTATATTTACGTAGGAGAGTTCAGTCTAAACTGTTTGTTGACGTTTCAACAATTTCCCTTTTCTCCGAGAAGTCTTTTTTTGGAAAAAGGTAGATAGTTTAAAAAAAAAGAATGACAAGTAATAAAAAGTATGAGAGTTAAGAAAGTATATAAAACATTGTGACAGGGTATTATAAAAATGTCTTAATTATACCAGGTTGAGTTATGTGTCTGCACTCTATAAAAACTGCTGAATCGTCGTGGAAGCTCCTTTTTTTCCCCCCCTGTTCTGTTCTTCTTAATTTGGGAAATAACTTTTCACATTTCCTTTTTGTATTTAGTTGCGTTAGTTTTCTGTATTTCAGCCTGGTGCACGCGGTGACTCTTCTCGCACTATTTCTGGGTCATCTAGCGAGCTTTCGAAATTTCAGATTAGCAAAATTAGAATAACAGAGTTAAATCATTAGGTCTGTTCCAACGCAAACTTAAACTGGTTCTGAATTGCACTGCACAATAGTTAAAAATTGGCTTTAAAACTCTGCTGCGCATTCTCAAGTGCAGCTCAGAACCTGTTTTTTTTTTTTTTGTATTCTACTAACTGCTTGCGCAGGTCTATTTGTATTCTATTAACTGCTTGCGCAGATCAGGGACTTTTTCTTTTCTGGCATGCGACAACCAACTCGTACAGTGAGGTTAAGATGACTGCATTTGTAAGTTCCCGCCATCCCCGCCAGAGGGGAAGAGTGTCGGTGCGGTCACCCATCCAGAAGCTGGCCCGCATCAATGCTGCTTAACTTCATTGATAGCCAAACCGCTACATGTACAAGTCACCACTCCGACCCCCATTAAGTTAAGTAAAGAAAGAAGATTCTCCACCCTTTTGCATAGGATCCATAAGTAAAGAAAAAAGAAAAAATGAAATATTCACAAGATCCAGTTCCCAACCATTTTAGCTGTTGTACTTTATTATTTATAATTGAATATGCCTTTTATTAATATAATAGACTCAAAACATACCGGTGAGCATTCCGATGGAAAAAACTAGAGACCCTTAATTAAAAGAGACTGGCCAGAAAAAATGGGCGCGAAAAAGAGGAGTCAACTGGACATGCGCTGTGAGTTTTATTTCATAAAGTAACCGTCACCTACAGATTCGAGCAATTAAAAATGGCGATCGTTTATTTTTAAAAAATCAGAGTTATCAACAAACAAACGAATTTTGAATGTTTCAAATAAAATGAGTGGAAATAATCAAAATTTGTAAGCATAATACTTTAAAAATATTGACATTGAAAGATTTAATTGCTGTTTTCTTTTTTCAAAATAAACAATCGCCATTTTCTTTTGCTCGGGTTTGCAAATGGTGTTGCTTTTAAAAATTTAACTCAATGCTCATGTCCGATTGACTCCGTATTTTCGCGCCCATTTTTTCTGGCCAGTCTCTTTTAATTAAAGGTCTCTAGAAAAAACAAAGAATGCAAGGCTTTCAATTGAATATTTAAAATTATATTATCCGAATGCGAACGGGATATTTGTGTACGTGCATATGAAAACCTCCCACTTATACAATCCGGATAGTATGTTTTGTTTTTTAAACAATTTGTAAACAAATAAGCTTCGAATCAAAACAAACTATCAGGATTGTACAAGTGGGAGGTTTTCATATGCACGTACACATTTTATTTAAATGAAAATGGCCGGAAAGTTGTACTATTAGAAAGAGATAGGTTTTTTATATTTCCTAATGCTAACTTAACTTATTACTCTCGATCTCCGGATGATCTTCAATTAGGTTAGTAATCAATTAAGTATTTCATTGCTCTGCCTTGAAGCAGTTTTAGATTTGTCGGAAAATATTACAATATTTATATAGTATTTTTCAATACAAGGACTGCAAACGACAAACTTGACCGTCGAGACCGAGTTTTAAGCCCGAGCCAAAGGCGAGGGCCTTAAATAGGTCGAGACGGGCAAGTCGTTTGCATTTCTTGCATTGAAAGATATTTTTTATCACAAGGTACGGCGTAAAATAGTCTGTAAATAAGCTGCCTAGGACTGAAAAGTAGACTTTTCGATTCTACGACATTTTGTCATAGATTTTTTGTCATAAGGCCTTCTTGTCACTGATTAATTGTCATCAGGCTTTTTGACATACAAGACTTTATGTCATAAAACTTTTTTGTCATTAGATACTGTGTCAAAGCTGGTTTTGTCATAGTAGTTTTGTCATTACAATTTTTGTCATTTTTATTTACAGTAGGGACATTTGAAATTTCCAAATCGTTTAATTTCATTGACATATAATAAATAGATACAAAATGTAATAAAAGACACCTAAGAAATAAAAAGAAATAAAAAATAAGGGGATAAAAAATAAAGAAATAGAAAATAAAGAAATAAAAAATAAATAAATAAAATTCGAGGCAAATTTTTATAAGATACCCGCGAAATTGTACCCCAGAGCCTTCAGATACTTCAAAATTTCGTTTTGATCACAACGTTATTTTTTCAACGATTTCGTTATCACAACCGGGTTACCCTCATTTTTGTTCGTAGTGACAATGACACTGCACTTGGTTCTTTTCGAACATCTCCATTGAATTTTGGTTTCACTTTGCGAATGTTTTAAAAACATATACCCGTCTAATATTAACTTCCCCCCCCCCCCCCCCCCGATTTGTTGAAATTATTCGGGGATTATTCATCACTTATAATTTTTATTTCCAGAAATAATAATAATAATAAAAAAAAAAAATAAAGATGATCAAAACAAAAACAATAACAAATAAATGATGAATTTATCTACTGCTTACATTCGAACAGTTCAAGTAATTGTACTTTCCTTCAATGACAAAAATCAATGACAAAAATTTACCATGACGAAAAAATTATGACATATTCTTTAAATGACAATACTAAACAATGACATTTTACATTATATGACAAAATGTCGCAGTGACGTAATATTTTATTATGACAAAAAGTCGCAGTGACGAAAAATCTGTGACCAAATGTCGCGATACCGACTTTTCCGTACCGTGTGATGAAAAATATTTTATGTTCATTATTATTTCTGTAGCTCAGTGCAGAACAGCACCGAGTCCATTCAAGGATTGCAACTTTTTACTTCAAATCCGACTTTACAAAAGGTATACAGGCTCAACGGTTGGCAGTGCTGATTTTATCCCTTCTGCTACCAAGTTTATTTCGTTTGCAAAGCAGAAATGTTAACTCGCAGAAGACATTAATTTGAGTTGGCAACGCTTGTATGATTTGTATAGTCAAGTTTGAAATAAGAAATTGCAATCCTTGAATGGACTTGGTGCTGTTCTGCACTGAGTTACAAAATATTTTTGAATAGGAGATTTAAAATAAAAAATGGAACAGCAAATAAATAAAGTGAATGCCATGGCCATTGTAATTGACAAGGATTAATAATGTTTTACGGAAATCATGACATTATTGTGAAAAATATAGCAAGAAAATAAAACTGATTTGTGTTTCTATTCTTCGTGGGCTCAATATTATATTGTTCAAGTTACACTTCTCAGGTTGACACGCGTTTTTCATAAGCTAATTACAGGGGACTAGTGTCAACCTGGGAAGTGTAAATAGAACAATATAATATTGAGCCAACGTCTTCTACAGTGAATGAAATTTCTCAAAGCTCTGCAAGTTCTCCAAGATCTTTCTTAAATTATCTACTAGGATTTCAGACCTTAACACATGGTTATTTTACTCGACTTTATTACTATACGAATTTCCCTTTGGCCTGATTTAAATACCTAAAGAATAAATATTATTTTCCGATACATGCGTTTTTGGGACAATGAGACTCGTTCTTAAAATAATACACGGCAGGAAAAGAAACCTGTGACAAAACTGAAAAAGAAAAGTTTGTTAAGATTGCCCTCTCGCTGCATAAAGTATTAACGCAGAAGAGATTTTTTGAGTGGTATTCGGTCGTTTTTTTGGTGGTTGGTTGGTCGATTTTGTCGACCAATCGATTGAGAGCTTCGATTTATCTCATTTTAAATTTTCGAACGTGAAGTACCTAACAAAAGTTAAAAATTTTGTAATAATCAAAGAAAAAAACGAGCCACAGCTGCATTAAAAGCAGTTACCTATCAGCTGACAAAGATGGTTAAAAGTAATCTGGCTACCTCGCACTTCATTCTTTTAAAAATTACTATGCAATCTCTTTTAAATATTTTAAAATGGAATTAACCTCATTGAAGAAGTTTGTAAAACTGGGACAAATTACTCTCATCCCAGTTTTGAAATTCATATTATGATAATGATCCAAAGCTCTGTGACTTTGGGTTTCTGAATTAATTAGAATGACATTTTAGCATAAACTTCCCTTCAAATGTTTTGTCTATTGATTTTTATGAATTTGTCGTGAATTTTATAGTTTACGTCTGACCTATGACGTATACGTTTCCGTGTTTTTCTAAAACCGAAAAAAATGATAATAGCCAAACCCCTGTAGATTCCCGTTTTTTTTCTATTTTATTCCTCGCATGATGATTTTAGTCCAGCAGGGTGCAAAGAGAAGAAATTTACCGCACAGTCAGAAATGCAAAAAAAAAAAAAAAAAAAATCGTTTTAATTTATAATAACCAAAAAGAAAAAAAAATGAAATAAAAACGGATTAAGAAAGAACTCGCTTTTTTTCATTTCCCGAGTTATTGTCGAACACTTTCCGGTAAGTGGTTCGCGTTTATTTTCAAGGACTTTTATTTCCAAATGAACGAAGAACGAGGAATAATGATTCCTAAGGTTGTTTTCTTGGAATTACAGAATGCGCTGGGTTACATATCCCCTTTTTACGATGCTGAATAATTCTACCCAACAATTAAATAATAAACCCGTGCTTCAGAAAATCGGCGTGAATCACTCCAGGAATTTAATTCAATTTCCCGTAAGTTAAAAATCGTAAGCAAGAACCGATTCCAGAAGCGAGATACGGCTATTTGGGTTCGCGAAAGCAAAACTCTCATTAAAAAGTCTCAAAATCCTTTTTCCCGAATTAAGATTTTTTTTTCCCGCCTCGGTGTTAAGAGAATTTTCTTTTTTTTTTCCCTAAACCGAATATATTTTCGACCGTTAGGATATAATAGAAGAAACACAGCGTGAAAAAACTCAATCCAACTTAGATTCTTCAGAACAAAAGAGATCTACACTTGAATGAAATTGAATTCCAGCCAGGATAAAAAATGATTTCCACACATCAATAAGGAAAATGCGATTTTTCGAAAAGTAATATCGCCCATTGGAATACATTGTTTTCAACTTTTTCTTTTCAATCCCCCGTAATAGAATAGAAAATTTTCTTATTGTTGGAATGTTCGCTTAATCAAAAAAAAAAAAAAGTCAATAAGCTTAGAAGCGAGGATTTAACCCTTCAAGTAAAAAGGGAAAAAAAAAGAGAAAAGCTTAACATCAGTCATCGATAAATGAGGAAATAAAAGGCTCAAGCGATTTAGAAAAAGAAATTGAGTCGAAAAATACACGTAAAAAAAAAAAAAAAAAAAAAAAAAAGAAAAATTTTCTACAGGAACTTCAATAGTATAAGACTATAAATTCCGATACAACGACAGTTAATCGTGTTTTGTAACTCGACACCGGAACCGAAAACTTCCAAGCCGAATTCTTTTATTTACGAATCTTCTTCAATGGTCACCCGTCGGAATCCGAATAGCGGATCGAATATGCCCACTTTCGAAAACAAACAAAAAGCGAGCAACCTTTTTCTCCAACCGCAACTCCAATTTTTTTTTCTTTTTTTGTACATATTAAATATCTGAAGACATCAGTGGAAAAAGGAGACCGTTGGACCTCTCGAAAAAAAATTCAGACAGCAGGCTATTTTCTATTGTTTTTTTTGGAAGCCATTTTGATTCCGATTGAATTTTGTATGTACTATTTGTAAACAAGCAGTAGGAAAATGTTAGATCCTCTTTCGATTTTCATTTATTGACTACAGTTTTTCGTTGGAACCTGAACGGTCTCCTTTTTCCACTGATGTCTTCATCTGAAAAGGGCTTGCAAAGTCTTTAGCTGTTCATAAGCCCGACTTATCAGCAGAAGTATTGTGTCACGCAATAAGTGAATACATCACGATATTTTTGTAAAATTAAAGAGTCTGTTCTGTTGTATGTAAAGCAGCCATTTTTTTCCACACTGAAAATAAAAATTCGAAAATAATTCTAAATTCGTTTAAATTCTAAAAAACTGGAAAATTCGAGAAATACTTTTCGAAATTTTTGTTTTTGAATACTTTTAAGCAAAAAACTAGAGACCCTAAATTAAAAGAGACTGGCAAAAAAAATTGGCGCGAAAAATCGGTGCCCACGGATCATGCGCACTGATATGTTGGAATTTTCGGAATTTTGGCAAAACTGCCGCTGCAAAATACAGCACAGTAAAAAATGGCGGATGTTTTTGTTTTGCTCTCCATTAGAAATTTAATAAAGCCGACTTAATTGGTGGCTTTCAGTAATACCTGAACAGCATTAAGTGTTTTGTTGTCTTGGTAAGCACTTTCAATGTTTGCGTTCAAAATCTGACTCTTTTTTAAGGAGCCGGTAAACAAATACACATTGAATAAACAAAAACAATCGCCATTTTTGACTTTGCTGCAGTTTACACCGGAAATGTAACCAAAAACTTTCAAAAATCAGTGCGCATGATCCGTGGGCACCGCTTTTTCGCGCCAAATTTTTTTGCCAGTCTCTTTTAATTTAGGGTCTTTACAAAAAACTATCCCCCCCGTTCCCATAATCACTCGTTTAATGCGTTAAAATCAAATTTCATGTCAGAATGGTGCAATTCCAATCAGAAAAAGCGATAGTGCAACAAAAGAAAAATTTTTAAAAATGAAATTGCTCCGTCATTTTGAATTTTAATCTTTCGTGTATCAAAATTGATACACTATGCTTCTATGCTGTAGAAGGTCAGTATTGACTCAGATGTATGATAATTCGATTGATTTAAAAAAAAAAAAAAAGTCTTTTTTTTTATAAAAACGTAGCAACAGGTTATGGACCCCAGCACGTAAAAGTAAGGAATAATTTGAATCGATTGATACATATTTGAGCAACTATGACGACGATAAACTGATATAAATTCGAGTTACTAAATGAGGACAATTATGATACGCGGAGCATGCGAATGCAGTCAGTGCTTCAAATAAACGGCCATTGGGGTTACGTCGCCGGGACTGTCACTAAAACCGAAGCAAAATCAAAAGACGTTAGCAATTAGCCGTTTAGCACTTTCTAGTTCGAAGTTGCGGCTCATAAAGAAAGCAGAACATTCGAAGGCAGCATGGAACGATATCAAATCGGCACCTGAAATCTTAGGTCCTGTCAGAAAAGTATTCCTATATAAAAAGTTACGTAATGTTAAGAAAGAAAAATCTCCTACCGTGGAGCAATTTTGTGACTCATTTACATACTCGTCATAATTAAAAATGACGAAAGTAAAAAGTTAAGTGAGCTTTTTTAGAGCTTAAAATAGCCAAACAAAAACGTTATTTTAATCATGCAGGCTTTATTTTTGACTTGCATGAATCATCCGAGCTCTTGGAAAGCTATGAAATTATTTTTACCAACAAAATCCAAATACTAACGGTTCAAACTACAGTCTTCGTAATCAGAAAACTAATTAGACCGTAATTAGTCTCCGTATAGACCGCAGGGGGAATGAAGCGTTGTTTTTGGCACGAATTTCAATTTGTGGTGTCTGTGTGGGCACCATACAGACACCACAACACCAATGGTGAATTTTAGGCCAAAAAGATTATTCCTACGTTTAGCTTATGGCATAAGTTTTTTAAAAATTTCTCTTATTAATTCATGGAATTAAAGTTGTATTCGCAATATTATTGTGAATAATTACTTGAGATACAATGTAACATGGTTAAACTGAAGGCAACAAGTCGCCATTTTTAAAAATAGTCAATTATAATTGATTCAATGCAGTAATGACAGTAATGCTTAATCAATATTTTGAACATTGGCTTTTGTTGGTATATTTTATTAACGACGTTCTTAAAACCGATATTTCAAAGGAAGAATTGGACATTTTTAAAGTGCTTCTTGAAATCTTTGTGCATGAAACTTATGAGTTACATGCCGAAGAATTTATTTCGGGAGAAATAAACCCTAAATAAATTCAAAAGAGCAATAAATAATGAAAAAAACTTGCCTAAAAAAAAAAAAATCAGCATTTGGCCCAGACCAATGTTTCAACGTTCGGATATTAGATCCATTCTGACCTCTAACGTAAAGAATTTTATTATGTTCGAATTGAATTTTACTTTAAATAAAACAGAAACCCAAGTCCATGCGTGAAACCTGTCTGATAAATACTTTTCGCATTCTCAGCCCCAGTCGTCATTTTTAAAAGTAGTCAACCTTGATAAATTAGTCCTGAGGGAAACGCTCTGTAGACCAAGATAAATTGATATTAATTGTTTGGGGAGTCTTTCCGTTTCCTCCAGAAAAAAAAAACCAAGTTTAAACACTTTATAAATAATATGCCTTTTTTTTCGGGTTTCTTTGTAACGCAATTTCTTTTTCTCGCCTTGAACTCGTGATTTTTTTTTCGTCTCCTAAAAAAATGCAAATGATCGAAAGCTGGGGGGGGGGGGGACTCAAGTTGCTTTTCCACAAAATAAATGTAACGCAGGTGAGCAGGTTTCAAGACTTTCATTCACAACCAATGAACGTCACGAATAAATCTCCATGAAAAGAGAGTCACCTGAGATCGCTTTTGCGGGGAGAAAAACTGAAAGGAAGAAAAAAAAGGGAAAAAGTTGTACATCTTTTTTTTTCTTGGAAGAAGAGTTTACATCCGAAAGCCGGGGGCTAAAATCCTTTTTGAAATTTATTATCCGGTTTCCTCTTCCTTAATTGTGATTAATATATTAATACGAGAAAGTAATGACAACGAACAGCCTCGGGACGAGTTAACCTAAAGTGCTACAAGTAAAATCATTAAGAATAATTTCTTTTTTTTTATATAATTTTTTGCGGATAAAAATTCTTTTATGCCTACGGTAATTTTTCAAAGTAAAAAGGGTTTAAAGAAAGTTTGGGGGGAAACGATCGAAACCCCTGAAATGTCAGAATGTCCATTTAGAAATTTTAAATTCGGGCATGCCGTTTATAGACATCAGCCGAACAGGAAGCGCCGTAAAGAGTGGTATATTTTATGACCGGAAAGGGGTACAGAAAACATCCGACAGGTGTATCATATCGTGGGGAAATAAGCATAAACCTTGAAAGTACAACAATTCCATAAGAATGATCAACAAAAGAATAGAGCAAAGCAAGGGTCCGAAGCCGGTAAAAATTGGTTGGAGCCGACGCCGGCATCAGCGTCGAAATATCAAAAGTGCTGGAGATTGCGCCACCGCCGGAACAGGAATAGCAAAATTTTTGCCGCTGGTGCTGGAGACGGAGCCGATTCCAGCATCGGCGCCAGCACCACCATCAATTTTGTATTTTTTTTTTTGCTACTAGAAAAAAAAAAGTTACAGTAACCGCAGTTTATTGTAGTGCCGGTTAATACAATCGGCCGCTTAATATGATCAAAACACGTGGCCTTCTAAACTTCACTCCTAAGTGGGTACTATTCATGTGGAGACGCACATTTTACTCCTCAGGAACTTGGAGAACCAATGCGGATCCCTTTAATTACAGAAGCATCTCACTTGTAAGTTGCATCCTAAAAATATTTACCATTAAATTGGCCAAAATACAAATAATTAAAATAAACCGCACACTTTTTAGCAGAGCATCCTAGCTATGAGCTTTTTCTACGATCTGATTTTAAAACGGTTACGTTAATTCTTCCCAAGCGTTAAGAGGGTTAACAAAGAAGGAAAAAAAACAGAAATTTGTGGCGGAGCAAGAAAGCTGAGAGAGAATGAAACAAGATAAGTTGCCTGTCCGTTTTGACAAGAGTCTGGTTATAAAGAGCCCTATCGGGTCAGCTTACATCTCAAACAACAATAAATGAAAACACTTATCTTATTTTGTCTAAACAAAGAATTATGTCTCTTTAGATTATGTTCCTCTTTACGGCCGACTTATTTATTATTTTCTTCCCCCCCCCTTTTTTTTAAAGAGCGTGCGAGAATATTATAAATTATGATAAAAAGTCGAAGACTGGGGAAAGAGGAAGAAAAAAATGCATTATACAGGTTTCTTCACCCGTAGAAAAAGAAAAAATTAAATAAAAGCTCGTATTTTTTTTTTCTTCTCCTTATGACGCCATTTTTCGAAAGTATTGATGTAAATATGAATTTTCAGAGAAGTTGGAAACCTTTCAAAAGACACATCGAACGAAACGAGAATCACCTCAGCTGTACATGTCACGCGTGAATATACCAACCGTAAATATATCAAATAAAAATTTGAATAGCATTTTTCAAGCTTGAAATTTTTTTTTTTTTTTTTTTTTTAGATTGAAAAATGTAAGGGGCCGTGCAAAGCGAGTTTTGGAGCGTTAATTTGGTGTTATTATCGCAATTTAAGCACTATTCCCTGATTTAAAAAACAAAAAAAGATAAAAACTGTGTGTTTTATGTCCAAAGTTAATTCTCCAACTGTGAGCTTAATGAATAGCCTTTTGTGGTTTGATGAATACGAGGAGAAATAAGTGGAACGCGGAGGAAAAACCGCAGCCGTTTCAAGCTTGTCTGTAGCACTGTCATGCTGTTTGCCACAATAAACCCGAACTGATACAGTTCCAGGATTATCTTTAATGAGTATTTTATACCTAAAAAGTTTCTCCTGAACAAAAATAGCAAATCGATTGCATCACAACCATAAGGATAAGTCAAACTCTGCTCTTATTTTTTGATGGGACGAATATTTGCATTAATTTGATTTTTAAATGACTTCAAAAGTCGAAACATATATTGGATAAGAGGAAAATCATGAAAGTAGGAACTGTTCAACAATTTTTCTGTAACAGCTGGTCTGACATGTCTCTACGGTTTTTATTATAAATAGCTTTTCCTTGAATGTTTAATTCAGGGAGGGTCAAGTCAAAAAGGTGCAAAGTTTGCCATTTCCCCTGAAAAAATACATTACTAATATAAATACCGAGTATGAAAATATCGGTTATTCGGTGACATATTTCGGGAACGAGAAAACAATTTTGTATCAGAATTAGAAAACTTATTCGACATTGCCCATGCAAATGCTATGGAACTAATCGAAATAGAAGAGGACGGAATGTTTTTAGCTAATCAGAGAAAGCCTGGTCGAGTGGGATACATGACTAAAATCGTTTATAAATTGGCCGAGAAGGAGCAAAGAATACAAGATAAGACAGACAAGAACAACGGGAAAAGTATCATGGCAAAGCTCTAGTTTTCATCTGCAGTTTATTACTCTGCTAATAACAATATGAATTTCAAAATCGATGAAAAAGGAAAATAAAGTTTTCACCGACTTTCTTAAGTTTTTTCTAATTTTCCTGCGAATAATTCAACTAATACTTTAGGAACTTCAACCAGAGGCCGAAGAAACTTTATAAGTTCTAAACAGGGGCGGACTAGCCATTCGGGCGATTACCCGAAGGGCCGCTAAATAATGAGACCAAAAGGCCGCCTGATATTCGGCCGGGTGCAAGACAAAAAAAAATTGGGGAAAAAGTATAGTTATTTGATCAGTGTTATTACATCTTTCACTTGATTTTTTTTTTTTTTAAATAAAAACGTATAAAATTGCAAAAGTCGTATAAAATTACAGAAAATGTCCTAAAATTTGTTTTATACCGTTCTAAAAAGTTATTACATCAACAATTCATTAATAAGAAATTATTTAGTTCAGGCTAGCAGGATGGAATTCCAATATTATGTAAGCTTTAAAAATTACACTTTAGTAATTTTTGCATTTAACACTTGCACATACGTAAATTATTTCCTGAAAAATTTATAATTAACTCGTTTATTTAACTCAAAACTTTAATTAAATAGCGGAAGGCACGTGTAATCTACGCGTACTTAAGAAGTTTTGCATCGCTCTTCTGGAAGTCACCTGAACGAAAAGTGTATAAAAGAGTGACTTTATTCTAGCTTTCTAAAACCTGATTACTCTTACAATATTTAATGTTCATATAGAATAATTATAGCTTCGGCCAAAGTTCAAGATTAACTAATCGTGCCCCCCGAACATAGACCATATGTTAAAATAAAATGAAAGGAGCCAAATCTAAAAAAGTGTAACGATTTGCGAATTGGTTTAAAAGGCAAAAAAATTAAAAGAACTTACCAGTTCTTCAAAAAAGAACGCGTCAACGGGTGCTAGACGGCTTGGTGTTCCGACCTTTCCAACCATCTCCCAGAATTATGCCATTTGGCTCCAGTAAGGCTTCAGACGGTGTAAAATCCGAGTGAGCGATTATGCTTCATGGAGGGGTTGAATCATACGCAAAAGACTCCGGACTAACTCGAATGACGGGTATTCACTTCAAATATCAAATAAAAAATACGAAGAGCGTACTTTTAATTCCCTGACCTATTGAACCGAACCGAACCGAACAAAGGCTCTACCGGGCGACGGTGGCCAACGAAGTTATTGTTACGAGCAAACGAACCCGAGGAAACCGACCGCGTAAATGAACCGAGCAACCCCATCCAATCTGAAAATCAGCACCTGAAGCATAAAGAGAAAAAAAATATATATATAAGAATAGATTTATGCCGAGTTGCCTAAAAAGTGTTTGATCACATGTAAAAGACAATAACGTAAGTATTCTTTTTTGCTATTTAGAACTTTTTAAACTAATATCATTTCAAAGAAAATTAAAGAAATATCTGACCATTTAATTTTGTACCTCAGTACAAGTTAGACCAAGTCCTTATTGGAAAACCGACTTTTGAAAGCAAGTACACTTTCAAGGTTGGCAACGCTAACTAGTACCTTCTGCAAGTCGATTTTTCTGCTTTACTTTAAGTATTTCAAAATAAACGAGCAGGAGACAAAAATCTGCTTAACGCTTAAAACTTCATAAAGTTGCGTTTGAAGTAAGAAGTTTCAATTCGTGAAATAACTTCGTTTAATTCTGCACTGAGGTACAGAATTGACTACAAACTAGCAGAAAATAATGACGACATGCTTAAACGAGCACAACTGCTAGCGACAAAAAATTCCGAAAAAACTACCGAAAAGTCAATAAAGGCATACAAGTTTCTTGATGAAGTCATTTTTTCTTCGAACTCATTTTTTTCGATAGGAATTGGGATAAACTTATTTGCAAACGGAATACATACCGATACTAAAATGAACTCTTTTTAGTAAAAGCTGGAAAACTAGATTATGCCAAGCATGGAGAAGTCAAGAATCGTTTTACGTCGGTCGCCCTAGAAGTGAATATCGCAAGGCGTTAAGAGGAAACGATAGTCGTCCGCAGGTGATTCCATCACTGCTGCTGTAAAGTAAGATTGATATAATGTAAAAGTTTAAATTTTAAGAAAGCATTTGTGCTTTGTTCCTAGTTTAAAAGATTCTCCGGAACTTTAAATTAGATCCGAATCGCTGAAAGGAAAAATGAGGAATAAAGACAAAACAATCGCGGTATTTGGAGCATTAGTAGCGGGAGAACATTCGCCCATCTACGTTCTTTATGGCCTATCCAAAATTTAAAATGTTATCTGAAAAAAAAATTACAAGAGTTATTAGAGTGGTGGTAAAAGAAGTCTAAAAAATACAAATTAATAGAATATAAGAAACATTCAGTGAAGGCGACAAAATATCGATATGTCAGGTCTAAAAAATATCGATAATTATCGACATTTTTGCCTTTTCCATTATATCAAGAGATCGATATTTTTCTTTAAAATCGAAGTTCCATATTTGAGTCAAAATTCCGGTAATTCTGACAGTAACCTACAAGTAAATAAAAAAGGCACGTGCTTATTACATGGGGCAGGGTAATCATTAACCCGTGATGGTTGCTGAGCCAAACCACCGCCCTCGAACGCAGAAATGGGTAGAGGGTATACGAAAGACGGCTCTTTCCCCAGGAATAAGGGAATTGAAAAGTCTTTAATATTTCCGATCACAAAGCGGTAGCCAGCCATTAAAACCCTTCTGCTAACTTTTTAATATTTAGGAATCAAACTTTAAATTCTGAATAAAAAAATTCGGACTAAAATTTCTATTGAATTCTCTTTGTAAGCTAAAATTTCCAATTGATCAGTTAAACATATATCTCACTCTAAACTGTTTTATCTTCACTTAAATATGAAAGACTGAAAAGAACTGAATGTATGCTAAAACAGAAAAATTGCGCCCTTTTTGTCTTTTTAGAGGTTTTCCCCTACCCCCTATAAGATTCAAAATTTTGAATTCTTAGCTTCTATAACACCTTATAGTATATTTTACATTTTTTTTTTTTCGAAGTTTCTAATTAATGCAAATACATAATTTTTTAATATTTCTAAAATTAGTTTAAATCTAAAAATAAATGCCATGTGAAAATTAATTCAAATATATCTTCAAATATATCAGAATAATAAACGAATTCGTATCTCATCGCCTCTTTTGTTGTGGTTCTTTTCCGGTCTTGTTACCATCCAACTTGAATATAAAAAAAGGAAAAAGAAAACTCCGCTGCGGCCGTTGAAAACTCTTTGTCGAAGGTCTGGCGCCGATTCCTTTAAAATATTTTTTAGTAGCTAAAACAATCAAGAATACATCAAGAGAATAGGTTTTTCAATAAGAATATGTTTTTGGGCTTTATATTGCTATATATTCACCAAATACTTATTTCATTTGTAAAATTCAATTCAAAAATAATAAACGGTTTTAAAAACGATTTTATAAAACACAATAAATAGGCTAAAATGCACTAATTAGAAACTTCAGAAGTACCAAAATCAATCTTAGATTGTAATTTGAACTGACAGGTCTAATTGTCACAGTTTAAAAACATCTCTATGCAAGTTTTCAAATGACTACTGAATTTCACTGAAAACTGTACTCTTGAAAATTTTTGAAGTTGTGACCCCTCCCTCCAATTCGAGATTTTTAATTCTTAATTCTTAAACTCTTTTTCGGGCTTTCAAATTAATGTACTTATACAATCTTTCAACATTATTTTCCAATATTAGAACCCAGACGATATTAATACATGGTCTCTTCAAATTTTATCGAGGCGACAAGCTATTTCGTCTTCATCGCGCCTTCTGGTTGTGGTTGTGGCTTGTTACAGTTGCCAATTGCATCCAAAGACAGCCATTAATGCCGGGCAATGCAAAGTCTTGGTCGAAGATCTGGCTCAGATTTTTTTTTAAATAGCTGAAACAATCAGTAGTCAATCAAGAAGATAGGTTTTACAATAAGAGCAAGCTTTTGACCTTTTATTATATATATTTATAAAATAATTATACAATTTTCAAAATATTTTAAAATATACCTTATAAGTATATTAATTCAAAAGCTCCGAAAATAATAATTTAAACCCCAAAAAAATGACTAAAAAACTAAGAATTCGTTTCAAAGCTCGCGAAAAAACTTTAGCAGAGGGTTTTTAACCAGCCTAAGCAATCAATTCATATCGGCCTAAGTCTCCCGAGGAAAAGTTTTCCGAATTTTCTGGGATTCTGACAAAAAAAAATATATATATATACTTCTAGACGGTTTTGCTTATTCCTGTAAAATTTTTTTAAATTAATCATAAATATGCACCCTTAGGCGACTATCAAAAGCTCTTGGGAAAAAATTAGGATGAAGGAGACTTTCAGATTTCAATTTGAGACCTTCGGGATTAATCTCCCAAAAATTTTATTTTCAAAAAAAAAATCCCTAGTTTTTGAATCCCAATTGTTAGGCAAAATTTACTGCCATGGTATTAAATAAAAACTGCGACCTGTTGTAAAATTTTGGCATAAAGAAACACTTGAAAAACAAAATATACTGTTAATATTTTGGGAGAAAAAGAAGTATTATAGAAATGGTCTATTAAGCAAGCAAGCTTACATAAAATATTTTGCAGCAAAAGTGCAAACTCTTCCGACTCCACTGAATGCTATACATGTAAACTAAAAGTAAATGATTTCCAAATTATTTAATAAGTCATGAGCAATTAAATAAATTTTGTTTAGTTTTTCATTTGTAAAATTTTCTGCAAAGTTTTTTCTTATACCTGAATGAAGTTACAAAAATAGAAATTTGCTTTTTACTTCCTTGCTTGAATATTGAAAAATTACACAAAATCTATTTTATAGCTCAAGCTTCTGCAACAATATATCAATCTCCACATTTTGGAATCAAAGGTGACACTATTAACCACTAGACTTAATTGTGATTTCTACTAGGCAACATAAGAATCAAGAAACATACATACGCTTTTTAACTCTTGTCATTATTTTATAAAATGACTAGATATACTTATCTAGAACATAAATAACTGGAACGGTCTTACCGCATCTGCTGCGACGTCATCCACTGGCAGAGATCCACCTAGGCACCAACCTTTACTCAAAACAACCTAAATGGCAGAACACTGAATCTGTAACAAAACAAATACAGAATATTAATTAATTAATTAACCAGTGATACCTGAAACCTAAGAATTACAGCACCAAAAGGTTTCCAGAAATTCAAACTTCAATACTAGATTTTCCAAATGCTTGATACCTCTACATGTAACCCAAAATTCTCAAGCAACAAAAATCATTTCAAACTCATATTTTAATTAAGCCAAGCGCTTCTAGTGGGTAATGCAAAACAGCAATTTAACAGTGTTTGCTTCAGCTTAATATTCAGGCAGTTTATTTTATGTTGTTCTTTTAAAATATAATTAATGTTGTTGTCATTTAAATCATAAGAACTAGTTAAATCATGCCAGTTACAACGAAACTTGAAAGCTGAATGTGATTTTGCAAATAATTTATGACAAGAGAGTTTTAGCAATCGTTTTTTTAAAAATAATAAACTAGAGCTTCGTTGCTATACAGTTCCAGGAATACAATATCCTTGTATTTGTACTATCACAAATTTTATTCTTGTTTTGTTTGTTTGAAACCTGCACATGAAAATTTAAACCACATCAAATGTTTTTCATTATCAATAAATCATTAATGTATTTCATCATCATTGTTTCACCTACTTCCTCCAAGTGTACAGACTAAGGAGGCTAAGCTCATTTGCTGTAAGTCCATTCACTATCTCTCATGAGGAAATAATTTTGCAATCCAAATTTTTTATTATAAAATCAGCAAGCATACTGCCACCACAAGCTGGCGTGTTTGCTAAAAGTACTGATAGACAATCAAGAAAAAAAGAACTTCTCTTCTTCCATTGCCCATGCATTTACCCTGAAGTTTACTTCCCGATGAATTGCAATCGACAAAAATAATAATTTACTAATGAACATTTATGCACTACTTTCATACCTTTTTATTG
The DNA here is from genome assembly GCA_037577465.1 of Liposcelis bostrychophila. Classification (NCBI taxonomy): domain Eukaryota; kingdom Metazoa; phylum Arthropoda; class Insecta; order Psocodea; family Liposcelididae; genus Liposcelis; species Liposcelis bostrychophila. The sequence goes on along the minus strand of CM075213.1, from coordinate 2,183,506 downwards.
AAACTGAACGCGAGGTTTAATAAAATCGATGCATTTCCGCAGATTTTCACTGGTTTCTCAATAATTTTACATACATTTATTAATTACATACAGACAAACGCTGAAAACATGATGAAAAAAATATTTCGCAAACGCCGACCAAAATGCAATTGGCAAGGCAGCCCAGTCATCGCAGGTTGCGCCACTCCATTGCATTTTTGGACGCCATATTTTGACCTTTGCGTTAATTAAATGGAATTCAGTCTTTAGAGGGCAGTGCACAATATTCTTTGTCGCGATTCTTTGTTTAAAGATCTCTAGGTTAGGTTCCTTCCGACTGTACAGTCTGTTCCGAAGTTGTACAGTGAGGTGCAACGTTTATAACGATTTGTTTAGGACCACATCATGTTTAGCTTACGTATGACGTCATTTTAATATCAGCTAAGTATGATGTGATCCAAAACCAAACTTTACCATCGGAGTTACCTCTCCACGTAGTCTTATTTGCTCTGTGAAAGTTGAGCAATAATTCGTTCTGCACGACAATATGAAACCAAGCTAAATTAATACAAAAGAAATAACAAATATTTGTAAATCAAACTTAATTGGTTTAAAAAATTGAGTTTATTTATAGCCTGCAATAGAAACATTAGAGAATTTTGGAAGAATTGTATTTTTTTTTTTTTTTTTTTTTTTCTCCCAACCGACAATTATGTACTTTGATGTTTCTCAAAAATTCTCAGTGGCCGAAAAGAGAATTTTACGACTAAAATACATTTTTGGCAAATTCATCGAATTCTAGAAAAATCGAAAAGCATTATGATGATAGAGTGGCTGTCCTTAAAAAACACCAATAAACATGGTACTTATGTTTAACTAATGGATGATCTTGCCTTCGCACAAGACTTAATCGCAATCAGGCCGTAAAAGTTCCGAATCAAGATTTACAGCTTTTAGAAAGCATGATAGGTTATAAAGACTTATATATGCCTTTATAACGTATGTTGCAAGAGAAAAATTGAGTAAAACATTTATGGTACTAATCTGAGGATGCGGTTGCTCTATCTTTTTTTTGATGAATCAGTGAGTGAGCTTGGCAGAAAAAATAAAAATGACCTCTAATTTGAGCATAAAAAGACTTCCATCCGGGAATAGATATATTTTTAATTTATCGGATATGGGTAAAACAATTTTAGGTGACTTTTATAAGCCAATCTGATTTTCAAATGTTTGATTTTTTTACTGTAATATTTTTCTCGCGCTTTAAAATTTGAAATTATATTTTTCCTGCACTTTAAAATTTCCAGAAAAAATATCAGAGACTTTGTGTCTACTAAAACTTTGAACATATTCGAAAGGTTAGGAATATATGGGAGTTTTTTAAAAGATGGCCCATTTGTATATGAGCAAATTGGGAAGAACCAGATCGCAAAAAGCAATAAAATCTTTCAAAGTAGTTAACGATTCTGAGGAAAAAACTGTTAAACTAACTCAAGATTTTTACGGAATAATAACCGCCGATGAAGAGCAAAAACAATATTTACTCAGTTGTGTCCAAGACAATCGAAAGCTTCTTCCGGATTTCAGGAAGAACACGTTGAAAAGAAAATTTTCCGAATTATAAATCGTTACTAGAAAAATCGTAAGATTTTCGGCTTTTTTTTCCCTATTAGGCCAATTTTTAGTACAAAAAGCTTGAACAGAATGGTTGAAATAAAAAGGTGATAAATGGTTTGTTAAAAAAGGCTTGAAGTAATGATTTTTTCACTAATATCCTAATTACCATACGAAAATTGATTGCGGGTTGTCTGTCTCCAAAAATATTTTTCCAGGCAGTTTTTAGGCCAAGACAGAACGCAGATGAAGTTTCAGAAAAATGGTAAAAACAGATTTGCAGCTTATTGAATGCTCTACAAAAAAGGTCCTTACTGTTTTGTGTATTTCAAATAACACTGAAGTTATAAGGAGTTTTCACCAAAACAATAATTTAATAATGGTGTTTTCAATGATAAAGTAAGTAATCATTCCAATATATCAAAACTGCTTTCATAAACATAAGCTGAACTTGAAATTTTGTCCACTCAATCGATATGCCAAATATAATCCCAGAAACAGAGGAATAACTTGAAACACCTCTAAATAATTATAAAAAAGCAAAACTGATCATTTTCCAGTTACACTGAAGCAATACTACCTGTATTAAAACTGACTTGTTCCGATGAATTTTTAAAACTTTTTATGAACCAAATAAAAAACAAAAAAATTAAGTGGACATAGATTGACCCATCCCTTGAGTACAAGCAGATTGTGCTAAATATCACAACTTGCAAAAAAAGAATCTATCAAATACTTTATCTTAAAATGCTCAACTTGTCACATTATAAGACATATCCTACCAATCAGTGGAAAAGCTCTGGAGTCAAAATACACAAATCTGCTAACTAACATCACAGACAAACAAAGTATGAACAAAACCTAGCTTTTTAAATAACACTTTTCAAAAATAAGATCTTTGTTTCTAAAAATTTTAAGTTTTAAATAGCTTACCTCTTTAAGATATGAAGTCCTGATTTTCAAAAGCTCCTGACCCTGGCTTGTTTTATTGTTTCCATAACATCCTCTACACATTTTGATTTCCATCAGTTTGTACTTAGCAGTTGGGATGAACTCACAAAATATGGAAAACATAGGCTTGGCTTCATTCTGACCAAGAAAGTATTTCAGATTGGTTCATTATCATTCTTTTATGTATACCTGTTGTATGTATCAGCTTAATCTCTTGGGCACGATATTATCTGGAAAAACAAAAATGAGCTTATTAGTAACAGTACTATAGCATTGCCCTGTCCCAGTGTTGAGGAAATCCCAAAATATTGACATGTTCATTATTGCCCATAGTGTGCCTCCTGCAGCTTCCCATGCTAGCTGTGGGGCTAATCAAATAAGCAAATTAAAAAAAAAAGTTTCAAAAAACGATATCTGACCTTGACTTACAATTGGAATTGAGGTTGTCAGTTAACCGAGTTGGGGATGTGACGCGTTAAGCTTGTGAATCAAAAATTAACCTAACTACATACAGTACAAGCTACAACAAATAATGACATTTAATTTTAAAAAGACAAACTTCACCGAAAAAAATATTGCAACAAAATGATATTTCATTAATTATCCGGATTTTCAATTATTCGGGGATTGAAAATGCCCGAAAACCGACAAGCCGCCATTTTCCTAAATGAACTAGAATCAAAGGAACGTGAAAAGGAACGCAGAGCAAGGAAAAAAGCCACCAAAGCCACTCGACACCAGCGCTTTTAGCGGATTTGTTCTTAAATGGAATAATTCTAGGCGATGTATTTTTTTCGAATTCGAATCGATTTTCGTATGCAGAAAATGAGTGGGTGACTGAGTAATCAGATCAAAATTATTAAAAATTGAATGAAAATTTTTTAAAAAGGTAGGTTAAATAAGAAAATACGGTAGTTATTTTCTTTACGTTGTTATTTTTCTTAAATTCCTTTCGGCAATCATTTTTCCAATAAAACTACGGTTTTTGAGCAACCAACGAATCGCGTTATTCGTCATTTGATGTTAACCTAACCTAACCTCAAATTGTAAACAATCATTCTTTTTTACTATTTTAGAGTAAGTTTTACTTACCGCCGAAAAACGACCCTTCTGCTGACCTCAGACGCCAACAGAGCATGCATAAGATTATTAGTGTAAGTTAAATTTTTTCAATGTTGTTAAATTTTACTTATTTCATGTTCGTAGAGAGGGTAAAGGGTTTTAACATAGGTAGCTTCGCAGCTAATTGCTGCCTTATGTTTGATCTGCCTTCTACATATACAAGTGTGGTTTTTCTTCGTTTTCAAAACAAATTATATGTAATCAAAATGTTATAGGTTGTAGTTAAGGTTATGCTTTTTGAATACCCTTATTCCTCCTCTTAATTTTTTTAGCAAAATGCTGATAAAGTAAATCCATCATCCACTAAAATTGGTATGGTCGGGATTGGAACTTAGAAAAAGGATATTAATATGATATTATTATTTGAGATTATGAAATAGTTTGTTTGAATTATACATTCAAGTAATTGTAAGTGAAAAATTGATTAGTTTTTTAAATACATGGATTGGGAAAAGTTTTTTTTTTTTTTTTTTTTTTTTTTTTAAATGTTTTATTTGGCTATCGGTCGGTAGACCCTTGGCCATGGACTCTGTGTCTCTCCATTTGCTGTTAAAATTTCATTGTGTTGGCTGCCATGTATGTGATCAGAGGTTTATAACAATCAGGGCCTCCTTTGATTATATCGATGATACTCCTTGGCGCGTAGCTCAATTTCTCCTCTATTGTCTTCATCATGTCCTCCCGCCCATTTTTGTTGAGTCGGCAGTGCATTATTCTATGTTCAGGGTTTTCTATTCCTTGACCACATCTGCATTGATCCGTGTCCACTAGTCTGAGCCGAAAAAGATGTGAGGGAGCACTAGTGTGTCCCGATCGGATACGTATGATGCTCGAAATCGCCTCCTTGGAGGCTTTGAATCCCTTAAACCAGGGTGAAAGCTGGATTTTCGGTTGAATTTCCCTGTATATATGCTCGCATTTATCCATTGCCAACTTCCATTCCTGTTGTCATTTCCGGATGATATTGTTTTTATGGATTGCCGATACGTCGCCAGTGGCCAAAGCAAATGGGGACGGTGTTCCATGTATAATTCCTTCTTTGGCCAACCTATCTGCTGTCTCGTTACCGGGAATTCCCTGATGTGCTGGGATCCACCAGAGCTGTACTATCCTGTTTTGATTCTTGGCGATCTCCAATAATTTATATATCTTAAGAACCAGAAAGTTCGATTTTATGTTACTACCATGTTTGCCCAAAGTTTTTAAAGAACTTAGCGAATCCGAGTATATGTTAAATTTCTTCTCATCCCTGTCAAGGCAGGACGCGATCGCTTGATGTAAGGCGGTCAGTTCTGCTGTGAAGACTGAACTGCCCTTTACCAGGGAGATTTTTTTGAATGCCTTCGAAGGCTTTTCATATATCGCCGCCCCTGTTCCCTCGTTTGTTTTGGACCCGTCTGTGTAGATATGAATCCAGTCCTCTTCCGTTGCTATCATGTCTTCAAAGGTGCATCTGATGAGGTCCGGATTGGACAACTCTGCTATTGTAGCAAATCTTTCCACGTCTATAGAACAGTTATGATCAACCTGTGCAATAGGTTTGGTGAACTGGAAGATAGAGCGACCATTCATACGCACTCCTTTTTCTAGGAATGGTATTTCCATCGCGATTAGCGGTTTTTTCTTTTTCCCCCAGTATTTATTATGTGCAATTTGGCCTTTCAATGTGTCTCTTTTTACGTTTAGTGGACTGGTTATGTCCTCATTTATCTTGATTATCATGCGACCTGCTAGGAGTTCTCTGCGTGCGTCCAGCGTCATTTCACTTGCCTCAGCCATTAACATTTCCACCCTTGTAGATTTCATGAGGCCCAGGCATATCCTGATTGCCTCTCGTTGAACCTTGTTAATTTTTTCTAGTAGGGTTTTGCTCGCGGTGTGATAGATGGAGGAGCCATAATCTATTTTGCTTCTGATAAGACCTCGATAAATCATCAGCATTGCCGACGGGTGTGCTCCCCACCAAACCCGTCCTAGTGCACGAAGGATGTTAATACGCTTTTGAACGGACCTAATTAGGTCGTTGATGTGCGTTGTCCATTGCAGTTTATAGTCGATGAAAATGCCTAAATATTTGATCCAGCGGTTGGGTCTTATAACGTTATCGTTGATCCGAATCGCGTAGGTGTCGTCTACTTCATCGAAAAGTTCAATTCTTTTCCTGGTGAAGATAAGCATCTGACTCTTAGGTGCTGAGATGGGTAGTTCTAATTCCTCCGCCCATTCAATGATATCATCTATGAGTTGACGTATTTGCTGCATAACTATAAGGAGGATACATCCCATTATGTAAAAGGCCAGATCATCCGCGAATTGTACAATTCCCATGTCTGGTCTCATTAGTTTAGCTACGCTTGCAGTGTATATGTTGAACAGAATTGGGCTTAACGTTGATCCTTGTGGAAGCCCTTTGTTGCTGTGTCTAGGACCATACAAGTTACCCTGATATTCGACGAATAGAGTTCTATTCGAGAGGAGGCTGTGAAGGCATCTCAAGATGCTTTTGGTAAAGCCCATCCTTGCCATGATTTGTAGGAGCTTTTGGATGTTGACGTTATCATACGCACTTTCCAAATCTAGGAATAATGAAACTGTATGAAGGTTGTTGGCGAGTGCACTCTGGACGTCACTGATAAGAAGTGTTACCGCTTGTCCTGTGCTTCTCCCTTTTCTGAACCCCATTTGAAAGCTCGGAAGTAAATTATTATGTTCCACAAACCATTCTATTCGATTCTTCAATAACTGTTCAAATATTTTCCCATAGCATATCATTTTAGTTATTGGCCGGTACGATGTTCCCTTTTCCGGATTTTTTCCCGGTTTCAGAATCGGGATGACACTAGCTTCCTTCCATTCTTCCGGTGTATCTCCTGTTTCCAGGATTTTGTTGCACATGATTAGGAACGAGTTTTTAATTGCCTCGGAAGAGTGTTTCATGAAAGAGTATGGATGTTGATCCAATCCCGGAGCGGTGTCTTTTCGGAGGTTGTTTATAACGTCTTCCAGCTCCCGATATGAGAATGGTTTTGACATCGGGTCCTCCTTCCCGGAACTGTCCTCCCCGAAATTCATCATGGCCGGGACCACGTTGTCCGTCGAACCTATTTTGTCCAAGAATTCGTTAAGCCAAACTGGATCAGGGTCTTTGAAACGATGCTGTGCTGGTTGCATACTGTTCCGAAAGTGTTTTATTCTCTGCCACACCTCCGACAAGTTCGTAGTGCGACCAAGTTCTGATGTGTAATCCTTCCATTTTACTCTTTTCTTTGTTTTAAGGATCTTTTTGGTTTTAGCGTCTATTTTTTGATAACGCAAGTAATTCTCCATTGAAGGTTTTAGCCTATATTCTTTTAATGCCCGTCGCCGTTCCGCTCTGCTCACCGAACATTCATCATCCCACCAGTAAGGTAGTTGAGGTTTTCGTTTTTTCCCTTGGTAGCCTTGCTTTTTTGGTAGTGTCCGGTTTGCTGCTTCCTCAATTATTGTATGTATCTTACTATACATACTGTTGGAAGAATCCTCTTCCTTGAAGGTGATTTCTGCTGGCATTTCTGCCTGAAAGTCATCCCAGACCGACTTGTCTGTTTTCCACCTGGTCTTTGCCGTCTTACTTGTTACGCCTATGCTTGACTCATCAGAAGGTCCACTAACTTCCTGAATGGATGTTATAACCGGGAAGTGATCACTCCCATATGTGTCCCTGAGCACCTGCCAGTCTGAAAGCAGGGCTAAGTCCGGGGTAGCTAGCATTAGGTCAACGCACGATTTTCTCTGTCCAGGCCTTGTAATTCTCGTTGCTTCGCCTGTATTCAAAACTATGAGTCCATGAGAATCCACAAAATTTAACAGGGCCTCAGACCGTCTTCCATCGTTCCGAGTGCTCCCCCACAGGGAATGATGACTGTTGAAGTCGCCCCCAATGATGTATGAATCACCCTTTATTTTGATGGCTTCCATGAATGAGTCTTGCTGAATATACACGTCTGGAGCAGCGTACACTTCTGCAACCGTGATGATTTTCTTCTGGAATTTTATTTCTATCGCAACCACTTCTATGTTCGAATGGTCCTCAAAGTCCTGTATGGTCGATTCTTTAAACATAAGCGTGTTATGCACCAAGATTGCAACCCCCCCTCCTCCGTTTCTAGATCTGTCTTTTCGGACTATATTATACCCCGACACTCTAGCTGGGAGTTTATATTTGAGTCTAGTCTCACATAACAAGGCAATATCAATTTTAGTTTCATAGAGAACCTCACTGAGATCATATTTATTAACCGCATTGAAAGTCCGCATATTCCAGTGCAATCTTTAGGGTTTACCCCTGCTACTTATATTTACGTTGGCCTTATCCATTACCGCGAGCAGGTTTTTAGTACTATGTACCTGTCAGCAAATATTTAATTAATTATGCTATACAATTAAAATTTTCCTAAACAGTGAAGAGTATGTCCTTAAGGAGTACCGCTGGTTTCGTGAAAAGGTCCCTTAAGAATGACTCCGTTGTCTGTATATATTCCATAATGCCACCGATGATTTTGCTGCAAAGATCATTCCATACATATGATGTCTCTTCCTTTCGTACTCCTCTCTGATTTGCTTTGTTTGTCCAACATCCGTTGGGCGATATTCCCAGACTCTTTATATTCCAAAACATGTCCTGTTCCGGAAGTTCCATGCCTCGTCAATTCTTTGCGATGACATCTCTTGTCTGGTCGCCTGTGGAGTACGACCTTACCCAGCTCATGTTGTTTGGATGGGTTCAACACTGGTCTTGAAAGTCTTTGGTCCTGTCCTCTTCTTTCTATCCTGAGTAGTCTTCAGTTCTGGAAAGTCCTCTCCTGGGGCCTGTACCCTGGAGAATTCGAGGATTTGGATTTTTTGAAGATAGCTTGGCTTCTAAGTACGGGGCATTTTTATGGGCCATGACTAGTTTAATCTCCTTTTTGTTGAAACTTTATACTTTTTTATCATTACCTTTGTGGGAACCTCCACACATTGCGCATTTGATGATCGTCTCCTCCAATCCTGGGCATTCCTCTGCTGAGTGGTCCCCAGCAAAATTAAACATCTTTTTTTCCTTTACAGGTTTTACCTCATGCCCAAATCTTAGGCACTGCTGCATGTATTACTTTTGGTACGTAGAGGCTAACTGGGCATTTGATGTGGAGGATGGTTACATATTCTGGCAGATCCGAACCTTCGAATTGAAGTACTACCACTGGAAGTTTTATAATGGTATCGTCATCAGCTCTCTTGGTCATTCTCCGAATTCCTATCACATTGACTTTGATGCATTTCCATATTCGCTAGGATTTCTGAGTCACTAAGCTCTGTGTCCACGTTTTGATGACCCCTTTTCTTGACACCTGAAAAGACGGGATATAAGCTCTTAAGTTCACTTCCTTTAGAAAAAGGTTAGTTGCCAGCTTATTGGCCTCCTGGAAATCCTTAAATCCTAATTTGATTCTATTGAATCCTGCAGTTTGGATTGTTTGGTAATTATTTCGACAACACTTTTTAACTCTTACTGAAACTCATTAAATGCAGTTTTGGAATATTGTCCCCTTTGACAAGGCTTTCTACAATACATAGTATGGGCCCTTTTGTTTTGGACCATATATGTAATTGGTTTATTTAACTCATCAGTAGTGTTTTGTCTCTTTTCACATTAATGGATTCCTCGTTCACCGATGGGCTTCTGCCCCTTTTCAGCCCCTGTCCATCCGTACATCATATTGTCATTATCATCTCCCATGGTGGGAATTATCATCAACTGTGTCAAGGTTAGGTTAATTGAGTTTCCCCTCGCCTTACTGTTTCTAATTGTATGGTTTTAAAGGAATGGATTTAATTTTATTCGTACAGGACTTGGATCCTCATTTCCCTGTTTTTTAGTATTAGCAAATCGCATACACTATCAATACTGAGATATACTTTAGCGGAAAAGATTTTACGTCTATAATCTATACCACCGCCTTCTTTTTTTTTATTGGGAAAAGTTGGACAGAAATAAATTTAAGCATAAGGAAAGCAAGGGGCTAAAATGAATTTATTTAAGAAAAAAATGGAGTTACAAGGAAATATCTTTTTTAATGTAGGAGAAAAAAATCGTATATTTTGAAAAGTATGATTTTGAGCTTTTTTGAACTTTCAAGAAAACCGAACGTCCGAATTTGAGTTTTAAAGACAGATAAAGCGTAAGCATTGCTAACGTCCCAGATAAAAAATTCCAAAAGCTTCGAAAACTTGGCTCTAATTTAATGAATTACCGTAAGAAATACATAAGCGTTTGAATGTTTTCCATGCATCATATCGAAAACCAGAAATGGTTTTCAGCTGAGGTAACGAAAACCTCAAACTTTGCAATTGAAGTTATTAAGTTCAGCCAATTTGAGTTTTGAAAAAACCTTGTTTCCCTACCACATAAAAGTTTGATCATGCTCAAGAATTCAAAAGCCCCAAATTCCCTTTTCTAGCACTTTCTTCCCCATGCAAAATTAGGAAAACTGCGAGCTCTTCTAGCAGATTGACATCCTGTTCTGTTGTGGCTAGTTTTGGTCCGCCTGAGAAATAAATCCTCATTCTCTCCGATTTTGGAGAGCGTTCCCCTATCCGCCACCTGGGGAGGCGCCCGATGGGGGACTAGCCAAAAACCCCACACGGGTTGGGGGGAAAGCTCGGAGTCCGCGCCCGACCGAGTTGTCCCCCCAAGCCAGCTTCCAAGGATCACATCCTCCAAACGGCACGAGTCACCAACCCCGTACGGATCGACATAAAAATGACGTCCTTTTCACATCGATCCGTACGACATTGGATCCGCATGACGTAAGGAAAACTTTACTCCTCTAGCTGACAACTTAAAACTAAAAACTATAACTAATACAACATTACGTATAATTTACAATACTATCCTAATAATACTATTCTAATTACAATAATAGTTACTACAATAACCTAAACTTAAATTTAGAGTCGTTGGATCTTCTTGACGTAAGGAAGACTTCACTCTTCTAGCTGAAAACCTGAAACGAATACAGCATTATATACAATTTACAAATACAATACAACTGAAAAGAAATACAACATTATATACAATTTACAATACAGTTTACAACCTGAAACAAGTACAATATTACATACAATTTACATAAGAGTTTACAATACTATCCTAATTAGACTAATAATACTATCTTAATTTACAATATTAGTTACTAAACTAAATTAAGATTGTGCAAATGTACAATGTACGGCATGGACATTCATACAATTTACAATACCAAATATCAGAAACAAGATTGTCATACTCTTCGACAATCTTGCGCAAAATGATCTCGATTCTTTTTTTTTTTTTTTTTTTTTTTTTTTTTTTTTTTTTTTTTTTGCATCGTTAACCTCTTTAAAATTGAAATCGACAGCTTTTTAAAACTATATTAGGCTGCCTTTTAAAATCCCGTTTTATTTTATTTTTTTATTAATAAAAAAATGTAAGGAGAAATAAAAATGAAAATGAAAGTAATAATAAATAATAAATGGAAATAAAGAAAATAATTAAGATTAAATTAAAAAAAAAAAAAGATGAAAAAGCTGAAAACCCATGCCCATGCCCATACCCATACCCATACCCATACCCATACCCATACCCATACCCATACCCATACCCATACCCATACCCATACCCATACCCATACCCATACCCATACCCATACCCATACCCTTACCCATGCCAAACTCAAACCTCGTTGATGAAGCTTTGGACTGCGTTGTGGCTGTGACGATTCCTCTGGCTGCGACGATCCTCTGGCTGCTCCTGTAAAGACAAAAGAAAAAAAAAAAAAATTAAAAAAAAGGGGGGCTTGGAGACCCTCACAATGGAGTTTATCTCCCGCGGTATTATATTGAAATGAAAGAATTAATTATTTTAACTGCAATGTTATTATTATTACTAGTTTTTTGAGATTATTAAAAAAAAATTTCGGATTTCCAAAAGAGGCCCCGTAGGGCCCTCCGAATAGGATCTCCGTTAATGCCCGTCGCATCGGTACTATGCCATCAGATCGAGCCGGAGAGCCTTTCGGTTACACATCCAGTCATCCTTTTGAAAACCCTGGAGACTCTCACTATGGAGCTTATCTCCCGCGTAATCCATGATCGAATCGAATAGAATACACAGCCTAATAAAGTCTGCAGCCCCAAGAGAGGAGCTGACTCCTAACGTAACGATTCGGGGGAACTTAACACTAAACCCTTAACACTAATACCACAAGGCCAGTCGCTGGGTCGATACCTACACAGTAAAAAATATTATGTAAATATGGGATTAGGAGTCCACATAAATTTTTTATGTTGTTTCTGTTTATGTTTACCTTTTGGAGAAAAACAACAGAAAAAATTTATGTGGACTCCTAATCCCATATTTACATAATATTTTTTACTGTGTAGGCCTTCTGCGATGGGAGGCTAAACCTCCTGGTTTACCTCCAAGCCGGACCGATAATAGTTAATTTTTAAAAAAAAAATTAAATTAAAACCGAATATTATTTTATTGAAATAAATTATAGCCCGAGCTAAAAAAATTATTTATTAAAAAAAAAAAAAAAAAAAAAATACACTCCCGGACACGGACGAAAAAATCGATCCGACTCCGTCGGAGACTGGAGTCGGAATGCCCATGCTGCGCTGAACTCGGAAAACACTTGGAAAACTGACTGGTCTGCGCATGCGTCATCATGACGTTAGCGCGTTTCCAAAATGGCGACTAAAACATTTTAAGTGTATTTTTGTGTGAATTTAACATTTAATTGTATTTTTTCTGTTCTTTTTGAAATTTTTGAAGTGAAAAAAATTTAAATTCAATTTTTGGTGAAAAATTGACTCTTAATTTCGAAAATCGTAAAGTTTTTTTTGCAGCATAAGCTTAATATAGAGGAATCGTTTAATTCGTTTCCTCTTATAGAACAAAATTCATGACAATACTTTTTTATTGTTTTTATTTATAAAATAATTAACTAAATTATTGAATATAATTTCTTTTTTTTTTCTTTTTGCAGGAACTGGTTGATTTTTCATTGGAAAAAAAGCTCTTTCGCTCTGGAAATCGAAACAGGAATGGAAATCAAACAATCATTTGGTGATCAAATATGGAGTATACTTTGAAGAAATTCGCTTTTGGCTTTCTGTGAAGGTGGTGTTTCAGTGTTTATGAAAATGCAGCACAAGATGTGGTACGTATAATTATAAGTAACACACTAATTTGATTTAGTGTGTATTAATTAGTGTGATGAAGCAATTTTCTTATATTATATCCAGAGGAAAATTACTTGATATACTTTGTCCCTTCAACAAGGGCACATTGTTGGATAACCTAAGCAATGAAGCAATTTTCTTATATTATATCCAGAGGAAAATTACTTGATATACTTTGTCCCTTCAACAAGGGCACATTGTTGGATAACCTAAGCAATGAAGCAATTTTCTTATATTATACCCAGAGGAAAATTACTTGATATACTTTGTCCCTTCAACAAGGGCACATTGTTGGATAACCTAAATTATTATGTCCACGAAATTGGAACATAGCAATTAATATTTGGTTCCTGACCTACCAAAATTTTCTCAAAAATCTGGAATCCGCACTTTATTGACTGATAAGGAAAAAGAAAGAATAATGAGCGTTTACCAAGTCCTATTATTCGTTTTTTGAAAGTAATTATTATTAAAACAGAAAATGTAATTACCTAAAGATTTGGAAAAATCCGTAAAACTGTTATGCTGATCAAATTTTATTAATTTTAGTTTGATGCTTTGCCTGTTTAAACACGCTAAGGTTAGAGTTTTTAGTCGCCTTGTAATATATGGGCTCATGTACATACTACGTAAGCATTTTTTTTCCATTTTCAACCCCCTCCCTACCCGTTGTAAGCATGAGTAAGATTTTGGCATTTTGGCATTTTGGCATTTTGGCCCCCCCCCCCTCCATATTACGTAAGTTTTTTTTTTTTTTTTTAATGGAACCAACGGCACTCGACTTCGGTAATTTTCCCATATTCATGGAACTGAAATAAACCAATATAAACACCTATATTGAGAAAAATTAAAGAGAAGGTTACCTTTATTTAGACGGTAACAAAATAATGTAATATTAGCTCGCAGCAACATTTACATATTTTAAGAAAACATGAAATAATTAATTAATTAATTATTTATTTTATTTTCAAAAATTCCTGGTCAGAGTAGAAAAAAGCTTACGTAAGAGTTTGAGACCCCCCCTCCCCTTGGTAAGGTGTCGTAAGCATTTACGAGACCCCCTCCCCCCCCCTTAACATGCTTACGTAATATGTACATGACCCCAATTTAACTTTTTTTGTTATGATAAAACTTTTAAATAGGACATTCATTACACAAATAAACCACCAAAAACATGTTTCATAGATTTTAGAGCTTTAAATAATTTTTTTAAACTTAACAGAAAATTTTGATTGCCAGTCATATCTTCAAAAGAATAGAACCCTGTTTATCCAGTGACTACAAAAACCAATTTAATTTTATCTGTTTTGTTAGATGACTTTGACAGCTTTTTCTACCCTTCACAGTAGATGTACATGTTAAATCTAATACTGTTTATTTCAATTTCAACAACTGTTTTATTTCAATTCTGTTTTATTCCATCACAATAGCTGACTTAAAAAATTGTGCAGTTTACAAATGGGCAATTAATCCATTAAACTCACTAAAAGTTACCAATTTGCGGCCTGCAAATTATAATCTCCCAACAAGATATCCAACTTTAAGAGGTTTTGTTATAGTCTAAAAGTGTATCATTATTAGGCTTAGTTGAAACTGATTGAACATTTTTAAAGGTACTATTGTCCACTCTTATGCTTGGATAAAATCCTGTTATGAAATATCTTTCATATAAATACCTTCATGTCATAGTCATTCATGTTTTTGTTGTCTGTATTCTGATTGATTATCTATATAACTGGTATATATATATTTTAAACTTTTTATATCAACCATGATAAATTTAGAATAACCTGCATTTCTTTCCGGCTAGTGGAACGCCTGACAGATCACAAAAAATTTGAAAAGCCAACATAAATTATCGAAATGTCATAAAAATAATTTAATAATTTTAATTAATAGAAAAATTAAAATTTATTTTGTAGGTAATGCTTCATTACGTATTATTTGATTCTGGTAAGTGGGCTGTTTCCCCTCTTATTATTTATTTACTTTGGTGATAATTAATTGTTGTTTACCCGAGTCTTGCAGTAAAACTCGAACCTCGTTCTTTTGATTACGAGTTAGCAATGCATCTACTAGTACTAGAGCACCAGGCGGGTTAATATTACGGCTTCATTTTATAAATGTTAAGCTGCTCGGTAATTATTACTACCTAAGAGATATAATATTTTTGAGATTTCCACCGGAAAGACCTTATTGTCAGTGATAAATGTATAACATAAGTGCTCGTCATTAAGTATGACAAAATACTATCTACATATATTCATAATTCAGCATCTTCCTAGGTCCTTTTTAAAGGTGTTTCAGATTTTTCCTTATAGGTATTTATTTGACATTTTTGGCAATCTCCCCATATTGCCCTAGAAATGTTGTCGTAATATTCGAATGGCCTGAACTTTTTGCCTTCTTTTATTTTCATACTAATTTATATATATTTCTTTTTTTTTATTTTTTATAGGCCGGTTAGATAGCTCTTCGCCGCGGGAAACCTAGATTTTTTTTTTTTTTTTAAATTAAAAATCAGTAATTATTTTCAGATAATGACCATTGTCTAAAAATAATAATAATTAAAAAATTATCTAATTTAAAAAAAAGAAATTCTAGGTGGTACTTAAGGTTACGCAGCAGTGATTCATTTTTTTGAACACCCTATACTTCGAAAAACGCTAATATTATTGTTTTGGAGCCAGATATCAAAATTCCGTTTCCGAGCAACAATTTTTATCAATGTTATGCACCTTCAGGAAAAATTCCATACCTGACCATTCAGTACTTTTTCGGGAAACTTTGATTTAGGATAAATTCCCGGGAATTTATAGTAGATTAAGGTTTCCCAAATACGTACTGTATGATCAGATATGGAATTTTTTCTGAAGGTGTCTAATATTGATATATATTGTTGCTCGGAAGCGGAATTTTGATATATAGCACCAAAAGGATAATATTTGCATATTTCGAAGTGTAGGGTGTTCAAAAAAATGAATTTCTCCTGCGTCGCCTTTCACATACTGCTTGTACATTAGCCTTTCAGGTAAGGAAGCCATTTCCTTTTATCTGTTTATTTATTTATTTTGATGTCATACGTATTATTAACCCGAGCCTGCAGTGGCTGTACTTCGAACCTTGTTCTCTTGATAACGAGTTCTGGATGCATTGACTATAGACCACCAGGCGGGTGATATTACAACTTTATTTTATGAATGTGAAGGTGCTCGGTAATTATCAACGCCATGAAAAGTGTAATATTTTTGAGATTTCCCTCGGTAAAATCTTAATTGTTACTGTTAATGCATGACATACAGCACATTCAATGTCCTTTGAAAATGAATAGGAGACGTCCAGATATTACGTAATCCTTTTTTGAGATGCCGTGCAATGATGACGTAATATTTGAATGGCCCTCACTATGAACTGCTTATTGCCTTCTCTTAGTTATTTTAATTTTTTTTTTTTTTTTTTTTCGGCAAAGAACCTAAACTTGGAGATAAATCGTTACAGAAAACGGAAACAAAGAAACAAGGAACGTAGGAATAAGTGACAGTGACAGTTTACGTTGGCAATTCTGAAAATCATCATCTGCTTATCGTTTTCAAACAACAAAATTGTTTCTTTTTTGAATCGGTTGTTATTTAAATTTCAAGTATTAATAATCAATTATCTTTGATAGAAGATTGCATTTAAAAAATATATATTATATTTATCAAACACAATTTGGAATTAGATCGATTGCTTTTTTAATTTACTGCACGTAAGGTTGGTTTTTTTTTTTTTAATTTGATTTATAATGTTTACCGGTACTTTCGTTTATGCACGATCATACGTACAGGTATGTATGCGTGCTTTCGTTTTATGTAACTTTGTTCCTGTACGTCATATTTATAAAATTTAAAGTCCTATAGTATTAGTAATTCAAGACTGGAATTTTACAGAATGGAAGTTTGCGTTGACAATTTAGAATCCATCTTGAACGCATATAATGGAGGTGCCAAACGAATCGAGCTTTGTGGCTTATTAAATTTAGGAGGACTGACTCCCACTATTGGATTTTTTAAAGTTGCTAGAAAATCATTGCCTCCTGACTGTGAAATATTCGTCATGATCAGACCTAAACCTGGTGATGACTTCATTTACAATGATCATGACTTACAAATCATGATGGAAGATATAAAATCGTTCAAAGAAAGTGGAGCAAACGGATTTGTTTTTGGATGCTTAGATAAAAACAAAGAAATTGATAAAGATTCATGTTCCAAATTATTGAAAGTGGCAGAACCATTACCCTGTACTTTTCATCGAGCGTTTGATGTCGTTAAAAACCCGGAAGAATCGTTAAAATTAATCATTGATTTAGGCTTTGCTCGAATTCTAACAAGTGGACAGGAAAAGAATGCTTTCTTAGGAAAATTATTAATTAAAAAATTAGTTTTAACTGCTCAGTTGCTTAAAAGTGACATAATAATAATGCCTGGAGGTGGGATTGATAACACAAATTTGAGAGAAATTTTGCAAACCACAGGTGTGAAAGAATTTCATGGATCTGCCAAGAAAGTTAAGAAAAAATCAGACAAAGATGAAACTGTGATTACCGACGAATCAATTGTTAGAGAAATGGTTAGAATTGGGAAAAAACTCGGATGTGATACATCAAACTCAAAAGAAAGTCAATCAGGAGATAAGCGTAGTGGATCGGAATTGTCGTCAAGTGGAAAAGATAAAAGCCCGAGATGAGCGTCTTTTAATGACTGAAATACCCCCCAAAAAGAAATTGTTTAAAAATTAAAGTTGGAAAATCTTCCTTTAATTTACCGGGGGGGGTAAAAAAAATCAAGCCGAAGAAAAATCGAGGGGGGAAGGAAAACGACAAAGAAAAAGAGATAAATCACCTTGTTTTTATGCGTTCGGACACTCCCATCAATCACTCAAAGTCTTGCACAATACCGTTTACAATATAGCTGTCGAAAGTAAAAAAGAGTTCAAGGCACTCCTATTTTTTATATCAAGCGAGCTTTATTTTTCACAAGGTAAGCACTTCTAGTGCATAAAAAAAAGGAAATTAATTGGTAATGATTATAAAAAAGCAAAATATATTTTTATAAAAAAAATATATAGTATTTATTCTGTTGGTATAATACATATATTACTGACTCTGAATAAAATTTTTAAACAAACTGGATAAAATTTGTATAACTTAAATTATTGTCTGTAAATAATGATTAATATATATGACACGTAAGAATTATTGGCAATACAATAGCAAATCGAGATTCCGGAGCAGTGATGGCAATCCGCTCCGCAAATGAAAAAGGTTCGGTTCGGTTCGGTTTTTTGTAAAAGTGAAAAGTTAGGTTCGGTTCGGTTCTGGTTCTGAAGATGCCCGTCAGATATGGTTCGGTTCCGTTTTGGTTACAATGAAACATTTCTGAATAAGGTTCGATCGGGTTCGGTTCCTTTTTCTGTAACAATCCAAAACCGCTTCCAGCTTCGGTTCAGTTTTTTTTAAATAACAGGGTTCGGGTTCGCTTTCGGTTCGGTTCTCTTTCCATTCGGTTCGGTTTGTTTCTGTTCGGTTCTCTTTCCGTTCGGTTCGGTTCGGTTCCCTTTCCATTCGGTTCGGTTCTCTTCCGTTCGGTTCGGTTCTCTTTCCGTTCGGTTCGGTTCGGTTCTCTTTCCATTCGGTTCGGTTTGTTTCGGTTCGGTTCGGTTCGGTTCGGTTCGGTTCCCCTTCCAATTTCACGTTTTCATTTGTTTACATTTTACGACTTGAGGAGCATTTTTCAAACTAAATACGCTACATGTAATTGTAAAAAATTCGGAAAATTCATTTTCATATATCATAAAATGTAAGAATTTAGGATTTAAAATAATCTTGTCATTACCGTAAAACGGGATGAAATTGACCAGTTTTCAACTTTGACTAAAGCTGTAGCTTTTTCTATTACAAAAGTCGAAAAAAAAATGAGGGAATATTACCTATCTGGGACCATTAGATCTGTTAAACCTGGAAGTTTAAATTTGTAGGTTACGGTCTTAAGCTCAAAAAAAATTAAAAACAGGCTTTTGGTCGATTTCACCCTGTATAGGGGTGAAATTGACCGACCTGTATTTTATATGTATTGAGGTACAAAATGACTTATGTCAAAAAATCCACCTTTTTTTATTCGAAAAAATGTATTGCCCTTAAAAATTGTTGTAGGTATACGAATAAAGTAAAATATCAGAAAAAAAAAAATTGGCAATTTTTGAAAACTAGGTGGTGTCACCTACCTACAATGATTTTTTTTTTTTTTCAGTTTTACTTTTTTGTTTATTTTTTCGGCTCTTTGGTTCCAAGTTTTCATCTAACTTTTTGATTTTCCTTTTAGTCGCGGGTTTCTTTTCCGAGAGATTTAAGATTTTCTAAATTACTGAGAAATTTTCAGATATTTTAGTTAATGGCTCATAGGCCTTCTCTCGCCAAAATTGACTTAAGAATGAAATGCTGGGAATCTGTCCATGCCAATACCTGTTCTGAATTCCGGTTTAGCCTTTTGTTTCATTCATTTGCTTTAAAAGAATAAAAAACTAGTGCATTGACCTTGGTCAATTTCACCCCATACCTGAAAGGTTAGAAACCTTTTCTTTTAATAGGCTGGTTTTATTTATAAACGCAAAAAAAATGCGAATATTATGGAATAGATCTTTAACTGAAATAAATAGAAAAAAAATATCCAGATTAAAAAATTGTCGCGAAATAGAAAGGGCCTTATCTAGATGAAAGTTTGACAACTTTCAAAAAACCTGCTTTTTTGTAACAAAACAAAATTCAAATTTTAGCCCAGTTGTACTAACGATGCCCAAATTTTTTCTTATTCATAGCTCTGTCTTAACCTTCAAAATCGAACATCATAAAACCATTCCCGACAAATCTACGTAAAGTTCCGAATCCATTCGGGTTCTCCGTAACCGGTCTGTTTCGGTTCCAGTTCGGTTCTTCCAACAAATGGTTCCGTTTCGGTTCCTGTTCGGATACTGTCTGATATAGTTCGCTTCGGTTCCGGTTCCATATTCTGTAAAACGGTTCGGTTTCGGTTCGGTTCGTTTCTCGTAAACGGTTCGGTATGGGTGCCGGTTCGGTTGTTTTCTTTTTCATATTTCGGTTCGGTTCGGAACCGTTTCAAAACTTTCAATGGGTTCCGGTTCCGGGCCGATTTTCCGGTCAAAATTTTTTCACCGGTTCGGTTCGGGTTCGGTTCTCCGGTCAAAATTTTTTCATCGGTTCTGTTCGGGTTCGGTTCTCCGGTCAAAATTTCTTCATCGGTTCGGTTCCGGTTCGGTTCTCTTATTAAAAAAACCGGGGTTCGGCTCAGTTTTTTCGGTTCGGTTCGGTTCGGTTTGCCATCACTGTTCCGGAGCAGGATTTAGTTTCTTATACTAGTAAATGTTAGTTATATCAAACGGAAAATAAAAGTACGGTGACTAAAGTAGAAAATATAGTTGACTAAATTATTTATGAATTTCGATTTGCTTCACAAATTGAACACGAAAAATAATTTTAAATCTCAATTTTTGTGCTTTTAAAATTAACCTATTTGATATAAGACTGGATATACTTATGGCCGATACGGGTACCCTGTAAATGGATTTTCCCCACTTTTTTTTAAAGACCTTTGTTGTAATAAACAACATCCACTTTCTTAGCTTCAATTTTTTCCTATAAAAATAAATGAATAAACAATCAAATAAAATAAATGTTTTTACCACAAAGGAAAAAGTAAAGGAAGTGAAAAACTTACTCTGACCCCATCCTCCAGATCGGATGTTTTGATGGAAGCTCTCTGTTCGAACAAAGCGCAACACATTGGGGTAGCGAAAGTCAGACATAAACCGCAAATAGAGACGCTAAGTGGGGTAGATAGCCATGGCATTCTTTTGAAAGTCCCTCGCCGGTCCAAATTGTTCATAATAATTGGAGTAACAACTGAAAAATATTTTAATTGTTTCATTTCGAAATTAAAGCTAGGAGAGTGTTCTTCAAAGTCCATCAAGGGATCGTGCAAATATTACGTAAGGATTATTTTGGCTTTTTCAGACCATACCCCCCCTTCTCTGTAGTAAGCAAAAATAGGCTTTCTCTTACGGAGATTTAACATTTACGTAAGCATTTTCAAGACCCTTCACCCTCCTTACATCCTCCTCATGATTACCTAAAATTGTTTTTGATCTTTCAAAAACTGAAAGTTTAAATGAGTATAATGCATAACTTTTTTCCCTCAAAAATTAATTAAAGCAGACATTTTAAAGTACCAAACCATTAACCAATTTTTTTGAAAATTTTATAAAGGCGGAATTGAAGCTCTCATACTTTAAATAAATAAAACCTAGTGCATTATAATATAATTGGATTTAATTTTTTGTTTACGATCCAGAATACCTATCTCTTCCCCTCTGGGGCCATTTAACTTTCGCCGAAACAACAGGGGTCCTGAAAATGCTTACTTACTCAGACGAAAGGGATGAGAGAGAAGGTTGGTTAATTCTGCACCAGGCAGGTCAACTGAATTATGTCCATCACAATCGTGCATGGGGATATACTCTTTTAAACCGTTGCAGCTCAAAACCGGTTCAGGTAGCGGTTAAAAAGAGTATATCTCTATGCATGATTTGTGATGGACGTAGCTCAGTTGACCTGCCTAGTACAGAATTATTAGTTCAACTGAAAATGAAGATTTAAGATGACATTTAGAACTTAGATTCTTAGTAATAAAGCAAAGGTGGGTTTAAATGTTTCTTTTCGCTGACAATGGAGGGAGGGGGTCAAAAATAGACCTAATAATATTAACTTAGTACTTAAATAAGTCATTGTCTTGCTGGTAAAAAATGATAAAATTTTGATGGACTTTGAAAATAATTGTATAAATGCTGACTGGAAATTAATGATGGACGATTCGATATTACTTATTCAAATTCGCCTTTTTTGGACCTGATTTATAAATTTGTTTTGAAAAAGTTTTAAAACCAAAAGAATATAGGAATTTAGCTTAAGGTGGGTCTTTACACTTGGCTAATATATTGGATTTCGATGAAACTTGAAAAAGAGGTTCATACTAGCATCAGAACACCTCCGATTTTTTTTTAGAATTTTTGGCCACTTAGATTTGAAGATATAAATTACATTATCCTTATGGGATTTCACTTAAAAATCGGCCCCGTTTTTCTAAAACACTAGAATTTTTTATTTTTGAAATATAAGACATTAAAAAACGACGGTTGGAGTGAAAGTATTATAGCTAAGATTGTTAATTTATCGATGATTTTAGCCATTCACCATCCCAAAACAGAAATATTAACAATTAATTCGCCTAAAATCGAAAATCTTGTCTTTTGACCGGAGCCATGTTGAAAATTCATGAAAATCGTCCGCTTGGAATCAGTTCGTTTTGTAAACAAACTTTTGTTTACTATTCGTAAAGCCTTTTAATTTTACAGAATATCACGCTGCCATTTGATTAACGGGTCCAGTTGAGTAAAAAATCTTGGCAGAAACCATTTTAAGAGACAAAAACTAAATAAAACCCTTTAAATAACTTTATAAACAAAACGCCATTTTGGCACTTGTTTTTGAACTTTGCAAAAAAAAGAATCTTATGATTGGTTGAGTTTTGAAACATGTTATGTCCGAATTAAGTGTAAAGACCCACCTTAAAATAAACTGCATGCATGTTACCGTATATAATTCGATATTTGTTTAAGCTGAACAAATTTAAATAGTTTTTCGTATTTTTAAAAAATTGGTGCAATTTTTTTTTATTGGAAGGTTGTAGCGTGCCAAACCTTAATATCAAAATAGTGTTATCACACATTTAAAACATGTCTTGCCTTCTTAACATAAGATTATACACTTGTGAGAGTTAGAGAATGTAGTTACATTAAATTTCATAAAATATCTTAGGAAAAACAATGGTGTAAAAAAGATTCAAGACCTATTTCACGATCTCAGACGAATAGGGCTCTATCTTGACTGAATTGTACAGAAGAGAGTTTTGAAAGTTGGAAATTTTTTTACTCTTCATTGAAAATCATTGTTCGTTTCGAAAATTTCGAAAATAAGCCGAATTTCGAAATTTTACAAAAAGCACATGAAAGACGAGAATTTAAGTAGTCTTTTTTTAAAAGAATCGAAAAAAAATTCAGTCGAACCCTATAGGATTCGATTTATACCACCCGTCCGGCAAACGGTAGATGTGGGTTCGTTGCCCATTCGGCTCATGTACCCGACGAAATTTTTTCTCTCAATGTTGTTTGTTTGTCCATAAAAGTTTAGGACTTTAGAGATTTCGGCTTTTATAATATTATAAAAGGCGATAGTTTTTCCTCTTTCGATTTATAGTTAGTTGAATTGAACCAAATTTAAATTTATAAAAATATGACAATGTGCTCTGGAAATCGCAACTTCAGTTAGTTGAATTCAACTAACTGAAGTTGCGATTTCCAGAGCACATTGTCATATTTTTATAAATTTAAATTTGGTTTAAGTTGTTGCAGCCTCTCTCCAGCTCCCAACTCTTCATAAGCTCTTTTTTAAATTTTTCATGGATTTCAATAGCAAAGCAACCGTTTACTGAATGTGACAACAATCTCTGAACGTAAATCTTTATAAAAACGAAACCATTCGCAAGGTAGAAAAACATTAGTTCAATACGTAAGAAATTTTCAAAATTTTTCAAAAAATTCTGGGCATGCTCAAGTAAAATTTTTTAGACATTGAAAAATGAAGATCAGAGTTAAATTCGCTGTTGTAAGAAAATTTGCTAACCCATAGGGTTATATGGGCAATACATTATGGGTAAAAAAGCAGAAGATTTAAAAGTAAACTGAGCAAATTAGACACTGCTTCAGAATCAGTAATTGTCACACTAGGGGATTGTATAACTCACTCATCCCAGGTGCTGCCATTCCATCTCTACTGATCATAGTAGATATAATGGCATAAGTAGCAGCTTTTTTCGAATCTCCTAACTTTGTCCCGTCTTTATCGAAGATCGGAATCCCATTCTGCAGCTCTCTAATTTAAAGAAATATTCTTTTTTTTAATGTCAAAATTTCAGTTTTGCAAAATAAATCGTTTTGAAGCGCACAAACGTTGTGAAATTTCTCATGCGTAATGAAGAGAGAAGTCATGTAGTTTTTAGTGATTTTGTTAAAAGTAAAAACAAAAAAACAAACATACTCATTCCAGGAGCCGCCATTCCGATCCTGCTGAATGTAACTGCAGTAATGGCTGCTTTCGCGGCATTTTTTGAGTCCCCTAATTTTTGACCAGCTTTATCGGTGACTGGTATGCCTTGCTCCAGCTCCCTTTATAATGATTAATGGTTAGAAAATTAGTGATTAGTTTTCAAAACAAAACACAAGCCATTTTGCAGTGTTCCAAATTCTTAATTTTTTTTTTGTTCCTTCTTCTTTAAAGAGCTTTCCCCTATAGGATCTAAACTTATTATTGTTTTTTTTTTTTTGCTTTTTTTTTTTTTTTTTTTTTGCGAAGATTAATCGCATCCTCCTTGGATCCATCACTGTAGTCAGCCCTCCCCAAAGAAGATTTACAATTATACAAGTAAAACAAAATTTCAGATATCTCTGAGAGCCTTCTTCCCAGGTTTAGCTTATGCAAAATTCATAATCTTAACTTCCGGGTTTCATATAAGCTAAATTTAAGAAAACGTTTTGCATATTATGAACACTGCAAGTATCAAGTAAGCACAAATATTATTATAAATTTACAACAGAATTTAAATTTTTTAGCCTTTTTGGGGCAGGAGGAAGTGTAATTCTCTCAGTTGGGTTTCAAACTAAATTCTCTCAGTTCAATTTCAAACAAAATTGAAATCATGCTTACTTGAAACTGTAATGACTTCGCCATACATAAAAAAAAACAAGTCACACACTTGCAAAGAAAAAAAAAAAACTTACTGCATTCTCATCATAGGAATGTTAATGCAATTAGCAGCAGCTACAGCTACAAATGGCACACAACGACCTACCAAAGGCGGAAATCTCTAGAAAAATTATGTACAAAAAATTAATACTGTTACAAACCAAATCAGACTAATAAAAATAATACTGCACAGACTAAAATTTTTTTGCCAAAACTTGTCCTTCCTGTGCAGATTCCTACAGTCAGTAACAGAAACTTACCACTGCCATTTTATTAAGCGATAAGGCTGTAACCAGTGCACCACCTGTTGCACAGACATATGATTTCACCAATGTACTAAAATAAAAAGAATAAATAATTGAATTTTCTGTTTAAAAAATAATTTGCCATAATAATTACTCATTTGATATGGCTGCATCTCCGCTTCTATTTGTGTAATTGACAAGCGCATTAAAACTTTGATTAATCCATTGCCAGAATATAACAGCACTTGTGCTTTTATAAAAATTCATCATACAACCAGTAATTGCCATGTTCATTGGAACTTGAGCAGACATTCTTCCTATTGGGTTCATTAGTTCGCCTGTATCTGGATGATAAGCAGAATCGTATAATTCTTTTGCTCTCCATATTTCATCTTCTGTTAAACATTCAACTTTTCCCCATTCTTTATTCCTGAGAAAAACAAAACCATTTCAGTTTTTATGATGATTAATTTTTTCTTTAAAACTTACCTAACAGCCTGAACTATTTCTTTAGACTTTTCTAAAGTGGCAGTTGAATTAAATAAGTTAAGTGGATTTGTGGTAGAGAAAAAATACTTTGCTCTACCAACATAAGTGGATTGGTCATATCTTGGTTTGTCAATGTTGATCTCTCTACATCCAGCCATCTGAAATAAACAACATTAATTGTAATTGAATGACTTTACATATAACTTCAAAGTCGAAAGGTCATTTTTTTTTTCTCTTTAAACTTTGCTATCAGATCAGAAAGTTGCAAAATCTATTATTTATGAGCTCAGCTAAGATATAAAAAAATTGCTGGAAAATTGCCAAACTTCAAGATACATCACAACTTACTGTTAATTACAAAATTGAAGTTTTAATTAATGAACTTACAGTTTACAGTTAAACGAAGCCTTCAATTCAATGGCTAACATATAAAAGGGGGAGAAACACAATAATCATCATCAACAATATTTATCTGATTACATAACATCAATAAATCCAGTTATTGAACCATAGGTATTTTCTGATAACACATAAATCCATTTTTCTAAGACTCCTTTACTTGTTAAGACTTGAGTAAAATATTTTTTCAGCATTTTTAAGGGCCAAACCTTTTTAAAATCATTTTTATGAAAAAGTAGTATAATTTTACTAAATTTTTACGAAAAATTTTACCTTTATTTTTAATAAACAAATTGGCAGCAGAAGTATATAATATTCTCGAACCGAGAATGTTTCCAAGGAATAAAAAATAAATTCCCGGGATTATTTTCGGAACCTGCAATAAAATTCTCATTTATCCATTCATTTAATTCGATTTTTTCAATCTTCCAAACATTCATTTATTACAACGTTATTATTGGTGATTTAAATAGGTGTTTGAAACAGCTTGAGTTTCATTCATGATTTCCTAAAAAAATAAATTTCCTAAAAAATAAATTTCCTGAAAAAAAATAAAAATGGTAGATGGCGTTGTTCACCGGACTCCGGTAAACAACTTTCGTCTTTGTCGGCCATTAATGATACCAGCCCTTGATTAGCATACGGAGGAAACGACGAATTGTATATTTCCCTACCGGCTTTCATTCGTCAAGATCCATTCCCTATCGATTAGGTTAGGTTATGTTTACAGACGTTTTCACATTTTGTTAAGAGATAATTTGTTTTTCTTTAATTAAATATATATGAATTAAGAGATTTAAGATGTCAGGAGGAAATAAATCTATCGAAACGCCTTATTTACCTATTGAAAAGTTTGATCCTAGTCAAATACATAGTATAACCCAAAATGAATCTGATGTGGATAAAGACTCTGGTTTTACAAATCTGAATGTTATATTAGATGAATTACCTTCAAATTCATCTGATCTCGGAAGGTATATTAAAGTTTTAAATGAATAAATTAACATTTTTATCGAATAACACAATTTTTTTGCAGAGATGTGTTTTCAAAAGAAGTGGCAACCCTGTTGTACGGGATGGGGATGGAAAAATATTTTGATCTTTTCAAAGCTGAAGATATTAGCTTAGAAACATTCCTTCAGTTAAATTATAATGATCTCAATCAATTAGGAATAACAAATCCTAAAGACCAGGATACTATTATAAAAAATTTAAAAGAAGTAAAAACTGAAGATTTAGAATTAATTGGCCCAACCAAACAATATGTAGTTCCTTCAAAGTATGTATGTCATATATGATTTGTAGTTTAGTTTTTAAAGTCAGTTTCTAATCATTTTTTTCTTTTTTTCAGTTCCTATGAAGATTTTGTCATTGCAAAGAATGTTTTAAATCAAATAATTCTTTTGCAAAGCTATGGGTCTTATACTGTTCTGCAAATGAAAAAAAATGAACTCTATGATTATTTTGTTTCTCGAGACCAGACAGCAGTGGGGATTTTAAAACTTCTTGCTGGTCAAGCTCTCATACAGTCAAATAGGATAAGTGATATTTTGTATGATGGAGGTATGAAAGGAAACAATATGATAACACTGGCAGTAAAGGTATAGCTTTTTTTTTTTTTTTTCATTTTAATTTGCTGGAATTTAATTGTAATTAACAATTGTTTTCCTTTTTTTTTAAAGCTTAGCCAAAAAGAACTTCCAGAACAGTTACAAAAAAAATTAGTCTACCGTCCAAACAAAAAGGGAATTAATAAGAAGAAAATTGTATTAATTACTTTCGGTATTATTGGGACTTGCTCAGTTTGTGTTTTAATTGCAAAGCAAATTGTTAATCGATAATGTTTATTGATATTGTTTTTCTGCATACCTAAAAAAAAAGAAGAGTGACAATTTTTTTTTATAAAGTTATTATTTTGAATTATTATCTTTTAGAATTTTTTTCCTAAAGGAACAATAATTAATTTGATTGAAAAGAAACACATTAAAAGCTAAATTTCTATTGACATAAAATTTTTTACAAAAAAAATTTTAAACATTAACTTGTTACAAGTGTAGATTTTTTTTAAAAGTGTCCTTAATTGTTGAAAATTGAAATTGAGATATAAAATCCCTTGAAACTCCTGAACTACTACTATTTCTCTTATTTTATAATGGCTATTGTGCAAAGTAAAACAATTGAATTTTTATTAAAACGATTGATCAGCCACAGGCGATACGAAATTATAAGCTTTTGATCAAAATTTTAACGCCTGTGTCGGTCTGGCTCCATAATTCCTTTGAACAAAGGAACCTTGCTTTTTCCGGATTCTGCACCAAGCTTGTTTGTATTGATGGAAGCTTGTAGTAAAATATAATAAAGGCGAAGGAATGTTACTTACCTAGGGTCAAATATTTTTTAATACCTTATGGTTTGGTGATTGTTTACAACTTCTTTCTTGAGCGAAATCTCAACGTTACATTTTAATTGAACTTATTCAGAATCATGGTGTAATTTTTTTTTACTAAGGTGAACAGTTTTTCACACTTTTAGAAATCCGTACAGAATTTTTTTTTTTACTATTACCGGAAGCATGGATTCAAATGAACCGCGCTTTGCGCCATATTGGATTTGGATCACCCCGCTGTCTAGTGGTTAAATATACAAGCACCGCCGCCGACATTCGACATTTATTTAGGCTTTCGCTTTCGGCTTTCGTATTTCGCATTGAGGGAGGCTGCTGCCGGAAAAAGTTTTCTAGTGATAACAGGACGCCTTCGTATGACATGGTTAAAAGAAAACTTCCAAGCTCGGTAAGTTGAATTTACCGACCGTTCTCGTTTTTCACCGTAAACGTTCGCATACAAGACACCATGAGCTTGCCTAATAATCCGCCACCCATCAAACCACGGACTGGTATTGTTGGGATTGAAAGAGGTATACAAGAAAAACAACGAGCTACTGATGCAAGCATAAACATAGCTTTTCAAGATTTAAGCAAGTTGATGGCCAAGGCAAAAGAGATGGTTGCCATATCTAGAAGTATTTCGACTAAAATCAAAGAAAAACAAGGTGACATCACAGAAGATGAGACTATTCGTTTTAAATCTTATCTCTTAAGCCTTGGAATAGATGATCCTGTTACAAGGGAGTCATATAAATCAAATGATCAATATTACATGAATCTAGCCAAACAGATATCTGAAATGCTCCTAGTTCCGATTAAGGAAGTGGGTGGGATGATGACTTTAACGGATGCTTATTGCAGAGTCAATAGAGCAAGAGGCCTGCAGTTATTATCACCGGAAGACTTATTAGAAGCTTGCAAATTAATGGAACAATTAAAATTACCTGTAATTCTTCGGAGGTTTGATAGCAATGTTTTAGTTTTGCAGCTTAGCAGCTATAATGATAAAGCAATTGTTAAAATGACATCTGAATTTTTAAAACTAAATAAATCAGTTATGTCTGGTGATTTGGCAAAAGAACTTGGAATACCAGTGACTTTAGCTTTAGAAAGACTTTTAACTGCAGAGAAATTTGGCTTTGCAGTTCGTGATGATTCTATTAATGGATTAACTTTTTATTATAATTTATTTATTCATGGGGATAAAGAATTAATTGCGCCTTATTGTTTGTAATTTGGATTTATTTTTTATATAATTTCTTCATTTCTGACAGGCAAGTCCTTTTTCATAGGGAACAATTTCTTGCGTCATTCAGAAATCATAGCATTGTTTTTGGTTTCAGGTACAAGAATCCGCTGAAAGTCAGCCAAACAGTTTAGAAACATCAAGAGCTTCAACCCCAACAGTTCAATGTAGTACACCAAGTGAGCACAGCACTCCAGTTCCTAGTGTGACAGAAGAGACAGTGAAAGAAAAAGTATATCGGTTTAAGGATCCTAAATTTCAACATAATAGTGTCGCAAGCAAAAGCCCGAGCAAGAAGAGAGTTTGGAAATCATTGAAGCAGATTATAGCGCAGGAGAGAGCGCTGCCTTGGGGAGAAAATTTTGTACATTGTAAGAATTATCATAAAGCCTTTGACCATGATCATATAACGCAGCCACAGGCTGGTTAGATATTTCAGTTTAATGCATCTTGGCTCAATCGTCTTTTTTTTTTTTTTTTTTTTTCATTTTTCAGATAACACAATCAATGCACCACCGTCATTCAAACCTGCTAAAAAATACTCGGACATATCCGGACTAATTGCTCCATACACAGACCCTCAAACAAAGCTTTACTACACGACTCCGGAAGAATTTCAAACAATTAGAAGCCTACCGAGTGACATCATTTCCGGATATCTTGCCTTGAGGAGAGCCAACAACCCGATTCCTTAAAAAATAAGATGACTCCAACGGAGGACAATCCAATAGATATGGATTCGCTCCCATCGAATTCCGTCATGTCCCGGTCTACGGAAAACGACGAAGGAATTGACATGCCGGACTGGAAAAACAAAAAGAAGCACGTTTTCATTTTAAGCACCTCAGGGAAACCTATTTACTCCCGTTACGGCTCGGAAGATAAACTCGTCACGATTTTCGGGGTGATGCAAGCCCTGGTATCCTTCGTTCAGTCGAACAATGATACGATCCAGTCGATACGAGCTGGAGATACCAGGTTCGTGTTTTTAGTTCAGGAACCGATTATTTTAGTCACTGTTTCGAAAACGAACGATAGTGAAAGACAATTAAACATTCAGTTGCAATATTTATACAATTTAATTTTATCCATATTAACGTCTGCCCAGTTGAAAAAAATTTACGAGGAAAGGAGAAATTTCGATTTGAGAAGACTTTTAACCGGATCGGAGAGGTTGATCGATCACTTGTTGAATTTCATGGCCGTAGAGCCTGGTTTCGCTTTCGGGAGCGTTCGGTGTTTGACTTTGGATCCGTCCGTTCGAAACGGAATCCGTTCCACGATCGTGTCCGTATGCAGCAAAATTAAAAAATTGGTGTTCGCTTTGCTCATCGGCAACAATCAGCTCATCTCTTTCGTCCGAATGGAGAAGTATCACATTCATCCGGTCGACATGCACATCATTTTTAATCTTATCGATTCGACGGAGTCCTTTAAAACTGCGGAAAGCTGGACGCCGATTTGTTTGCCAAAATTCGACCCGACGGGATTTCTCCATGCCCACGTGTCCTATTTGGCCGAAGACTGTCAAGCCTGCTTGGTTTTGCTCACAGTCGACAAGGACATTTTTTTTACATTATCCGAAGCCAAGCAAAAACTAGTCGAAAAACTAAGAAAAGGAAATTTTTTGGAGCCGATCAACGAATCCATGTCTCAATCCACCATCGGGACTTCCTCCATCGGGATTCCGGAACTCAGGCATTTTATTTATAAACACAAGCAAACTTCGCATTATTGGTGCCCGAAATTCGAAGCGCCTTATTCAACGCCGGAAGAAATCGAAAGGGTTCACACGTTGTACGGGAAATTGTACGAGGACATTCACACGAGGAATTTAAAATTAATTTTCGAACAATTTGGAACTGAAACGTTGTTGGGTTGGATCACTGTCGACTTGGAACTTTATGTGGTTTTCGAGCCGTTGGTTTTGAAAGATACGGCCATTAAATCGGTTAATAAAATATTGGGATGGGTTAAAAAAGAAGAAGAACGATTGTTTATTTTAAATGATTCGACATTTTAATAAAATGTGATTCGAACAAATGAAAATACGTATTAAGTAATACACTTGGACTGTTTGTAGCAAGAAATCGAAAGTAGTTTTTAATTATTTAAATCCTTCGGAAAATTTAGATCGGGTGTAAAATTACGGAAAACTAAACTCAGGCACTTATTTTTCGTAGTTCCGGCCAAGCCGAAATATTCCAGAGTTCGTTTTTTTGTGTTATGAATTTTTAAATGTTTTTTAAGTGTGTCAAGGTTGCAACTTCTACGCTTCGAATATCGGATTTTTTTCTCGAGATTATTTTTAAAAGTTTAGAACTTCAAAAGATTTTAAGTTCATTTGCTTATATTAGATTTTAATATTATTTTTTGAGGTGCTCAGGATTTTGAATTCGATAATTTAAAAAATATATATAAAAGCTTAAAACTCCGAAAAGTTCGGGATTCTGAAGTTGCAACTTTGTGGTTTAGGGCCAAAACTTAGAATTTTAATGATCGTTTTTTACGGAAGATATCAGAAATAGCGGCCATTTTACTTTTTTCATAGTCTTTGGGTTTAATTTGCATAAGGATTTTTAATGTGAAAATAAGTTTTCCTAAATTTTTTTTCGTAGTTCAGAATTTTTCGGTTTTAAGAAAGATTTTTTTTTTTAATACAGGTAATCATATAGTTAATAATTTAAAACATTTTGAATTATTAATGTTAAAAGAAACCCAGCTGATAACGCAGAAAAACTTTTATGTTGTTAACGTTTAAGAATAGTATTTTTTAAAACCCTGAATTCAGAACCACGAAAACAAAACCCGGAAAAAATTACGGTGAAAGGATGTTTAGCTACCATTTATAGGGATTTCGATATAGGAAGTTTAAGTTAACCATTAAAATGGGATACATTATACAATTCATGTACCTTGGACTATTTGGAGCCTTGCACTTGTACTTCGGTTCACAATGCTGAAGAGCTTTCAAATGTGAAATATAAACAGCATCAAGGGGCCAATAAGTAAACTGCATTTAATTCATTCTTCAAATCGCTCAGTTCAGCTTCCTACTTAGTAAAATTTTTGTTCGTAGCAAACTACACTTTCAATTTTTTAAAGCCCCCAAGTAAGAACCAGAAAAAAAAATCTCAGAAAATATTTTTGAGATCCTGCCTCTCCTTATTTCGGTTTTGGAGCTTTTTAAGCCATTTTGAACTATAAATCATTTGCTCGCAATTTTAAAAAAAGTGGATGTATTTTATCCTATTTGACATTTTTTTTTTCGTTTAAATGTCCTGTAAATTTTTCGCAATGGGAAAAAATTCTTACTGGAAAACAGAATGGAACCAGTTCACAATGAGCACCACAAACAAACAAAACTGCGCATGATCGTTTGACTTAAAATTGCCTATGACAATCAATTTTTGAATAGACAAAAATATGTACGGATGAGTGAAAACCTCCGTTTATATCTAGAATGGCTAAATAAGTTGTTCCCACAAAAGGGAGAGAGAAGAGCGAAGATAATCGCAAGGATTATGTAATCAATTTAAAAAGAGTGACCTTTAGTTGATAAGAGGCGTTCATCATGCGAGGTGTTTGTTTTGCTGTAAGTGTGCTGCTATTATGCTTGCACTCTTGTAATTCTCTTCCAAAAGATCAGCCCAGAGCAGTAACTGAAAATGGAGTAGTGGTAGGAAAATATTCCACTTCTCAATATGGGAATAAGGTTTACAAGTCTTTTCAGGGTATTCCCTATGCTAAACCTCCCGTTGGTGAAAACCGGTTCAAGGTAAGGAAATTTTTTTTTTCCGCTTCTTGAACAAATTTTAAACGAGAAATATTGATCAATTTAGGAACCGGAACGTTTGGAAGACGAATGGATTGGTGAATGGAACGCCACAACACCGGGGAGTCCGTGTCTACAATATGATGAATTTACCCGTCACCGGGATAATAACGGCAATCTAGTGTATCATACCCTCGGAGATGAAGACTGTTTGTTTGTAAATGTTTATACACAGGAAGGAGGTAACAACAGATGGATAATTTCGATTGTTCATTTTCTAATACTATAAATCTTTGGACAGGTCCTGTCAATAGAGACGTCATTGTCATAGTACACCATGGATCCTTCATGTCTGGAAGTGCTAACTTATACGGTCCAGAATATCTTATGGAAAAAGAGGACATCGTTCTTGTTACATTTGATTACAGAGTAGGACCTCTAGGCTTTTTAACGACGGGCGATTCCGTAGTACCGGGAAATAATGGACTTAAGGATCAAGTAGCAGCTTTGGAATGGGTCCAGCGAAATATTGCCGCATTTGGCGGTGATCCCAAAAAGGTTACTCTTATAGGAGTGTCTGCTGGGGCGGCAAGCGTTCATTACCATGTTTTATCGCCTTTGTCGCATGGTAAGACGATCTTAACTGATTGAGGGAAAATCCAATATTATAAAATCATTTAAGGGGGAGGGGGTTCTTTATCTGAATATAAATAATGACCCCCCTCTTGTTATAAATAATACTGTATTTTTAAGGCTTTTTGGCTTATGACGATTGATAATCGGGGAAAAACTGGATTCAAAAATCACGAAAAAACGATGAAATGATATTTAAATGTCAGTTTGATCGCATTCATATATTTATGGCGCGGTAAGCATGTTTAGAGGGGAGGGAGTTTAGACAATGCTTACGTTCGCGTACAAATGAAGTAAAAGGGGATTTTAAATTTTCGATGTAAGCGTTAATTTATTAATCATTTTTAAGTAAGTCATGAGAATTGAGACAAATAAAAAATTCTTGAAAGAAGGCAAGCGCATTACATAAAAATATTTTTTGGAGAGTTTGATATCCCCCCCCTGATAGTGGAACCTAAAAATTGCCAAAATTATGCTAATATAATACTTGAACTTCCCCCAAAGAAAAGTAGCCCAGTTTTAAACAGTAATGTGCACTGGTATAAAACCACCTTAATTTGTTTTCAGGTCTTTTTACAAAAGCCTACTCCTACAGCGGATCAGCTCTATGCCCGTGGGCGTTAGTACCTGACGGACCCAAAAGGACTAAACGCCTGGCTTCATATCTCGGATGTCCAACCTCTGACTCGAAAACAATGATTAAATGTTTAAGACGAAGACCGGCCGTTAAAATTGTAGAACAAGTCCAAAATTTCCATGTAAATAACTTTGAGCTCTTTTCCTTCTTCATGATAATTTTGTCTGTAAAATTCGTTGTAGGTTTGGATGTACAATCCGTTCGTACCTTTCGGCCCTGTCGTTGAAACAGGGTCGAACCGCCCGTTCATAGATCGACATCCAAGAGAAATTTTGATTTCTGGAAAAATAAATGACGTCCCCTGGATCGCTGGTATAGTTAATGATGAAGGGCTGTTTCCTGCATCAGGTCAGTAACTTGTACTTATAACATTGTCAATCATTTCATTACTAACATGCATTTCAATTTTCAGAAATAATTGAAAACGACCTCCGTTTGCAAGAAATAAACGAAAGGTGGCATGAAATAGCCCCAAGTATTCTGTTTTATCCAGACCAACTCCAGACAAACATCCCTGAAAAAATGAAAGAGCATTACTTACAAAACAAAGATTTTTCAAGAGAAACCGCTATGCAAATAGCAAAAATGTTTGGAGATCGATTATTTATTGCTCCAATAATCGAAACTGCTAAGTTGCAAGCACAAAGCGCCAGTTCCCCTGTTTTCATGTACAATTTCCATTATCAAGAGGGAGGACGAAGCTTTTCTCAGACGCTTACCATGTCTAATTCTACTTATGGGGCTTGTCATGGTGACGATTCGGCATATGTCATCAAATTCTTCGGACTTGACACACACATTAATGAAAAACAGAAAGAAGTGTCCGATTTTATGATAAACATTTTACTTACTTACACCAAAACAGGGTGAGTGTCCTAAGAAAAAAGAGAAAAAGAAACGTTTTTCAATTCTGATTTTGATTGTAGGAGTCCACCATCATCTTTGAGGTGGGAACCTGTACCTAAAAATCCTACGGACAAAGCGACGTATCTTGACATAATAACTCCTCATCAATTCGGAATGAAATCCGATGGAGAATTTGGGAATTTACGATTAATATCTGAGATTTTCGGCCAAGATTCGCTATACATTTACAGAGACGAACTGTAAACCATGGCTGTTTGCCTAATGTTAATGTAACGAACTTTCTATTTTGGATACGTGCATTGTTTTTGAAAAAATTTTTGACCAAATTTTTATTTGTTCTATACTGCTGTTAGTCTAAGTTGTATGAGATTTGAAGGAAAAAATGTCAATAGTTACCTACTTCAAGTAATATTTTATTCGCTTTTCCTATGACATATTTACTTCATTATAGTTTCTCCAAACGTACATAAAATTACATATTCAAGTACTACGTCAACATATTTTATAAAATTTTGACGCCCCCTCCCCGCCAGGTCTGCAAATCATAGGGCCACGTAAGCCACTAAGTATAAAATTTCTTATAGCGTAAAAAAATAGAAGTTAATGAGTAAGCATTGATTGTATACCCTTCCGCGTATTGGACATGGGCGTCATAGGGGAGCTCGACAAAACTCTGCTATTTTTTTTTGCTTTCTTTTATTTATTATGTTCAAGTAGCCGAAAAAAAGACCAAAATCGTCTAAAGCCAATAGTCACAAAATAGTTCAACATGTGTATGTACAGTGGCTCCCAGAGATGTAAATCAAAGTTCCAAAGGAATTTTAGTTTGCAATTTACTTTTGAAAAAATAAATAGGAATTACTTATAGGAGCAGTTGAATTTTTTTTTTTTTTAATTCATTTATTTTATCTAAATTTCATCGCTTGATCAGTTTTTCTTATTTTGCCGTGAACTAATGAGGAACTTTGATTTTGACATCCTGCCGACCTTGAAAGCATTATTTCGTGACGTTGGCAACGCAAACAAAACACGTCAATGTCGACAAAATAAGAGAGCGTAAATGTTTTCAAAGCACCTGCGGAAAAGGTAAAGTTTTCGAAATTAATTGTCATTTAATTTTTATGATTTTGAAGCTAGAGACTTATTAAATTCGTAGATGTAGTCATTTCAACGGTGTAAAAAAAAATTGATCGCGAAATCGAAATTATTAACCTAACCTTGTTAAAAAAAAAAAAAAAAACCAAATTTGCTTACGGTTAAATTTTTCATAACCTTTTGTTTTTATCGGGGCAATACTGATAAATTATAGGTAGTGATAGTCTCAAGTGAAGGAATTGTATTTTATCAGTTAAAATTGTGTTAAGTTTGCGCTGATTGAGGAAAAAGGAAGTGACATTAATAATTTATTGTTACTTTTTTTAGGTTTTGCTTAAAAAAGGCAAGCAGCAAGGATTTGACAGTTGTGAAAATGCATCAAAGGACTAGTTTTAAACAACGAAGCAAGTTTTTAACAATATAAAGAAAAATGGATGGAAAAACTGTGATAGCAAATACGAACAAATCTTTTGGTGTAATGACAGTGCCAAATCTTGATCATCTTTCTGATGATGATGCAAAAAAATTGCTTGAGAAGAAGATTCATCATATTGATGATGTCCTGCCAAATAGCAAACAAGGCTTGCTTAATGTGCGAGCTCTTTTTTTCCTAGTTTTATGGTATTTTTTTAGTGGATGTACGTTATTTTTAAATAAATATATTTTAACTTATATGAATGGGGACCCAACAGTATTAGGTAAGGTTTCAAACTTATTTTTTCTTTTTCATGTTTCTATGTTGTAAAATTTTTTGCAGGAACATTCCAAATGTTAATGACAACAGTTTGTGGATTTATTCAGTTGTATTTTCCATGTGGAATGTATAAACCTGCCATTCGATCTGCAAGGCCTCCAGGGTTTTTCAGGCATATGATGTTGGTTGGTTGTACTAGGTAATACAATTTCGGTAAAATAAAATTGAAATGGAATGTTTATTGAAAAGTCTTATATTATTGATTGCCATTATTTTTTGGTGAAGACACCACTGGTTTTGACAAAAAAACTCTACTTAAAGCTTTGAATCAAAACTAACTGTGTTCCAGTTTGATGCTACATTTTCACATGAAATAAATTGTCTCTTTTTTTCAAGGTTTACAACAGTGATATTAGGCTTAGTTGCACTAGATTATGTAGCAGTCAGTTTCACGGAAACTATAAAATCATCAGCACCATTATTCACAGTACTAATTTCAAGATGTATATTAGGAGAAAATACTGGGTTATATGTCAATTTATCCTTATTACCTGTAATGTCTGGTCTGGCACTTTGTTCAGCCAACGAACTTAGTTTTGATTTAAGGGGATTTGTAGCTGCAATGCTCACAAATCTTACAGAATGGTGAGTGTGATGTGGTTTTAAGTTTTACATTCTGATAGAGAAAAAATAAAGCAAAATCACCCATAAAATGGTGAGCTAGGTACTTAACCGGCAAAACGCTTAATGAGCGGTCGATCAGGGGCCTAGCTTGCGTTTTACTAATGATTTTTCTTTATTCTCTCTTTATCAATTCTCTACTGTGTACTGTTTCAATGCCTTTGTGAGCTTTGGTAAACAAGCATTTATAATTTAGAAAAAGATAAAAATAATTAATAAATTTTTTATTTGCAGCTTGCAAAACGTTTATTCTAAAATGTTAATTAGTGGAGAAAAATTTAAATATACGTAAGTGAATTTTTTCCCCGAAGTATTTATAGCCCCATACATGATGCGTTTTTTTTTTTTTTCAGGCCAGCAGAGTTGCAATTTTACACTAGCATATCATCCATATTAGTTCAAATACCAGCAACATTTATATTTGTTGATTCCGTAGGAGTTCGACAGGCTAAAGACACAGCTTTACTCTCTGCATTTGTAATTAACGGAATCTTTTTCCATTTTCAAAGCATTTCCGCATATGTACTCATGGATTATATTAGTCCTGTCACACATAGGTAAAAGTTTTTGAAAAATCATAAAATATATAGGCTTTGTGAAAGTGCAAGGGAAAGTCGCTCCAGTGTTATAGGGATTTTTTAAAACCGGGAAACCAACTATTCAGAAATTTGGCGTTAGTCTTTTCATCTCACGAATTACTTTCATTGTAGTTGCCTTATTATCGCATATGACTATAAGTCGGAACTTTTCTGTGGATTTGGCTATAAGCAGCTTAACTTGCGCTCCGGTATAAATGGGAGAGCCATAGGAAAAGAAATCATTTTGTTAATCATGAAAAATACCACAGCCATCTTTAAGAAATCCATATAAATTTATGGGCTTCTCTACGTTTTACTGATTGGTGAAGAGTTTGTGAGCCGTGTGCCCAGAGTGTTTTTAATTTCATGGTCCGCAAAATCAAAAATGATGGTGCTAGGGACATGCATATCCCTTCTTTTTTGATTTTGCGGACTATGAAATTCCCCTCTATCGGAATTTCCCTTGCACAAAGTTTGTTGTTGCCTTCGAATTTTATTATCCATTGTTTATGTTTAGCTTATGCAGAGTAAAAAAGGAAATTCAAAATATTATTCACCTTTCTAACTATTTTTTTTTTTTTTTCAGTGTGGCGAACACTGCCAAACGTGCATTTCTCATATGGTTATCAGTCATTTTATTCAACAATCCCGTCACCCTATTAAGTGGGTTGGGAACAGTCACTGTGATCGTCGGCGTTTTATTATATAATAAAGCTCAGGAATGTGATCGGAATGTCATAAGCAAAACCATGAGGTTATGATTTTAAAAGGCAAATCAAAGGGGGAAAAAAAATACCGTCCTGAATGCCTGAAAATCAGGTTGTTTGACTGAAACCATGAAAAGACTGCGAAAGGAAAATTTTTTTGTTAGTCACAGTGTACCTGCCAAAAAAATGGTTGTAAATCAATAAAATATTTTTTTTTTAAATTGCATTTATTTTTTTTAAGGTAAAGTGACATTAGTGAATATACATAATGAGTATATAACTTAAAATATTTGATACTTGTCACATTTGTTGCAATAAGTATATTTTGTGATAAAAAAAATTACCATTTTAAATAATAATATAATGTATTGAAATTAAAATAGTTTTTTTTAAATACTAATAGTAAAAGTTAATAGCTTTTTAAGTGATAACATTTAGGTTTCCTTTTTTTCTGAGAAAAATGTTGAAAGTAAACATAACAATGCTCCAAAAGAATTAATTTGTCATCAAAAAACATTGTATAAAGTCTCAATCTTAGCTTTCACTGTAATCTGCATTTTTCGTAGTCTCGTTTGACTTAACTGATACCTGCCTTAATGTCAAAAACATGTGCAGATAAACCAGAGTCACTGTTTTAAATATGGGGTTGTGCCTTTTGTTTTGCAACTTCTAAAATTTAAAGTAACTGCTTTAAAATAAAAAAAACGAAGTTTTGAAACATTTTAATATTAGTCAATCTAGAGATCCTACAAAAGACTGGCCAAGAGTAATGTTTCCCTTTTTCTGTCAATATGTGTTTTATGCAAAATGGGAAAACCGGAAACAGTTCTATTCCCAGTCTGTATTTATCACTCAGTTAATAAAAAAATAAGATAATATCTGGCAATTTTTTAATGCATGATTCAATTTTGGGAAAAATTGCATTGTTTACCTTATAGGCATGATGACAGACAATGAGTCAAAAAATCTGTATAGGAGAAGCTCAAGGCTTCCGAAAAGAGATAGAAGAGAATCTTTTACTCCAAAAGTCCCCACAAACTTGCGTTCCACCAAATGAAAATTTCGAATGACATTTTTATATGGCTTACTGACGGTGCCAGAATTTTTCATTATCATCTATGTTTCATTTTATCATATGCTAGGCAAATAATTTTGAAAGTCAGACGGGTGATATTAATGACATCATAGCATAGGATAATATTATGTTTCAATATAAATAAACAGCATATTATGTTTCTTAGGAATTTAAAATAAAACAAGGAAATTAAAAAGATTTTGGTTGATTCATGTCCTGTCAAAAGTCGTTGGTTCAACCGCCGTTTTTGTTTGAGTCTATAATTTGCTTAAGAGTAATTAAATAATCATGAATGAACTATAAACGAAGTTAAAAGACTATATGCATTTTTTTAAAAATAAGGTTTGTCTCTCAAAAGGCGCGTTTTATTATTCGTTTTCGACAGTTGGCATTACCGAAAGTTGAAAACATGAATCTCCATAAACACAATCGTTACGGATTTTTTTAACTTTAGATTAAAGTGTCCTTTTCTGATAAGGAAAAAATTCCTAGTAATCATTTACATGACTGAAACATGTTTTTATTTTTATTCCGACGTAATTTTTTAGTGCTGAAAAAATAAATGTTTGAGTAATTAATCGAAAATGAAATAAAGGGAAATATGGTAATGATCGATTCTTGGAGGGCCATGCCTATGCTTAACATATGGGAACGATAGCTATAGAACATTCTGGTGGGATTTAATAGGTGAGTCTTGTTTTTATTTACTAAAATGCCGGTATTGGGCATGACATTTATGAATTACAATGATTTAAAGACTCTGCTACCTCCATCCAAATGTTTTAAAAATACGTGGAGGAAATGCCTCACAGTTTTGGAAATTAATCTCTGAGGGAACTGGAATTGGTTTATAATTTTTTTCCCTGACTAATTATTTAATATAATTTAATTAAAGTAAATAATGATTTAGTTTGAAGCATATGTGATTCTATTCATTTTAAAATTAATTTTTCAGATAAGAAGAATGCAGGGAGACTTACCAAAAATAAAATTCAGTCCGTTTGAAGCACTTTTGATTGGAGAGAAAAACAAAATCATAAAACGGCAGCCTTTAAGGAATACAATATTTGTTACAAGGCTCACCAAAGCACAAAAGACAATCAATCTAAGGGAATTGTTTGATTTAAAAAAAGATGCGAATCATAAAAAAATACAAAGAGTAACCAAATTAAATAAGAATAACAAGAAAAAAAAGACTGAGAAAAAAAAACCTGTTTATTGTTATGAATATGAAGGTCGGAAGTTGATAGTCAAAGGCAGCGAATTTGTAGAATTCAAAGTCAAACCAGATAAAAACGAAAAAAAGAAATGTGTCAAATTCAGACCTGATTTTAAATTTAAAGAACTTTAGAAGAAAAAATAGTCAGCAAATTTCATAACCGAAGAAGGAGTGATGTAATAAAAAATGATAAAATAGCAGAGGATAAAAGCAAGAGACTTTTAATTCGAGGACCAGATGGAAAATTTTTATCCCCAAAAGAAAGTCAACTGAAATCTTTTTCAATTTACTTGGAAAGGTTATGTGAGAAGAAAGTTAAAAAACTAACAGATGATTTAAAAAGTAATTGCGATAATGGTTCCAAAATTGTTAAAAAAGAAGTCAGTAATGTTTCACCTAATCGAGTAGCAAAAAAATTTTGCGAGATATATTCTCCACCTGTAAATAGCATTTCTTCGCCGGCAAAAGCCATTTCCACGCCGATAAAAACCAGGTCTACACCTGTAAAAACCGGTTCTCCTCTAGTAAAATCCACTCCTTCGCCGTCAAGGACCAGAACTCCTCCTGTACATATTATTGCTCCGACGATAAGATTACCTCCATATCCGGAAAACATCAAGCGATCGGACTACGACGACAACGAATATTTAATAGATCTCATTTACGAGCAACATTCTAAATCGAAACCGAAAACCCCGGAACAAAATGGATCTAAAGAATTAAAAGTTTATAGCAAAAAAAAATCCGTGTCGACGGACATAGAAGTAGACGACAGCCGTTTGGAAGGAGACAAGAAACCCGAGGAAGAAGTTAAAAAGAGTAAAAGATTGTCAACCGTCGAACAGAGGAAAAGGATTGCCCAGAACGCGGTAAAATGGAGAAAGAGAAACGGTTTTAATTCTAGGATAGATGAACCGCTCAATATAGATGACCATTTAATCGAAGGTACCAATTTAGGGACTTTATTTTTTAATACGTCCAACGGAGATAACGTATTTTTAGGGAATTTTGTTAAGCCTTTGTTGTTTGATTCGCCTTTCGGATCTCTTCCTAGCGTATAAGTAAAAAAAAAAAAAAATCTCATGTGCTGTTAAAAATGCTTTCTGTGCTGTCTTTGATAACAATTTAGTTTAGGTTTAGGAAATTTTAATCGATTTTAAAGCAAGGTGCTGCTCTTTGTTTTAGAAAGTCAAATACGTTTTAAAACATAGAAAGGGAGTTTTAAAACTGTTTTTAATAATAATGAATCCGTGAAAAAGGTTAGAAATGTACGAATCGGTCATGTCGATCATTTATCGATAATATTAATGAAACCTTCAAATCGATTATAAAGAAATGTTTTTCCGCAGTATCAAAAGTTAGCTATTAAATATATTGCATGAATAATAATCGCCTGAATTTTGCTTCCAGAATTCTGTGGAAAGGTTCAAATTTTACTTTTTCGAGGAAAAATGTGCAGAGCTAACTAAATTACTAATTGCTCTCGATGCTAATTTTTCAAATAGCTATTCACCTTCCACAACAATTTTTTTTTTTTTTTTTCCTCCTCAATCTGAAGCTGATGCCGAACATCAATATTTTTTCAATTCGATATATTGATGTTTTTACCAATTACCGACATCACAAATCGATTATAGAAAATTTTGTATCGAAACGTCGATGTATCGGAGTCTTGAAAATCGGATCGAGAATTGATGTTTGATTAAAGAATTTAGACTGTATGAATAGAAAGTGCTTCTATGTGTTTTTCAAGATGGTTCCCTTCAATTCGCTTTTAACAAAGCCGAAAACAAATAAATCTGGAAGGCGACAGGATCATTTTGTATAAGAAGTTGTACTAAATGTTTTAAAAGTCTTATTGTTGCGGGTGCTCCTTAACTAGTGATGTCGATAATTTATACATATCTGTATATCGAAAATAGTGTTACTTTAAATCATGCATTTGGGTTGTCATATTTATTGTCATAAATGTTTCGATATATCGAAATTCGCTTGTGAACATATTTGCCTAAAATTACTAAAAATAAACCAACTATTTTCTCGTTCACCAGTGACATGTTTGTAAATGTTTTTCACTTAAGCTTAAATTTTTTTATTTTTCTGTTCGGCTGAAGCTGATTTTTGTATTTCAAGATATTGAAAATTCAAAATGGTCGATATCAGACATCACAATTTCCAAACCCCGCTTTCGTCATCCCCCAAACAGCCGTTCCCTGAATGTTTCAGGGGATAGACCTCCCCTGAGATTCCTTTTAACATTGAACTAAATTAAACTGTTATCTCTTCTACTAGCTGTTAAGTTTTTTTAATTTTTTTCTGAAAAAATCGAAATTTTAAATTTTTGATTAAAAATTTATGTTTTTTTTTTTTTTAACGGAAATTGGAATTGGATCTATATTTTAAATTTTTGTTCATCTGTCAGTATCATTA
Organism: Liposcelis bostrychophila; assembly: GCA_037577465.1. Classification (NCBI taxonomy): domain Eukaryota; kingdom Metazoa; phylum Arthropoda; class Insecta; order Psocodea; family Liposcelididae; genus Liposcelis; species Liposcelis bostrychophila. The sequence goes on along the minus strand of CM075213.1, from coordinate 2,139,527 downwards.
GGGGAAAAAAAATCGGTAAATTATGAAACACTTAATTTGTTTAATTTTATTTGCTCATTATGGTCAATCAATCAAGCGGATAGCGGACTTTCCAATGAGCGTTAGGGTGGGTCGGAAACGCGAATTTTTGAATTTGGAAACGCCTGATATGTGAATCGATGCCTTTTTATAATACTATTAATCCAAATTTTTTTCAGATTTTTTATAGACATCTTGAGGTGCCGCGATGACCTTGAAATTTCCAAAAAGCCCATTTGAGGATTAAAAATGAAAATTTTTTTCGCGTAAAAGACCATCGTTTCCTATCGGAAATTTTGCGTAGATTACGAATTTGAAGTCGAAAATTAGTTTTGGTGCACGGTTTTTAAGCCACATGCTGGATCCCAAAATTCTGAAAAACTTGTTATGATTTTCCATCTGCGGCTCAAAAATCGTGCACCAAAACGAATTTTCGACTTCAAATTCGTAATCTACGCAAAATTTCCGATTGAAACGATGGTCTTTTACGCGAAAAAAAATTTTTCAATTTTGGTCCTCAAATGGGTTTTTGGAAATTTCAAGGTCATTGCGGCACCTCAAGATGTCCTTTAAAAAATCTGAAAAAAATTAGAGTTAATAATATTATAAAAAGGCATCGATTCCCATATCAGGCGTTTTCAAATTCAAAAATTCACCCTAATGAGAATTCAGAAATATGTAATCAGGAAGTTGTTGAAATTCTGAAAGTTGAAATTCTTTTTAACTCTGGGAAAAAATGTCTGCTACCCAAAATCGATATCCGGCAGAGGGACTGTAAGTCTTTAACGGTAATTAATCAAAATCGACCATTTCAGAAAATTGTTAGCGTCGATTGGCCATTGATGAGGACTTGCAGCGCCCCCTGCGGGAAAATTTTGCGTTCGATATCTTTTTTAAATTTTCTCCCTTACCACCAGAGAGCAAGCCGGACTCCTTACGGCCAAATTTTTAAAGAAAAATCTGATCGATTACTTTTATATGCCATCTGGTGGATAAAAAGGCATTTGCAGAGGAGAAATTTTTCACTTCCTCTGAAGGGGTCTACTTATTAGAAATTCTGAAAGAGATTAGCCCATACTGTAATTCCGGTTCTTAGATATTCTTCTGAAAATTATTGGTTTATTTAAATTTTTTTTTTTTTTAATTTAAAAAATTAAAAACGTAAATATAACCGTTTTGTAAACTTAAAAAATTTTTTAGTTCAGTCTGGAACCTATTCTTTGGATTTATCAAAAGACCGGAAATGGCTAATCTTTTTTAGGATCTCTAACTACTTCTTAGCTTTTGCGTCAAACTAAATCCGTTCAACCGTTACTCAAAGCTACCCCGTGCTACGATAAAACTTTGAATAAATTAAATGATTTCCGAACAAAAGAAAATTAAACAGGTTATATTTTTCCTTAACAGAGTTGCTTTTTGTCATAAGCTAACACAAGTAGAGAATTTTATTAGCCTACCTTCCTTTTTTTTTTTTAAATTCTGATTGGGCACCTCCGTGATCATTCGTTACTACCAGATCGGAGTAATCGGTTTAAAAAAATTTTGTAAATCTTTATTTTCTTAACTTTGTCTTTTTAAGTTTTTATTATTTTTTTTTTTTAAACGAAACTGTAGTGGAATTTTTTTTTTCTTTTTTTTGTATTATGCTCTTCCTTTTTTTTTTTTTTTTTTAGTTTTGGTTGATATGAAACAACTAAATATGAGATTATATCGTCAATGTTTTTCTTTTTTTTTTTAAATTAATGTGAGTCGAGTCGTGTAAATTAACACTGCCAATAAATTTGTTATATTTTTAATTTGTTTGTTTTTAAATTTTTGATCAGAAAATTAAACTAACCTTTTAAAGGGAAAGTTGTGCAGAGATTTGGATCCTAACGGAAAATTTTTTCCAGCGTTTTATTTAGCCAATTTCTTTGCTGGTCGTGAGGGTGCGGGTGGGGGTGGGGGTGTGGGGACGGGGAGTGCGAGGAAGAGTGTTGAGACCGCGGGTGTCGAACCACAATTTCTTGTTTCTAAATACGGAGAAGAAAAAAATGTATTAAGAAATCGTTGTAAAACAAGGAATGTTTCTAAAATAAAGCTTTAAAATAATGTTTCCATCGAAGGAGTGAAAAATGAATTGTATGAGATAGCCGATTACGACTTGGTCCATATCCGACTTGGACTCATTCAGCAGCAAAAAAATACCTAAATGCTTAGTGATTTCGAATTAATTTTTGACGTCATGGCTGCTACCATATTAAAGAACTGGAGTGCTTTAATCAAAGACATGGAGCTAAATTTAAAATCAGTTCCTCATTGGACTAAAAAAATTATCAAAAAATACCTTCCGATGATTAAAAAAGTGAGAAATATGGAATGCGCTAAGAAGGAAAAATTCGAACAAGGAAAAAACAACCTTCGAATTAATTCATAAAACTATCTAGTCTTAAAAAGGCATGAACTGGGGTGAAATGTGGTCGAGCAGTAGCGAAAGCTTTTACACCAATCGTCTTATATGCCGAAACAATTTTTCTGCAAATAAAGTAAAATTCGAGCTACAGAGTAATTAAGTGAGTTGAAAACAATTTTTCTGCGTAATGCTTGTCTTTTTTCTATTAAACAGGTTATGGTAATCATTGTTTTGATATTTCTGAGAGAAGCGCAACAGGTACGAAAATCTGATTTAACTTCCATTGAATTTGTTTCAGTATCCACTATCAACATGAAAATCGCTTTAACCTTGATTGTGCTAAAATTGCCGACGTTAATCACGCCGGCTCCAACGTGGGGAGGCCAGCAGTGTGGCGGTTACCCTAACGCAGGGTTATTTTTTCCAAATGCTATTGCTGCACTAAATGCAACTACATAGGACATACAAATGATTTAGAGAACGAAGTTTAAGCCCAGAATTTTGTTCGAAATATTTTAAGAGGAAAACTAAAGTTTTTTTTACGAAATATACAGTTTATTTTAAAGGATGAAGCTAGTCATGCACATTTTTAAGAAAATGTAAACTTAAATTATTTAATAAAATTTTTTTTTAAATATTTTCTTTTAATCGATGGTTTAAGATCCTAGTCTGAGCTTCCATTTTTTAAAAACTTTTGAGGAAATTCGAGATAAAAAAAATTATAGGAATAAATGGAGACATCGAGACTTTTTTTTTCCTTTTAAATTGGGTACATAGTGCATTCTCATTTTAAGAAAGAATTTCCTTGTTTATTTTCCAAAAATATGCTTTAGTGATCTCGAAATGTATTGAGAAAATATCAAATGTCAAAACTTTTCAATAAATTAATTTTTTTTTTTAAGATTTGAAATTAATGACTAAATTTGGTATTTTAAGAAATTAAGTTCAAAAGCAACAAAAAAATGACTTTCTGGTTTCTAGATGTGTCAGTATTCTTATAAATTAAAAAATAAAATCGGGTAAAAAACAACGGAACACGTACAGTAACAAACTCGGGAAAGAGCCGTAACCTGACCGTCTTACAGGATTGTGCCTAATGAAGAACAAAAATAACTAATAGACTCAAATAAACCAGTAAACCTTCAAAAAATAACAAATAAATGCACATAAAAATGCTTTTAGCAATTGCTAACCAGTAAAATGGAGGAATAAAGAGTAAGTAATACGTCCCTCGTTCTTAAATAATTTATTTTATTTATGTTGGAAAATCAAACAACATAAAACATACAACTTGCAACATACAACATACAACTTACAACATATAACACACGACATACAGATTTAAATGACTAGTTTCGCCCTTCCACAGGAAGGTAACTGATTTTCGTTAAAAATTTCACACAGCTTTTAGGTCCTATGGAGGACAGCAGTAACATCTAGGCAAAAATCCACGGCCAAAGGAAAATTTTTTTGGATTGTTCCCGCAGCGTTGATCTCTCCTTTCCCAGCTACCCCAACAACCGTTCGCAGGATCGTGCACGCAGTGGTCGCAATCAGTTAAGCAATCGGCTTCTGTCGGCCTCGTGAATGTTGCCAATGCTAGCACAAAGGCAGCCGTCAATATTAAAGCGATCTTCATATTATTAATTGAAGCTAGGACAAAACAAACAAAATTAATCTCGGTTGTCTCTGAAATTGACAATCCGATCTGCGTCACCGTTCTTGATGACGTGGATGAGATTGTTGATCCGGGAAGTACCGCATAAAAATTTTGAAACGGACACTAGAAACAAAATTCACGTAAGAAAAAAAATGTCAACTTACTAAGATCTCTGGGTAGTTCTCTTCGGTTCTACAAAATCGTTTCGGTAAATCTGATGAATCGATGGTAAATGTAAATGTTTTTATACACAATAATTACAATTTAAGCAAAGGGTCAATCGGATCAAGATGCAGGCTACTTCAAGGAAAAAGCAACAAAATAAATTGATAGTTTGGGTTGTTGTTTAATTAAAAAGCAGATTATCCTCATACGATTTTTTCCTCCTTTGAATATCGGAATGCGCAGATAAAAAAAAATAGATCAATTGCCTTGCCACAATAAACATTTTTTTTCCTAAGAAAAAGATTTACTTTCGTTTAAAATATATTTTTCTCAGTGTTCGTGGAATTGACATTTCAACATAACATGTTGAAAACAAAACTTGAATCTTTGTGGACAAAGCCAAAATTCGATGATCCACGAATAGATTTAAATTAAAATCATTTAAAAGAGGAGTACGACGCCGAAGCAGCCCAGTGCCATAATTTTTTTGAGCTATTGAAGTATTATGTTAGGACAGTTTTGGCCATTTTGCATCCCCTCCCCATCTCTTGCTAGCAAAACCAGCACCAGCATGACCCCTTCCTTTAAAATTTCAAATGCTAAATTTAAGGGGGAAAGGGGGAGGGAGTTAAAAACTGTGAAAATTATGCTTACGTAATATGTGCCCCATATCAAATGATTTTTAGTAGAGACTGCTATTCCGAACCACTTTTTAAATTTATAATAATTTCGGGATTTTGAGATTCAAAAATTCCCGGTATTAATATGAAAGTTCCATTATTGGCTACTTTAATGTCAGAAAATTGGGACTGGTGAGTTTATAAAAAAAGTTTTTCCTTTTTAATTTCGATTTTACTATTATTTTCCGGCATTTCAGGCTTAATTAAGCAGGTTAGAACTTGTTATTTCATTAAAATTAACAAAATTTTGGGTATACGAGGGAAAAAGAATCAAATTTAGAACAAAAATGGCAAATTTTCGAAATATAAAATTTAAGGACTACGCGTTTTTAAAATCCTGGGATTAATTCCGTCCAGAAATACTCCGAGATCCTGGATTCGGGATTGCAGTCTTTACGAGTATTCTTATTCCAAATTTAACGCTCCTTTTTACATTTAAAAGGGAGAGCGCCATTGTGGTAATTTATAATAATCCAGAACAGGACTAAAGACAAGCTTTTAATTTTTAGAATGCTAAACCGAAGCTTTGTGTGGAGGGAGGAAATAAAACCAGTAACCGAACCGAACCGAACCGAACAGTTTTATCTTTTCTGAAAAAAAAAGGTTGCCATAGCACTGATTCCAGACTTTAAAACGATTTTTTAGTGCAAAGTATTTTAAATTACAAGCTTTAATGCTTCAAAACCATATTCTGCCCCGCCACTGGATCTTATTAGCATTCGTTTTGATTTTCCGTGTAAACTTGACCTGAAGGTGTTATCAACAGTTGCTTAATGCTTAATAATAGAAAAAATTAATTCTAAGAATTATTGAACACGGAAAAAAGAGGTAAAATCTGATGATAAGGAAAACTAAAAAAACTTCTATTTTCTATTTTTTTGCCCGCAAGATATCTCCTTTCATTGTAGGCTACATTTTATACAAAAAAAAAAAAAAAAATCGTAGTCAATAATCAATTATTGTTTCAATTTCTTCTTCTTTTTCCGAAATAAAATTGAGCGTCAAAAAGAGAACAGTGAAATTTTTCAAAAAGTTTTGAATCAATAAAATAATATCAAAAATAATTTAAAAGAATAAAATCAAAAATGAATTTAAAGGAATCATAAAATGAAACTATGAACTAATGAGACCATTTTTAAACTGTTTTTAGCAAATATTTTTTAATGGAATATTTGTAAAATTTCAATCTTACGTAAGACGTAAAATACTCCTCCTCACCTCCCTTGTTAAGTGCTTCCCTATGGGTCCATAGACAGCAAAACTAAATAATTACCCTATTTATAAGGCTCAGTTCTATTTTTCCAGTTCGGTTCGGTTCGGTTTCTTAGTGCTGATTTGGATTAAGGTCAGGTCAGAGTAAAGGAATGCTTATTTTCGGTATCAGCATTTTCCGAGACCAGGCAAAACAGTAAGTAAAAGTAAAATTCACTGTCGCCCTTCGAAAAACGCTCAGCCTTGTTGGAATGTTTTTCAACGTAGACACACACCCACGTATGCCTATGTTGAAAAGCATTCACGGGAAATCCTATAAACCCTCAGAGACATTAATATTGCTTATGTTACTGTAATTCTTTAATAATTTTATATACTGCATAACTTATTTAATAAAAAAAATTAACCGGATACCTCTGAAGCCACCGAAGAAGTATTCGACATCATGGTCCTCCTCCTCTCCTCCACTGATCTCTTATAATAGGAATTAAAATCCAGTCTGTACAACATATCGATGAGCTTATCGTTATTAATATCCTTGGTAACGTCCGTGTCTCCCATTGTTTTAAACAAAATGTTAAAATGCTCCGTGAAGGCTTTGTTGAAATTGGCGATTTTCTGGGAGAAAGACTCCGTCTCCTGAAAATCGATCAGTTTCCCGGATGGAGGGTTTTCCTCGTGGATCGGAGACCCTTTAAACTCGCTGCAACTCTCTATGAATTTGCAAAACTCGACGCATTTCCTAAGGAAGGAATTGAACCTTTTGAAATGGGCCGGACTGGTCAGCATGCACTTGACCAGGCAGGTCGTTTGGAAGTTGTTGTGCAATTCCAAGACCTCGTCTAAATTTTTAACGTTTTGAAGCTGCTCTATGAAGATGTTCCAATTGGGTTCGATCACCTCCACCATCATGTAATATTCCAGGTTGTGCACGTAGAGGAGCATCCTCTGACGCAAATCCCAAGCGGATTTGTACTCGTTGCTGATTTCGACTGCTAATTTTTTCGCGGCTTTGTTGTCGATCCAGACCTTGCACAAAAGCCTTTCCACGTATTTACAAAAGAACAAATGCCTAAAAATCAGCTGGTAGATCATGAGGGAGCTTTTGTTTAAAATAAGGGATATCGGCCATTTTACTTCGTATATGAAGGTCAGGGACTCCCATCCTTTGGTGATTTTTTGAGTTTTGGAGGACCCCTTAGAATGGGAAATAATTTTTAGCAGGAGAGTCATAATGTCGTCTTGATTTAATTCGGTTTTGATGTTGTCCTTGTAGGGATCCGCACTTGCGGATGAAGTCCTCAAAGCCAATTCGACTAGAGTTTGCAGCCTGGACGGGACTATCTCGTCTATGTCTTTGTTAGTTCGTGCTCGCTCATGTCCATGAATTTCATGAAAAAATCACCCTGGTCGAATAATAAATAATGTTTGACGGATTTTAAATGGCCGATCAAATCGTTGTCGTGCATTAAATGCTGAATCAAGCTCCTGCTCGCGAACTGATAAGCTTTTTGTATGGCTTCCGTGTATTTATTTTCCGTGTAAGAGTATTCGATGTCTTGAGCAGTGGTCGATTTAGTATTTACACCGCACTGCCTTAAAACGTTTAAATATTTCCCGGTAGATAATATAATCGTTGCCGATTTTTCTAAGAAAACAGGGATTTTTTCCTTGTTAATTGTGTAGCATTTCACCCAATAATCATCAGAATATTCATCCATTAGCTGCTCTTTATCAACGACAACTTGGTTATCCTGTATTAAAAATTCATTAAAAGGATCTGTGATGACTCCGTGATACAACCAATTCTGCAGCTGTTTCATATACGGAACTGCTGAGGTTTCCAACAAATACTGACATAGTCTCTCTTCTTTCCCAGTGCAATTCCTTGCAAATTCATGCAACAAACTCAATGTTTTCCCTCCTTTTGCATCTCTCTTTGTTATGCTTTCACAAATGTTATTAATAATTTCAAATGAAAATAAGTAAGGTTGAATCTGGGAGTAAAATTTATGCAAATTTAATTCTCCCTGGCGATTCTGATCCTCCAATTTAGCCACAACTCCATGATAATCATTTCTTAGCTTTGTCAAACAGGATGATAATGCATGGTTAACTTTTCCATATTGAAAATGCTTTTTTTCTTCGACAAATCTAGTCAAAGTTGAATAATAAGCTGCTACAGGTAAAATATTATTTGCTAAATGTATCCAACATGCATCTAATTGATCATTGACAACAAAAGTTCGTCTCCCTGATTTTTCAAGGGGATTGGCAACAATATATCGACCAGATATCCCTTGAAGACATAGTATTAAATCGCTTATAATGATGCTTTCCTGGGAACATGATGGAACCACAGGTAAATTTTCCGTTGATATTACAGGAAAGTCCGACGACAACCCAGCACATCGTTTATTCCAATCGATTAACTTCGGGATAAGCTGATTTGGATGTGTTGATTTCTGAGTAACATATTCCGTTACTTTTGAATGATGTTGAGATTCCACATATTTGTTTGCTTCTGCTTGAAGCTTAGTTATTACAGCTTTGATGGGATTCCCTGCTCCTGGCAATGAATATTCATCTGAAGAACTCCTGAAAAATAAATGAGGGTTAAACAAATCAAAAAATAACCAGTTTAGGTTATAAATATTTTTCAGATGCGTAGGCGATGGACTTTACTCGTAATTCAAATTTCAGATTATACCATATAAATATTTAAAGAATAAATTTGAAGGAACTATGAAAATATTACTCACATTCCGCATGATTAATGTAAATGGGGTGATTATAATTCTTTTCTTTGATCATTAACAATAAACAAAAATAAAAACAATGGCGGGAGTTGGACCAGGGAAATGTTTTAGGTTGGCAATTCAAGAGTTAACCACCAAAACGATTTAAAACTTTTTTTACACAAAACTGGAAACAACTTTTTTTTTCTTTTAATAACGGAACGTACAGAAGCCCCGTGGCTTCATATACCCCCAAAATAAGATAATATAACAATATTCAAAAAATTACACGAAACTTTAAAAAAAATAAAATAAAAATACCTAACGAAACGGAAGTCGGACCCTCTCGACTAGGCGCGTCGAACTGCCAATCGGCGTCCCGATCGGACGATGTGAAAATAAGTGATGACGTCACCTTACCTTTTTTTAAGAAAAATCTGTGGAGACATTGTCTCCACAATTTCATGTGCTCTGATCGCGACGTCGATTGGCAGTTCGACGCGCCTAGTCGAGAGGGTCCAAATTCCGTTTCGCGCGGCCCCCTAGCCCTCACCGTTACTCAGATATTCACGGTTAAAGTTTAAAAAAAAATCAATTTTGCAACACTTTAACCGTAAATATCTCCGGAACGGATGGGGCTAGGAGGACGCGCGAAACGGAATTTTGAACCTCTCGACTAGGCGCGTCGACCTGTTGTTCCCATTGGAAAAATTTTTCGCCTTAATCGGACGAATCGAATGAGATTAACCTCAACTCTCTACGATGAAGTAAAAGAAGTGATGACGTCACCACATTTTTTTTCTCATATCGGGTGGTCTTCGACGTCGTGAACTTAACTTCTTTTTATAATTTTAATCAAGTGACGTGTGAGGTAAAGGTTAAAATAAATACACTGCATATCGTTTGAAGTATTTTATTTGAAATATATATTTTATTATTTATTATTACAATTACAATTACAATTACAATTACAATTACAGTTACAATTACAACTACAATTACAATAGCATTTTTTGCTTGTGAAAGTCGAACGACTTCGGATTATTTTCGACTTTTCAATGGTTTTAAATGGGAATTCAAAAATGCTGTTAATTCAATGCGTATTGTGCTTTACAAATCTTTTGTTTGAAAAAGTCTTATTTTTAACACGAAACTTTCCGTATCATTTCTATCATTATGTTTCTCGTTTGTTCGTGTTATTCAAACTCTAAGATACGCAGAATTAGAATAATTCGAACCGGCAGAAGCACTCTTTGGAAAGTTTCCTCTTGAAAATATGATTTCAGCATGAAATTTCTGGAAACTTATTACGCATTGAATTAACCTTTGTGTTGAATAGCCTTTTAAAGCCATCAAAAAATCGGAAAAAATCCGTATCACTCGATTTTTATCAGTGATACACATTTACATTACATTACAATTACATATACTGTAACATTGAACTCAACATGAACTATCGAAATACCAGTGAACGACTCTTGTAATAAAAATTAATCAGTAATAAATATTTAATATCAGCACAATTGTAATTTTAAAATTTTTTTAGATAATCCCAATTAAGAACATATAGAAAGGCGCATCAAAGTAAAAACGATTTAAAAAAAACAATTTCCAAACGTGACCTGAAACATTTGCACATGTCCTTCCTTAAAAATTACACTATTAATCGAACTAGAATTATGGAATGTAAACATAAGAATATTTGACCCCGACCGGAATATCTGGACTAATTTTAAATTCTAAATTTTTTTTAAATTAAAAATTGCTGGTCGGAAGTACTCAAGAGAAAGAAAATTTTTAAAAAAGCTTACGAAATTTTACGAGAGCTTAAAAAGCTTATGAACACCTCTCGAAAAAGCTAAAAAATTTTAAAAACTTTGATTTTTTTTTCATTTCCACATAAAAAAAAAAAAAAAAAAAACCTTATCTTAATATTATTATTTAAAGCTGAGTTTAAGGCAGAAACATTACGACTCAAGGAAAAAATCTCCAAACCACGAGATAAAAAATTATGAGTTTTTAGTGTCTTAGTTCATCAAAGGGAGGAGAGGTTTACCTGCTTATCGGAGAGCCAGGGAACTGAGTTTATGTTTTCAATTAGTGAATCGATTACATAATTAAATATTATTCAAAGGATATTAGTTTTTTTTTTGGAACATTGCTCGTTATCAATGAAAATTGTTAGTTACCTAATAAAATAAACTTTCTTTAAAGGTTCATAAATTCCAATGCCCCGCTGGCAGATGAAAGCCAAAAAAAATTTTATTCCTCTCGGAAAAATCGGACTTTAATTAACTTTGCAAAACCAATTAACAAACTAATAAAATCTTACTCTCTTACAGCTAGTTATTTTTTTACATAATCGCTTTGGCGACAAAGCGATTATGTAAAACTGGAAAACAAAACCTCGCTGGCTCGTCCGATATAATAGGTGCCCCTACCCTATTTACATATTACAATAATCTTTTAGAGAAAAAAAAAATTGTCGTAAACGTCGTCGATAGGTGAACAATCCTTGTCTTGGAATTTGGAATGTCTTCGGTGTCTTGGCAGCAGAAGCGTTGATCCGGGTAGTTTTTCTTTCTTCCTGAAGGGTCAACTTCGATGTCACGTTGGCGAATATAATAAATCGAGCCTCACAAGCGACGACCAGGCTGTCAAAGGGAAAAGCTCTGAAAAAAGAAAAAAGAAATTAACATTGGTAAGAATTGAAAGGACTTTAATCGAACTTAATTAAAGAATTAATTAATTAATTAATTTTTCAGTAATTTTTAAAATTAATAAAAAATGGAATTGTGCCTTTTTTTTAAGCAAATTTATTCGTCTGAACGATTTTTGCGACCACAAATTACCCAGAAGTTAGAAAGACAGTTTTTGTCAGAAATTAATTTTTACAACACTTATCCGCGCATGATTACATTTAAACAAAAATACGACGCCCATTCTTTTTTTTTTTCATAATATTTAAATTTTTATTGCAGTGTAATCAAAAAATCTGCAACAACAAATAATAGAATTTTCATTGCCCGTGGGTGTAAAATGACCTACTAACTTTATATACAAAGACTAAATCCTTTTCGTTAGCCTAATGATTTTAATTGATAATTAATACACGTCAACAACGCCTTTAAAAAAAATTCTTATATGGGCTTTTATAAACCCGAAGCCAAACAGGGCATTTAAAAACACGGAGACGGCCAAGTTGCTCACAAATTCTGACAGAAAAGAGATGAGGTTGTGTAATCAAAAACCCTGGAACAACAAATAATAGAATTTTTTAAAAGGTACAAACGTTTCCGAAGCAGGTACAAACGATTGGAACAAGGTACAAACGATTCGAAGAATGTACAAACGTTTCCGAGGCAGGTACAAACGATTCGACCAAGGTACAAACGTTTTCAAGCCAGGTACAAACGATTCGAAGAAGGTACAAACCAAACTTGAGTCACCACCCCCCTCCCCCCCCCGTTTATGACCAAGCTTGCCGTCGTTACTGATTCCGGGTCAGCACAAATGTTTTTGTGGCAGGAACAATTGATTTGAACAAGTTCTAAACGAAGTTGAACCTCCCTCCCCCCCTCGGCCTTCCTTTGTGAACGACTCTGCCGTCGTCACTGATTTCGAGTCAGGTACAAACGATTCAGGTCGAGGTACAAACGATTAAAGGCATTTTGGGTGAGATACAAAAGGATTTGGAATGTGAAGACAGCAGGACCCATTGGTCTCCGCTCTGTTTTCGCTGTAGGCTTAAGGTACAAACGCTGTATTCCCGGTACAAACGGGTACTAACGAAGTACAAACGACCCGCTATAACCAAATTTGAATTTGCCGTGTGGGTCCTGCCACCTTCACATACGTTTACCCTAAACATTTGGTATGAAAATTTGGAATAAGATAGACATGCTAAAAATAACCATAATCAAGATGATAATAATAATAATAAAATAAGAAAAAATTTTACGAAAAAGATAAGCTTTTTAGAAGAATAAATATGAGATTTGTCCTAGCTAGAAGATGGTTAAAATTACAGTAAAAGCATACAGAAAAAGTATATAGATAAAAGTTTCCTGACATTTCCCTAACATTTCGAGATAGGAAAGAAAAAGATCAGTCAATGAAGAAAGCGAAAAAAGAAGTTCTGATCGCAGGTTAAAAAAAAGGAGAAAAAAAAGAATCTAACAGCTGACATCCAATGAGAAATCCATCTGGAAGAGCCTGGCGGCTTTAAACTAGACACAAGTTTTTAAAGTGAGAAATCCCTAACCGCGAAGCGAAACCCTAGATGGGAAATATTTTTCCCCAAAATATTCAGAGGCTTGTTAAGGCCTCTGAATAAACCCTAACTAGCAAAAAAGAAACCACCGATATTAAAAAATAATCGATAACTTCTTTTTTGCCAACTTAACTTAAACGAATAAATGGGGTGGAATCCCCAAATTCTCGTTGGCATAATGAGTTTTGCATTTATTAAACAATGAACAAAAGAAAAGCAAATGCTGAAAAACTTGTAAATTTTTACTTACCATAAAACCAAGGGACAACAAGCTCTTAAAGACATCCAGTGTTCATCCACTCATAATACATCTCCAAGTTCCATTACTCATCATTCAACAACGCCTAAGGCCCAGATCCATTACGATGACTGCAAGGAACCCCAAAAACAACTGAAAAGGATGCAGGCTTTGAAGTTTCCATCATATGTTAATATACTGAAACAAATAAAAAGAAAAAAAAAATTCTAATTTATTCTATTAAAACTTCAAACAAAGCTGAATGAGATGAAAGCGAAATGCACATAAAAAGTAAAAAAAGGTTTTCAAATCCAATCTAAAAGCTCCTGACTGTTTAATGAACTGGAATTGGACTGTTCATTAAAGCTGAAATATTCCTTTCAGCTTTTAATAAAAAATTTTCAACATTTTATTCTTAAAGTTTGCCAAGCAAGCGTCAGGGTTTTTTGTATACAGATTACAGATAATAACCCCACAGAACTTGTCTTTTAATGAAAAAAAAAAAAAAAAAAAATCGATTCTTACATTTTAAAGGTTAAAGAAATTTACCTTATAAATGAGAATTTCATAATTTTTCTTCAAAGGTGCAACATCTTTCATCAAATCAGGCAGGCTTCAGGTTTGACTCGTCTCTCTTTCATCAGTAGCTTGCTTTTAACTTGCTTATTGCAAGATTACACATTATGTGTAATTTACATTAAATTGATTCCGTCCTGAAAACTCTAATGCCTCAAGCGGATACCAAACATTTCTTCATGGCTTCCTGAAAGGGCTGATGTTTGGATGATTCCTGGTCAGAGATTTTGCTTCTCGAAACTGAAAAGAACAATAATAATTCAACATGAGGAAACTCCTCCACTGTCACTTTATAATCACAAATAACCTTTCATTTGAATTTTATAGAACCCCTTTTTTACCATCTAAAAATACAATGAACAATTTTGATGCAAAACATTCAGAAGTTTTAAAAAAAATTTACCTTATGTATTTGTATTTTACTTCTTCCTTAAAAATAATATGTTAAAAATGACATGCTGTCAAATATTGCTGCTATTATTTGTGACTTAATTAGTAAAAGGGTGAGGCTTCAATTTCCAATTTGGTCTTACCGTAGGGTGCCACCAAAGATGTAGCAAATCGACAAATCTGCAAAGAATTAAAAGCAAAAAACAAAAATACTTTAATATACACATGATATTTGTATAACAGGAATAGATAACTCTTTAGTTAAAAGGCAGCTAAAATTCTCGCAAAAAGTCTCCAAAAAAGTGCCTAAATAAAAATAAAGAAGTAACTGAAAGTCTCTAAAAAAGGCATCCATCATGAAATATTTTTGCCTTACAGTTTTAGTTTTCCAAACAGAAGTCAGTTGTCAATTTATAAAAATTTAATGGCCTATAGGTTACTGATATCAAACTGAAAGAATAAAAAATGTGACTTTCTGGCAAAAACAATAGTTTTCAATTCAGCTCCAAACAGACTACAATAAAAATTAAGACTGACATATGATCAAATTATTTTTACAGGGTGTCCTGAAAACATTTTTGTGAAATTCAAGGTTTTTTCAATGTTTTCAAGGCTCATTTTTATTTTAATGATATTAAATAAATGGCTGTCGGCATTTTGACCTACTGGAATATGTCCGAAGAATTTTGACCTACTAGTAATCCCTCCTCCTTTGGAATATTTCGGAAAGATGAAAACTTTTTGAACCACGAATAACCTTTTAACTAAAAACAACATCTGTCAGTCGTCCTCTGATTCATATGAATAATTATTATAATCGCGTGAGAATTATGTCAAAGATCAGTTTAGAGGAAAAAAAAAATATAAATGCTGACGTCAAAATTAATTTTAGGAATAATAGTAAATTCATGCGGAATGACACAGGTAAAACTTGGATGCATGGTTTTAGGAATAGCTTTTCCCTATTAATTTTATTCGTCATTCCTAGTGCAGTATTATGACCTACAACAATGCTTTGGATCGAAGTGATTTTTATGTTCGTGAATTATTTTATTTTTGCATCATGCAAGGAGGATATCGTCGTGAAAACGTCTCTCGGTTCCATCCGAGGAATAATACAAACTTCAAGAAACGGATCGGACTTTTATTCATTTCGAGGTATCCGATATGCCAAAGCTTTACGATTTAAGGTAAATATACTTTTTGAGCCCATTCGGAATTTAATAAAGATTTTATTTAATTGATTCAAAATTATAGCCTCCCATCCCCATGGAAGCATGGAATGATATTTTGGACGCAACCAAAGATGGACCAGCGTGTCACCAAACAAAACATCCCCTCGGTTTTTCCGAAGATTGTTTGCGCCTAAACATTTATACACGTAGAGTATGTAATGTGTGTTTAATTTGGGGTAATTTAAATATTATGTCAGCATCAGTCAAGGGGAGGAAGAGAGGAAAGAAGCAAGGGTGTGCCAACTGGGGGGGGGGGCAAGCGGGACATGTCACCTCGCCCCTCCCCCCCAATTGCAGCAATATTTTCTACACAAGCTGACCCCTTTAAGTTGAAAACGATTGTTACACCCCTGAGAGGAAGGGGAGGGAGTTTAGAAATCTAAATAAAAGAATAAATTAATTTTTAGATTCACAATGTGGATGAAAAGCGTCCCGTATTATTCTACATCCATGGAGGAGCTTTCATGTTTTCTTCGGGGCAATACAAAAGAACCGGGCCTGAGTACCTCATGGATCACGATCTTGTTCTTGTGACCATAAATTACAGATTAGGAATTTTAGGATTTTTCAGCACTGGGGACGATGACGCACCTGGAAATTACGGACTAAAAGATCAGGTTGAGGCCTTAAAATGGGTTCGAAGTAATATAGAAAATTTCGGAGGTGATCCGAACAGGATCACAATTAGTGGCCAAAGTGCCGGAGCGGTGTCAGTGGGTTTCCACTTGGTATCTCCAATGTCAAAAGGCTTGTTTCACGGGGCGATGATGCTGAGTGGAAGTCCGATTAACTCTTGGGCCATTAATAAAAATCCGATCAAAGAGGCCAAGAAGCAAGCAGAACTGCTTAACTGCACGACTGATAATTCCGAAAACATGGTGGATTGTATGAGGAAATTACCAGTGGACGAACTGATAAATATTAAAAGCGACCATTTAGTAAGTTGAGAAGTCTTCCAAAAATAATGTAAGCATCTTTTGTGGGGCAGAGGGTCTATATTTGTTTACACTGACGAGAATCACCCAAAATAATCCTTACGTAATTTCTGGAAGACCTCTTTCGGTAGAACTAATTGACTGAAATTATAGAGAATGACCACATAAAAGAACGTGGGTCGATAAGGCCGATTTTTGGGCTGTTTAAAAAAAAAAGTTTTTTTATGTTAAAAGGTGGTTTCATATGAGGTTAATAAGGGGTCATAAGTGGCACTGAGTTGCGCGTATGCTATGGCCATTTTTTTAAATTTTTTCACTTTTCGCTGTTGTGAACATGGCAGTCGGAAATCTTCCAGTGGCAGACAAATAGTAGCCATGAAGGCCAATTTACTGCACCATATTAAGGTTGCGACCGGCGTGTTCACACATGCTTAATTCGCATGGTTTTTAGGCCTCATGAAGAAGCCGTTGAATGGCCCTAATTTCCTTTTCACACGAGCTTTCTAATGTTGAAAGCTTACTTAATTCACCATTTCCAACTTAAGCACATATGTGCGCCATTGTAAAATGAAGGAAATTGAATTTCAGATGGCTGATTTTTAATGTTTATACTCTGTTTTAACCGTATTTTTCATTCATATACATGCCTAACGTTTAAATGGATCAGATGCTTTTGTGCGAATATATATTTTGATCTCATTAATCAGTAAAACATGAATAAAAGGTCCGCGATTTATTTATCAACTACTTGTTTTCGAGAACATTTTTAAAAAGTGTTCTTCCGAAAAGGCGCGAAATAAGTTTTTTTTAAAAAATGTTCTCGAAAACAAGTAGTTGATAAATAATCGCGGACCTTTTATTCATGTTTTACTGATTAATGAGATCAAAATATATATTCGCACAATAATGCATCTGATCCATTTAAACGTTAGGCATGTAATATGAATGAAAATACGGTTAAAACAGAGTATAAACATTAAAAATCAGCCATCTGAAATTCAATTTCCTTCATTTTACAATGGCGCACATATGTGCTTAAGTTGTAAATGGTGAATAAGTAAGCTTTCACATTAGAAAGCTCGTGTGAAAAGGAATTAGGGCCATTCAACGGCTTCTTCATGAGGCCTAAAAACCATGCGAATTAAGCATGTGTGAACACGCCGGTCGCAACCTTAATATGGTGCAGTAAATGGCCTTCATGGCTACTATTTGTCTGCCACTGGAAGATTTCCGACTGTCATGTTCACAACAGCGAAAAGTGAAAAAATTTAAAAAAATGGCCCTAGCATGCGCGCAACTCAGTGCCACTTATGACCCCTTATTAACCTCATATGAAACCACCTTTTAACATAAAAAAACTTTTTTTTTTAAACAGCCCAAAAATCGGCCTTATCGACCCACGTTCTTTCTGCAACTGTTCCAGGACTGGAGTGAAAGAGGACATATTAATGTGCCTGTAATCGAACATAATGGCGAAAGCCAAAGATTTTTAGAGAAAGATCCTTTACTTTCGATGGTGCAAGGAGAAATAGCGGACGTACCCATTTTTATAGGATCCACAAAAGATGAATTTATCAGACAGGCTATTCGTAAGCGAAATATGAAAAATAATAAATAATTCAGGTAATTTTGAACTAATATTTTCTATCAGGTTTAATTAAAAATAAGAAATGGGCAACGGATCTATCTGAAAATTGGAATACGAAAGCTCCTAACATTTTTGGTTACGAACGAAACGATGCAATCAGTGAAAAATTAAGAGAATTTTATTTAGGAAATTCGGACAAGCCTATAACGAATGATTCCTTAGAAACTTTGGGGAATGTAAGTTGTTAGCAGAAAAAAATTTTCCATCCTTTTTAATTGTTTTTGTTGGAATTTTTTAGCTGTACTCCGATGCTAAAATGATATTTCCTGTTTTACGCTCGGCGAAGTTATTAGCAGATAAAAATACGAGACCTGTATATTTATATCAATTCAATTACGTAGGAGAAGAGCTGAAATCGGTACCAAGGCTAAACGTTGACGGTAACAGAGCAGCGCATAGCATTGATGGGTATTACACGTTTTACCCCCGGAACTTCTTGCATATGAAATTTAATACGACCAGTAAGGATGGTCGTTTTGTGACTAAATTTACAACACTATGGAAAAACTTTGTGGAAACGGGGTAAGACTTTTAGTAGATGAATGCTAATAAAAAGTCGCTAATAAATTACCCGAAAATGTTTGCATGGGAGAGGAGGGGACTTCGTAAATCTTATGCTAATGTTAAATCTCCATAACAGGAAGCCTATTTTTTTTGTACTACCGGAAGAAGGGAGTCAAAATCAACGGAAGTAATATCTACGTATGGATGACCCCTAAAAGCAACGCCTTTGTGATAGCTTATTTAGCCGGGTCTTATGGCTTATTTATGATGACAAGGGGAGCGGGAAGAGGGGGTGGTAAATTCCTGAGTAAACGCAAATTAATTCATTTTCAGACGGCATTTAGAGCTGTAATCTTACGTAATAAAAGATAAGCGGGTTTTCAAAATGCTTAATTTGGCTAACGGGAGAGGTGGTCAAAAATGGCTCAAATCATGGAAATGTAGCACTTGAATAGGCCCTTATCACAAGTCATCTCAATGGGGGTTTCAAACGCAAAATTTTCGCTCCCAGACCACTGCTATTTTCAAAAACAGTCAATCGAAATTTATTTTTTCCGAAAATCGTTAAAAACAAGTAGCGTACCTGGTGGTCACAAACAAATAACCTATGCATGTCCGGGGGGGGAGGGGTGAAAAAAGGGGGGATCCATAAAAACGAACAGCTTACGCGATGTTAAATCTCTATAAGAAACCATTATGGGGGTTTTCAGGAGAAAGGGGGGGGGTCAAAAATTGTCCGAATTTTGCTTACGAAAAGCGCCCTGGAGGAATAATATCGCGTTGGAAATCCCATTTGCTCCTTTTTCTTCCTCATTCCATTCGAAAGCATCGAACTACAATATTTTCCTAAGTAAGGACAAGGCCAAGACCATCTCCCCCAAATAAAACCCAATTAAAAATGTAACTGTCAATTTTTTAAATTTTATTTTAAAGTTTACGTTTCTTAAAAGCATCTGCAACATCATCTATTAACTTCTTTATTTCAGCAATCCTACTCCTCGTCCATCAGAAGACTTGGACAACGTCATATGGAAATCCTACACCAACACTAATCCAGTATATTTAGAGATAAATGAAGATTTAAAATTAATTAACGGAACTTACTGTGAAGATCGATTTTTATTATGGGATAGCCTATTTCCACTTCCCGAATGAAAATAAAATCGCGACGATTAATTAATCTAAATGAAATTTGATTAACCTTTTTTGCTGACCTTAGCGAATTTTCCGATATTACCATCAGAATCCAAATCAATTATGATAATGCAAGACATGTGTCAATCTTTTTACCCGTAACAACCGGATAGATGTGATTTAGTTTCACTAAAGACTTCTTAACGGTAAGCATGCTAGCCATTATATCGTTGTTATTATTATTTTTCTTGGGGAAAACAGTTTCCATACTTGATCAACATGATCCTATAGTGAACACCACCCTTGGTTCCATTCGTGGAATTATACAGACTTCAAGAAAGGGAAATGAATTTTATTCATTTCGAGGTATTCGGTATGCTCGACCTCCTATCGGCAACCTTAGATTAAAGGCAAGTACTTTTTTTTTGACGTGAATACGTCATTCAAAAATCTGGATCAAATTAAAATAATTTTTTACTGCCTTTTAGCCACCGATACCTGTCGCACCTTGGGGGGTAGAAATCTTAAATGCAGTTGAAGATGGGCCAGCTTGTTACCAACCCAAATTTTCCAAAGTCTCTGAAGATTGTTTACACCTCAACGTTTACACGCATCATGTAAGTTTTCTTTTTTCTACAAACATATCCAGCGAAAAAGGTGACGTAAATGAAACGATCAACCCGACACGTCATTAAGCACGGCCAATTTCCTGTATAATTTTACAGCACTGTCAATGACCGACACAGCTTGGCACAACTTGTCATTCATGAAGACTTATTGAATATTATCGGTTGTAAACTTTTGACGTCAAAATCTCATAAAATCGTTTTTGGAGATGATCGCCCCTCATTAAAAAAAGCTGAAGCAGGCCATTCTGTTCGCTAGGGGGTCATCTATGAATTTTATAAGCATATTTTGGAAAAGGGGAGGGGGTCTCAATACATATATCTAAATGTTAGATCCCCCTAAAAGAAAGTCTATTTCTGCTTACTAAGGGGAAAAGGGATCCAAAGTACCTAAAAAAATGTTTACGTAATTATGGATGACAGTTAAATTTACATTTCTTCATCTTTTTAGATTTCTCAAAATATTCGCCGCCCCGTCCTAGTTTATATTCACGGAGGACGATATATTTCATTATCGGGGCAAAGCACAGTGTTTGGTCCCGATTATCTGATGGACCATGACATTGTCCTAGTAACGATAAATTACAGACTAGGCACGTTAGGTTTTTTCAGTACGGGAGATGAGCACATACCTGGAAATTTCGGAATGAAAGATCAAGTCCTAGCATTGGAATGGGTTCAGGCGAACATCAAATTCTTCGGGGGAGATCCTTCAAAAGTTACCATATCGGGTGAAAGCGCCGGTGGGGCATCAGTAGGTCTCCATTTAGTTTCTCCGATGTCTCGAGGTTTATTTCACAAAGCGATGCTTTTAAGCGGAAGCGGAACAAACTCATGGTCCATTAATAAAAATCCGTTCGATTTAGCTAAAAAGCAGGCCAAGTTGCTCAACTGTTCGAACGATGATACTTCTGAAAAAATAAAAGATTGTATTATGAATCTTCCAGCGGAAAATGTAACCAACGTGGTGGATCTTATGTATTTGGACAATATCGGAAACAGTGAAATAATTTCCGTAAGTTGTCAGCGACAATCGCATCTCCATAATTTTAAAATTAAAATCAATATTTAATTTATGGAAAATGTATGGAAAGTCATGGAGGTTCGACTGCAACTGCAAAAAAGCTCTCCGACTAAAGTCCACAAAATTTTTCTTGTAAGAAGAAGACTCTATTATATTGTTTCTACACTCAGGACGTTCTTCTTACAAAATTTTTTTTATGGAACGAGGATTTTTTAGAAATTAAATTTTTCTAGAAAGTTGCGCCTGCTGAACGATGCATATATCTACAACAATCCCTTTGTAAAAGTTTGTAATATAAAAGTCCTCATTTAGTCGAATTTTCTTAAAATTACACGGCTATTATTTTAGATAAAATACTTAAGTTTTTTTTTAATTTTAGGAATGGAATAAACAAGGCCCAATCAATGCTCCAGTAATTGAAGTAAGTACTAATGAATCCGAGCGTTTTTTAACAAAGGATCCACTTATTTCAATACTGGAAGGCGACATAGCCGATGTCCCTATTTTTATAGGAACCACAAAGGACGAAATGATAGAAGCAGCTTTTGGTAAGGAATTGTTTAAATATTGCGTCAGCACCTTAACAGGAAAAGGGGTCAAAACGTGCTTATGTAATACTTAAATTCCTTTTAAAGTATGCTAAAAATAATTTTTCCCACTTAACATTTTTAAGGAGTGGCATATAATGATAAATGGTCGGCAGATTTGTCAGAAAACTGGACGAAAATTGCTCCTATTATTTTTCATTATGAAAGGAACGATACGGTCAGTGAAAAAATACGGGAATTTTATTTTGGAAATATAAACGAGCCTTTTACCAAAAATTCTTTAAACTCGTTGAACAATGTAAGTGTTATTCCTTTCCTAAGTTATAACTGCTGTAGATTTGGCTAACAATTTTCATTAATCCGCAGTTGTTGTCAGATAACTTCATAACGTTCGGTGTGGTACGGTCAGCGAAACTGATAGCTGATAAAAATACAAGTCCTGTATATTTATATCAATTTAATTACGTTGGAGAAGCAATGGAATCCAAGCCAGACGTAAAATGGAAAAACAGAGTTGCGCATGGAGACGACATGTTTTACGTTTTTTACATGCCAATTTTTTTCCCTTTTAAATTTAATGCTTCAAGCGTGGATGGTACGTTTGTGAATAAGTATACGCTACTGTGGAAAAATTTCGTAACAACAGGGTAAGAATTTACATTTAAAAAAAATTCCCTTTTTAAATTCATCATAAAAAATTATTTTAGAAATCCAACGCAGGAAGCCGTCGAAGGTTTAGACAATGTCATATGGAAGCCTTTCACGACTGCAGATCCATCTTACTTAGATATTCACAGAACTCTGACTCTGAAACGTGGGCTGCACGATGAAAAGCGGATTTTGTTATGGGAGAGTATATTCCCCTTGATTTTTGAAAAAAATGATACAGCTCACTTAAGGTATAGGAACCACCATGACAAAAAATCTTTTTAGAAAGTGTTTCGCAGCTCATCAAAAAAGCCGTGTCGATCTTTTTAAAATTTCACATGCAGTTTTTTCTCTAACAATTAAGAAAAAGATTACAATGTAATTCTGAAGAGCTTGATAGGTAGGCCTATGATTTTAGCACAATACAGAATTGCGCTATAGAATTATGCATACAAATATTTTTTTAAATAAAAATGAAACCAAAAATATTTCTCTTACAAATTTTGCTTTTTTTCCTGATTTTCTAAGTAAGATGGGCAGTCTTGATATTGCTTTCCTTTTTTTTCACGCCAATCTACGATTAATCATGAAATACCAAAGCAGTTATAGGTAACTGGATCAGCTCCTTCTTTGTTTTTTCATTATCCATCATACGCATAATTTAGTACGATTTAATTTTGCGCATCCATTTCCTGCAGTGTACTGTGATTATTTAAACACAGTATCTTCATTTGGCATAAAGTTTTCTGGATGGAAATTCTTTGCATCAAATTTTAAAAATATGGAAATTTTATTTTCTCATAGAGAAATGCTCCAACAATTTAAAAAGAAAAAAAATTACCTCGCATTTTAGTTTCTTACATCTTGGCTAAAATGATAGTGAAAGTCCGGGAGTTCTCTCCGCCCATGTATTCCGAATCAGAGGAACAATGATAATGATTAATGAACCTGTAATGAAAGAACCCATAAAAAATTACTCCCTCTGTCCCAAAATACTTTGTGTGTTTCTCATTTTTATTTCCCATTTCGCAAGCTTTTGATTTTTGCCGGAACTGTTTGCACCACTTTACCCACCCACCCAAGCACTATTTCACACCACCCCCCCATCCCCCCCAGGGTTCCCCCCCTTTGGGAAATAAATTACCGAAAAAATGGAAAAAATTAAAAATTTCTATTATTTTCGCCCCGTTTCAGAAACGAAAGCGAAAAATTTGAAAGTGGTCGGAAATGAGAGAGTACATTACCCTAAACAAGATTCCCCCATGAGAAAATTTTTTTCATTTGTCGCAACCCCCCAAAAAAATTAAATATGTCGAGGGTCCGACCAAGGGGGCGAATTTTTAAATCTCGATTTAGATGGTCGCAAAACTCTTCTTACGGGGGTTTTTTAGGTCGCTGATTTCGATTCTGAGGTCCATTTTTAAAAATTCAAGATGGCGGATCCAATATGGAGGACCTTTTCTTAATAAATCGATTGTTTTTCACTAAAACACATCATCGGGGGGTTATTGAGGCCGCTGATTTCAATTCTGAAATCGGTTTTTGAAAATTCAAGATGGCGGAACCAATATGGCCGACCTTTTTTCAAAAATTCGACTTTCTTTCACATAAGCACGTAATCGGGGGGTTATTGAGGACGCTGATTTTGATTTTGAGGTCGGTTTTTTAAAATTCAAGATGGCGAATCCAATATGGCTGACCTTTTTTCAAAAATTCGATTTTTTTCCCACATAAACACTTGTCCGGGGGGTTATTAGGGACGCTGATTCCGAATCTGAGGTTAGTTTTTACAATAGTTCAAGATGGCGGATCCAATATGGCGGACGATTCCAAAAAACATTTTTTTTAATTCAGTCAAATTCATGATTGGGGGTTATCGGTGAACGTCCGCCATATTGCATCCGTCATCTTAGATTTTTAAAAACGGACCTTAGAATCGAAATCAGCGTCCCTAATAACCCCCCGGACAAGTGTTTATGTGGGAAAAAAATCGAATTTTTGAAAAAAGGTCAGCCATATTGGATTCGCCATCTTGAATTTTAAAAAACCGACCTCAAAATCAAAATCAGCGTCCTCAATAACCCCCCGATTACGTGCTTATGTGAAAGAAAGTCGAATTTTTGAAAAAAGGTCGGCCATATTGGTTCCGCCATCTTGAATTTTCAAAAACCGATTTCAGAATTGAAATCAGCGGCCTCAATAACCCCCCGATGATGTGTTTTAGTGAAAAACAATCGATTTATTAAGAAAAGGTCCTCCATATTGGATCCGCCATCTTGAATTTTTAAAAATGGACCTCAGAATCGAAATCAGCGACCTAAAAAACCCCCGTAAGAAGAGTTTTGCGACCATCTAAATCGAGATTTAAAAATTCGCCCCCTTGGTCGGACCCTCGACATATTTAATTTTTTTGGGGGGTTGCGACAAATGAAAAAAATTTTCTCATGGGGGAATCTTGTTTAGGGTAATGTACTCTCTCATTTCCGACCACTTTCAATTTTTCGCTTTCGTTTCTGAAACGGGGCGAAAATAATAGAAATTTTTAATTTTTTCCATTTTTTCGGTAATTTATTTCCCAAAGGGGGGGAACCCTGGGGGGGGATGGGGGGGTGGTGTGAAATAGTGCTTGGGTGGGTGGGTAAAGTGGTGCAAACAGTTCCGGCAAAAATCAAAAGCTTGAGAAATGGGAAATAAAAATGAGAAACACACAAAGTATTTTGGGACAGAGGGAGTAGATATTTCGTTTAGTCGTTCTACAAGAAGATAGGAATGGAAGGGGGAAAAAAATGTTTGTAATTTACGGGAAAATAAGTAATTCACAGTGGGAATGACACCTTTAAGAACCTTTGCCAATCAAGTCAATTTTACCAAAAAATAAAAGTAATGCCAACCAAATTGCTGCAAAATCAGTATAACGCAAATAGTATGATAACAATGTAATTAAAGAAGCAAATCGATTTTTTAAAAAATATGTTATATTTGCATTGTCCTTTGAAAGCAGGTGCAGTTCGGTTTTAGCAAACAGCATAGGGCTTTACAAAAATCAATTTCTGGTCCTGTTTCAATATTTTTTATGTCAAAATATAAATTAATCATCCGCCAGAGTTATTTTGAGTTTCATGCCACCGTCTGGACTAATCATGAAAGACTTTGGGTCAAATTTCAATGGCTCCTTTGGAACGTGTTTTTCGGAAATATGGACTTTAAATTTAGCCAAAACTGTAACCATCGCCACTTTAGTTTGAATCAAAGCCAATCGCTGACCTGGAAAAAAAAAGATTTTAAAAACAATTAAATTCGAAAAAAAAATTAAGATCAAAAATTTACCGATACAAAGTCTAGGGCCTTCCCCGAAAGGCAAATACGTATAATTTGGCCTAGAGGCTTTCCCTTCTTCCGTAAACCGATCTGGGTCGAATTTCTCCGGATTTGGATAATATCTTTTATCAGTGTGAAGTCCGTAAATGGGTATAAGAAGAAATGTACCCTTTTCCAAGGTTAAATCAGAATCAGGAATCTTGTAGTTTCTTGTGCACATTCTCGGAATTGCACCAGCTATCGGATATTTCCTCAACGTTTCTGCAAAATAATCACGTAGGATATAGTTTTACATTCGAAGTGTCGTTGTGCCACTATGCCAGAATGGTCTTCACTTACCATCTACGACTCGCCCTACCAAATCCATTTCCTTGAGTGCTTCGTAAGTTACTTGTCCCTTATGTTTAGCCAACACCCGTTTGATTTCTGCTCTAGTTCGAGTTTGCAAATCTTCATTTTTTGACAGTTCGTATAAAATAAATTGCATCAATGTAGACGATGTTTCAAATCCTCCGATGAAAAAAACAAACGCCTGAGCTGCCAGCTGTTCGAATGTAAACGGATCTTCTAAAAAAGTGGAAAGAATTTTAGAAAATCAGCAATTCTCATCGTCATTTTTAGTTCTAATTCTATATGACAGCAATGCATGGCTTATGTGCTATTGAAGTATTAAGTTAGCACCTCAGGAGGGAGAGGGGGGTCTACGGAATGCTGACATCTTTTAAATAACCTAAATAGACTATTTCTTGTTGGTTCGAAGGAGCGAGAAAGATCAAAACTTATGGTAATGTATACATAAACGGCTTCTTACGCCCACTTTTGGGTCAATCAGAAGCTAAGCGATAGTCATTGCTGTAACATAGAACTAGTACAACCAATATTATCGTCTAAATTCAAACAAAGGTTTGAAACTGGATGCAGAGAATTGATTCCCATTTTTACAATTTCTAGATTTACTTTTGTTTACGTCTTCTTTTTTCGGACTGTCCGCGTCCTCTATATATCCTTTTTTATACAAATCTATCAATAGTTGCATTGCATCATTTTTCCTCATATTGTTTTTTTCTCTGTACTCAATCACCTCACGGAATGTTTTGAGAAAAAATTCAGCTACATCATTCGGAGTCGTTGTCACCTGAAAGGAAAGACGATATATGAGAAATGTTCCAATAAGTAAAAAGGTACTCTCTTTAGTGAATACGGTACAATGACCCAAGTGGAGGTGATACCAAAATGGTATTTTTTGAAAACGCACCAAATGACCACATCAAAGACGGGAAAAATATTGAGACAACTGTTATTCCTATATTTGAAAACCAGAACTGATCGATAACTTCCGATAAGGGTTATTTTGTATTTTATCGCAAGAATGGGGTCAGAATATTAAAAACAAATAATGAAAAAAAAAAAAAACAAAGCGCATAAAAAACCAATCTTCTTTGCAGACACCACCATACTGTTCATCAAAGATTTTTTTACTATGTTCATCTGTAAAACACCCTTTTCCTTATTCTCAAAGTTATAAAACTGGATGAAATTCCTCTAATGCTGCAATCTATTACTGCTGCCTGCGAAAATCATTTCAATGGAACGAAATAAAATCTGTTGAATACCCCTCAAGATGAAATGCCTCAATACGGCACTGGAAATAAATATATATGTAAGTGGTGTAAAGTAAATGTGCTGAGCTTGTAAAACTGGAAATGTGAATCAGTTGTTAGTTCAACAAAAACCTCCTCAAAGATTTGACACAATCGTAGATTACTATTTCCTTTCGCGCATTTTCGGTTTCCAATGTGGGAAAAAAAAAATACCTACATGGAAAATTTAAAATGCGATTTACGGCATCAATTGAGGGTGCCTCTTAAAAGGGAAGAAGGAACGTTCACTGAAACAGGATATCTTGACTCTGCTCTCCAAGTTCAATCCGGTGTAAAGGCTTTTAAATGTAAAATATGTGGAGTAGCACGCTTTCGAAAAGCGGATTTGCTCCTTCATTCCAGTCCTTTCCAGGGTAAAAAGTGTGGGAAAACATTTACTGGCAAAAAATCACTCGACGCCCATTTGGTAACGCATGACGGGAAAAAGCTTTTTGAATGTAAAGAATGCGGGAAAAATACGTCAGGAAAACAAATCTTGCTTCTCATTCACGAACTTGTTCGAAAGAAAAGCCTTTTCTGTGCGATAAATGTGGGAAAACCTTTACTCAAAAAGGAAATCTTGATTGCCATCTGAGAATTCATACTGGAGAAAAACCATTTGAGTGTAAAAAATGTGGAAAACGGTTTAGGTGCCAACAATATTTAGTACGTCATTTAGCCGGAATTCTCAAGTGGCAATCCGAAGCCGGAGTATTGGCCCAGTGGACTAAGGAAACAGGTGAATATTTTTTTTTTGAAAATTGTTGTTTTGAATAAGCTTTTAAACATTTTTTCCATTAATAAAGGATTGATACCGAAACCGTAACAATGATTTCCGATTAACGAGAATCGAATGGTGGCACATTAAATTGATATAAATAGGTGAAAATCGTGTCCGAAAAGATTTGATTGCCATGGCAAAGGTCGTTCTTAGGCTTTATGCTCCTGACTTCTGAACGAGCTGTAATTTTTGATTCCCTTCTGCATGCAGAAAGGAGTCGGGCTTTTTTAATGGAAATTTTTTTACATTCGCGTAACATTTACATAATTCCCCATCCCTTTCTCCCACAAACATGCAAAAGTAGTAAGTTTAGAACCCAACTGACGTTTCTTGGAAAAGTTGCAACACTACAGATACTTTGTTTACCATTCACTGATAGAATGGAAGAGTAACCGTATGAAAAAGTATCAAAGTTCACGTTTTTGTTTTTATTGCTTCGACAAAAGCTAAAAATCAGAGAGAACTGTAGTTAAAAAACTGAACTTTTTGACACTTTTTCTCGCTTATATTCGTCATAAATCCATTTTACTTCCAGATACCATTATTAAGGAGTTAAGTTCACTCAAAATCGAAACTGGTGACGAAAAAACCGACATGTCGTTTAATTCTCCATTCGAACAAGAGCAACCATCAAGTAATGAAAATATGGTCATAATTCGGAGTTCGGAGTTTAATCAAGTGGATACTGCTAGAAATTCTGATGGTAAGAAGCGAAATCACCCAGAAAACCAACGGCCGACTGTGCTCAGATATGGTAAAAGCATAAAAGAAATCTCCGGCGTTGATTTCAGTCATATATGTACGTTAGATTATGAAGCAAACATCATTAGTGTCATTGATGAAGATAGCTTACAGCTATTGCCAGAAGATATTTTGGAAATGGAAATGGAAATGTGGATACTGAAGAAAATTCCGACTTTACCTTAATCAAAAGATTCAAGGTTGAAAATAATATATAAAGGACCGGTAATTTGGTCACCGATAAGGGAGCCATCAGTCATCAGCACCATCAACATTAAAATTTCCGCACCAAAAATTGTTTCGATTTCTTTCTAATACTTGACCTTAAATAATTTTTATTATTTTCTATCCGGTCAAAAGAAAAATTGATTGCGGAAAATCTTTAAATCGGTTTTGGAACATCTATCATTTTGACCATTTTCAGAGCTCATAAAAATTACCAAACCGAATGTTCATGGTCTTAATTACAGGAATAACGGGTGTAATACAATTTTGGCAGTCTCCACTTGGGGTAATGAAAATGTTACCTTTAACAATCTGGCGACATCTGGTACAAAAAACGAAGCTAAATTCCTGATCATAATATTCCAGGTCGGTTCGAAAACTTTCCTCCCCATTTGTCTCACGATTGCATTGGGATTCTTCAAAGAATGAGCCTCAATTCCAAATGCAACCGAAGAAATGATGTCAGTCGCAAATCTGGCAGAGTATTCTTTAATATCTACCACATCTCCTACCCTCGCAAATTCCATCAGTACTTCCTGGAGTTCTTTACCGCATTCAACCATAATCGGGAACATCATCTTCAGTTTACCCGAAGTAAAAATCGGAGTCAGTTTGACTCTTAAATTTCTCCAAGCTGCACCTTCCAAAGTAAACAAATTGGCTGAAAAAAAAAATCGAAAAGTGATACAAAAGAATAAAACAACGTTTAATTTTATCTTAAACTCGTTCTAATTACCTGCTAATGGATCTTTTTCCTCGTTAACATAAGCTCCATGGTCATGGAAACTCATAAAATCTCCCACCAAAATACTCTTTATCAACTCGGGATCGTTTATCATAAGAGAAGGCCTGTGAAACTGCCAGAAACCGTAATACCTGTGATCTTTTGCTTGATCGTAAATTTTTTAAAAACGACGTGAATTGAATTATCCCTCAATCCAATTAAATTCCCGAAAGGGAATACCGGCTTTGCATGCTCGACATTTCGATCGCTCCAATATTTATACTGTTTTCGAAAGTAAAAATATAACAATATGATCCCTCCGATGCACGTCACAGTTAAAAAAATTAAAACACTTAAAAGTCCCGGCAAAATCATTTTTTTTTCTTTTTTTTTAAATTTAAAAATTTACTACCGTGTAGCTTAGTACGCAATTGAGAACAAGCTAAATAGTAAATACGATGCATACATGAGATGAAATCAGCATTATTTGGTTAGGCAATTCAAGTGATTGGCAAGGTTAAATTAATCTTTTGAAAAACGCGACCTTGACTTTGAGATACGAGTTTCTGTTAAAATACGGGGTGTTTGTCTATTTTTTAAACGAATTAAATGAAAATGAAATAAAATAGTCAGATAAATGAATTTGAAACGTTAAAGCTGAAATTCACTAACAGCTCTAGTTTATTAGCTATGCACCAAGCGCTTAAATAGATCGTTTTTGTTCAATTTTTGCAGCCATGGGTTAATGTGGTAAATAATTCAGTTTATAAGTAAAATAAAAGCATTACTTTACAATTTTCAAACAATTTGACGATTCTCTGACATTGCTTCCGCTATTTCGACCGCAATGAAAATCATGAAAATTTTGGATCTATGATGCCCGACTATATATACCTATTGTCATCAGCTTCATAAAAATTTTCAGGTAGGAGATCATAAGATCCCAGAGCCGAATTTAACACAAATGAGGCCCCCAGGCGACTGTCTCGATGCGGCCCCCCAAACCTCCCTCCCTTAATACACTAAATAAGATATTGATTTACTGGCACCATTTCATTCGACAGTGACTATCAGATCGAAAGAACTTTCTCACAATTTAAATAAAGAATAATTCCACTATTCCTCACAGCCGATGAGGCGATGACAACAAAATCCGCGTAACTCCACAACTCTCCAAAACTGGTCTCTTCTCTTTTAAGCTTATCCTGTAGAAAAAAGCTATAGGATTCTCGAAATTAGAGTCAATTTTTCACAAAAATGTAATTTACATTTTTTTTACTTGAAAAAATTCAAAAAAAAACCAGCAAAAATACAGTTAAATGTTAAATTCACACAAAAATACACTAAAAATGTTTTAATCGCCATTTTGGAAATCTGTTCACGTCATCAAGACGCATGCGCAGACCAATCGACGCCAAGTGTTTTTCGGGAGTTTCTTATTCCGTCTCCATCTTCCGTAGGAGTCGGATCGGTTTCTTTTACGGTGTCCGTGAGTGCATTTTTTTTTTTTTTTTTTTTTTTCAATTTTAATAAATAATTTTTTTAGCTTAGGCTTTATGTAATTTAAATAAAATAGTGTTCGGTTTTTATTTTAATTCTTAAAAAATAATTTAATTATTAAATTTAAAATACGGTATATAATTTTTTTTTTTTTTTTTTTTTAATAATTATTGTCGGTCCGGCTTGGAGGCAAACCAGGAGGTTTGGTCTCCCATCGTAGAAGGCCTAGGTATCGACCCAGCGACTGGCCTTGTGTGGTATTAGTGCTAAGGGTTTAGTGTTAAGTTCCCCCGCAAATCATTACGTTAGGAGTCAGCCCCTCTCTTGGAGCTGCAGAGTTTTATTAGGCTGTGTATTCTATTCGATTCGATCATGGATTACGCGGGAGATAAGCTCCATAGTGAAGTCTCCAGGGTTTCATTTCGGATGACTGGATGTCCGAGGTTATTGGCGCACCGCAAGCCTTAACTGTACATATATGTAGAGTTAAAGCCGATAGGTCTCCGGCTAGCTCTGATGGCATGGTTCCCTAGACGGCCGGTCCAATGCGGAAGGTCTTAACCTTTTACGCCTGGAAATCCGAATTTTTTTTGCAATTTTGCATTATTTTTATAATCTCAAAGTATTTATTTAAAAACAAAAATAGTAATAATAGTAACATTACAATTTAAAAGAATTAATTTTTTTATTTCAATCATACCGCGGGAGATAAACTCCATTGTGAGGGTCTCCAACCCCCCCCCCTTTTTTAATCGTCTTTTTTTTTTTTTTTTTTTGTTTCAGTTTTCACAGCAGCAGCCAGACGAATCATCGCAGCCGGAGGAATCGTCGCAGCCGCAACGCAGTCCATAAGCTTCATCAACGAGGTTTGAGAGTTCACATCACAGAGCAGTACCTTCATTCCGACTTCATCTTCCGAAGGGGTCGGATCGGTCTTTTTCGCCCGCGTCCGTGAGTGCATTTTTTTTTCTTTAATTTTAATACATTATTTTTTTAGCTCGGGCTTCTTTTAATTTAAATAAAATAGTGTTCGGTTTTAATTTTATTTTTTTAAAAATAATTTAGTTATTAAATTTTAAATATGGTATATAGTTTTTTTTTTTTTTTTTTTTAATTTACTATTATCGGTCCGGCTTGGAGGCAAACCAGGAGGTTTGGTCTCCCATCGTAGAAGGCCTAGGTACCGACCCAGCGACTGGCCTTGTGGTATTAGTGTTAAGGGTTTAGTGTTAAGTTCCCCCGCAAATCTTTACGTTAGGAGTCAGCTCCTCTCTTGGAGCTGCAGAGTTTTATTAGGCTGTATATTCTATTCGATTCGAACATGCATGGCCTGGGAGATAAGCTCCAAAGTGAGAGTCTCCAGGGTTTTCTTTCGGATGACTGGGTGTCCGAGGTTATTGGCGCACCGCAAGCCTTAACCGTGCATATATGTACAGTTAAAGCCAATAGGTCTCCGGCTAGCTCTGATGGCATGGTTCCCTAGACGGCCGGTCCAATGCGGAAGGTCTTAAGCTTTTACGCCTGGAAATCTGAAATTTTTTTGCTTTTTTTATAATCTCAAAGTATTAATTTAAAAATAAAAATAGTAATAATAAAAAATAACATTACAGTTTAAAATAATTCATTTTTTTAATTCAATCATTCCGCGGGAGATAAACTCCATTGTGAGGGTCTCCAAACCCCCCCTTTTTTAATTCTCTTTTTTTTTTTTTTTTTCACAGAAACAGCCAGAGGAATCATCGCAGCCAAAGGAATCGTCGCAGCCGCAAAGCAGTCCAAAAGCTTCATCGACGAGGTTTGAGTTTGGGCATGGGCATGGGCTTGGGTTTGGGTTTGGGGTTTTTACCTTATCATCTTTTTCTTATTTCCATTTAGGTAATCTCTTTAATTTTTTTTTATTTCTATTTCTCTCCTACATTTTTTTTAATTTAAAAAAAATATATATATTAAAATAAAATTAAAATAAAACGGGATTTTAAAAGGCAGCCTATTATAGTTTGAAAAAGCTGTCGATTACCATTTTTTTAAAGCGGTTAAACGACATGCAAAAAAAAAAAAAATAAATAAATAAAAAATAAAAAAAATAAAGAATCGAGGTACCTAATTTTCGCGTAAAGATTGTCTAATAGTATCTAGACAATCTTGTCTCTGATGTCTGGTATTGTAAATTGTATGAACGTCCAATGCCGTACATTGTACGTTTGTACAATCTTAATTTAAGTTTAGGTTAAGTTTAGTAACTAGTATTGTAAATTAGGATAGTATTGTACATTGTTTTGTAAATTGTATATAATGTTGTATTAGTTTTAAGTTGTCAGCTAGAGGAGTAAAGTCCTTCTTACGCCATGCGGATCCAATGTCGTGCAGATCGATGTGAAAAGGACGTCATTTTTATGTCGATCCGTACGGGGTTGGTGACTTGTGCCGTTAGGGGGATTTGATCCTTGGACGCTGGCTTGGGGGGACAACTCGGTCGGGCGCGGACTCCGAGTTTTCCCCCCAACCCGTGTGGGGTTTTTGGCTAGTCCCCCATCGGGCGCCTCCCCAGGTGGCGGATAGGGGAACGCTCTCCAAAATCGGAGAGTATGAGGATTTATTCCTCAGGCGGACCAAAACTAGCCACAACAGAACAGCATGTGAATGGAAAAAGGCATGGAAAAAGGCTAAAAAAGACGGTTTGGTGCTTGGACATTACAGCATGATGTAAAGTTTTATGTACTGGAATGAGTTTGGGAAAAATGTAGCATGAATTCTTACTTCAGGTTTGGTCTTGCATGAATCGTTCAGTCTTTATATCTTTAAAACTATTTGTTTAATTAATTATTTCTACTTAACAAAAATTATGGCCCCGTACGGTATTTTACAACATAAAAGGAAGAAAATAAATTAAAAAAGTAAACGCGCGATTTTAATAAAAAGTATTTGGAGTGTCTCTTAAGATTCAAGATTTAACTCCCTGGCAGGATTAAGTCAAGGCCAACTGTTGTTAAGAAATAAAAAAACAGCCTTGCCATTTTGTGCGGCCCCCTAAAAACGTGCGGCCCTAGTTAGTTGCCTATTTTGCCTACTGAAAAAATCGGCTCTGTAAAGATCCCTATATCGAAATTTTCAGAATCGATTCATTAAATCATCATTGTTTTCCACAATTTTCGACTCCTCCACCGCAGATCATCAATCATCACCTTTTTTCAAATTCCTCTTTACAAATGATGTAAAATTTAAAAAAAATGTACCAAAATATTTCCCAGTTTTGTATAATAATGATAAATAGCAACATAATTCTGCAAACTCTCCCTCTCACTTGTCATCATTTGTTATCAATCAAATCCAGGTCCTCTTTCCCTAAAATGATTCCACAATTTTTTGAATGTCCCATGTTCGATTATGCTAGTGTAAATGCAACATTTTAGATTTGAAATTAGCCATAATTGACAAAAATTTCTATTTGGCTAACTTCCTCAAATTTTTGACAAAATACTGTGGACATTTTTGGATTCTATAACAGTGATAAATTAAGTTAAAAATTCTTTTAAGAACACAGAAGGGATTATGATATTTACAAAATCAGTCTTTATTTTGACAAAAGTTGAGTTTTTAAGGCTGAATATGCATTTTGCCAAATAGCTGTTAATTCAACTCCGCTATTTTTCAACTTCATGAAGACCTGGAAAACATAAGAACAATGGATAACAATTTTTTTGTCTAGTGAGATGAATTCGAATTTTTCCTGCTTTTTTTAAATGTAAGATCAAGTTTATTATAAACTTATAATTTAATTGTTTGATTTTTTTCTTACTGTTTTCACCTTTCATATACCTCCAAATTAATTAAAACTCTAAATCTAGATCATAAAATAAAGCTATATGCATGACTAATTAATAATAAATTGCAACATAAGAGCAAACCGTGGTTTCCTATGTGGTACAGTATTTGACCATTGACACTCAAACCCACTTTACCAACCAACTTAAATTCACCCTTGGTGAATGCTCCAATTAAAAAAATCTAAATCAGTTAAATAAACATAAAAAAAAATTTAATGTATGACCAATCAAACTTGATATTTAAATTCTTTGAACACTTATTATAATTATAATAGGTTTACCCTAAAAGATCATAACTCAAATAAGCCAAACCTACAAAAATGGGACAATTGTTCAAAATACCTACAAGTAAAATCATAGTGCTCCATCAAAACAAAGTTTTTAAAACCTGTGGAAAAAATGTGACCCTTGTAATACTTGTGTTAGACAACTGAGTTAAATTAAAATACTAATTTAGAGCAGAACTCGCCTAATCCAGCCACATACGAGTTTTTAAAATTCAGAGAAATAAGCAGGATCGCATGCAAAGCAATCAACAAAAAAACAGAGCACTAAACATGTATGGTGAACGCTCCAATAAAAGAATCTAACTTAGTTAAATAAACATTCAAAAAAATTTATTACTTGACCAATCAGACTTTTCTTGATATTTAAATTTCTTGAAAATGTAGCATCAAATCAAGTTTCATAGCTGTAACATGTTTCTTTAACAATTGGGACATTTGCATGATGTGTGTTTTTGAACACTGTTATCTAAATTCTGAATATATTAAAACAGGACTACACAAAAATTACCTTCTTCAGATTTTTTAAAATAGCTACACCATTCTCCTTAAAATTTTTTGCTATTAAAAAAAATTACAAACTAATACGTTTTGCTCATACATTTTTTTTAGCACAGGATTTTCGTTCCTGTAATGACTTCCTCAAAAATTTCGGTTTTTTCCCCTCCCAAAACCAATAAATTAATAATAAATGAAATCAGCAGCTTTAACGATTTATTAATATTCAATTTAATAAATACCTTGTAGCTGAGGATATCCTTTTTATTAGCTTTTTAATCAGTGGTTTTGAATGTCACAATCACCGTTTCCGAAATTTTAAAAACAAAACTGACGCCATATTGTCAAAGACTGCAGTGTTGCCAACTGTCTTGTCTGTCCCTACTCTGTCGCACTTTCAAAAAGGAATGTAATGTTTATTTCCGGTTTAATTTGTTTTAAAACGTGATGTGACGATGTTATGTATTTTTAAACGTTTTTAATCAGATTTAAACTTCGTTTAGCATGGTAAATTTCATTAATTATCTAAATAATAATCAGATTGCCATTTCAAGATCCATAAAGTAGAATGCAAGTTCTTATAAGAACATAATCCTTTATGCTTTATACGCATAACCTCAATTGGTCATTCCAAATCCATGCCTTTTACCTTAGCCGGATTTATGATTTTTATTTTTTTATTTTCTTAGACGCAAAACTTCGTACTCTTCGAACATGCAGCTGGATATGCATTGTTCAAAGTCAAAGAATTCGAAGAAGTTGGGACTTTCCTACAGCAGGTGGAAGCCTCTGTGACGGAATTAAGCAGGTTTAACAGTGTTATTAAATTAGTCGGCTTTTCACCGTTCAAAACTGCTGCTAACGCTTTGGAAAATATCAATGCTATTTCTGAAGGAATTGTTACAAATGATTTACATATATTTTTGGAAGCTCAGTTACCAAAGCAAAAAAAGAATGATAAAGTTGTTTTAGGTATACTTTGATGATTGACATTCCATGAATTATGTCCTAATCAAATATTTGTTTTTAGGTATTTCTGACCCAAAACTTGGTGCTAGCATTTCAGAAGTTTTAAACACATCTTGCAGTCATGTAGGGATTTTCCCAGAAATAATAAGAGGGATTCGAAATCATTTCCATAGTTTGATAAAAGGATTTACATCTAAATCATCAGCAACTGCACAGTTGGGTCTTGGGCATTCATATTCAAGAGCCAAAGTTAAATTCAATGTCAATAGGGTTGATAATATGATTATTCAAAGCATTGCTCTGTTGGATCAGCTTGATAAAAATATTAATACATTTTCCATGAGGATTCGGTAAATGAAAAAATGTTGTCTTTCTAAGTAACAATTAATTACATTACTTTTTTTTTTTTTTCTGGTTTTTAGAGAATGGTATTCTTACCATTTTCCAGAGTTAGTTAAAATTGTGCCAGAGAACTACACATATGCAAAACTTGCTAAGTTTATCAAAAACAGAAAAGAATTGTCTGAGGAGAGTTTACCTGAGTTGGAGGAGATCACAATGGACAGTGCAAAGGCTCAAGCCATCTTAGATGCTTCAAGATCATCTATGGGTAAGTTTAGGCTGAAAAAAAAAAAAATATTGGAACTTTTGAGTGCATATTAATTTTTGAAACTTTTCAGGAATGGACATCTCACCGATTGATCTGATAAATATAGAAATGTTTGCTAGCCGCGTTATAGATTTGCACAACTATAGAAAGCGCTTGGCTGAGTATTTAAGTTCAAAAATGACAGGAGTTGCTCCGAATTTAGCGACATTGATTGGGGATCAAGTTGGCGCCAGATTAATCGCTCATGCTGGTTCTCTTACAAATTTAGCAAAATATCCAGCAAGCACAGTTCAGATTTTGGGAGCAGAAAAAGCTTTGTTTAGGTAATATTTTTTTTATAATGTAAGAAGTTTGCTGTAAAAACATGTAATAATCCTTTTTTTTTATTTTCTTTTTTAGGGCTTTAAAAACCAGGTCAAACACTCCTAAATATGGATTACTTTATCATTCTACATTTATCGGTCGTGCAGGGACCAAAAATAAGGGAAGGATTTCCAGATATTTAGCAAATAAGTGTTCCATTGCGTCTAGAATAGATTGCTTTTCCGGTATGTTCCTATAACTTGATCCAAAAAATATCATTCCTATCTTGTATTTTGTAAGGGTCATTTTTAATACCCTTTAACAGTAAGCCCCCATATCCTGGAGATTGCTATAACTTAAATAATTAGTTTAAAAAATGTCTCTTTGAATTTTCAGACATCCCGACAAACGTGTTTGGTGACAAACTCCGACAACAAGTCGAAGACCGACTTAAATTTTACGAAGTCGGTGAAATACCGAAAAAGAACATCGACGTGATGAAGGAAGCCATTGAAGAAGCTAATCAAGTCGTAGAGGAAATCAAGAAAAAAGAGAAGAAGAAAAAGAAGAAAGAGAAGAAACGGAAATTGACGCAAGAAAATGGAACGGAAGAGGCTGCCGCAGTCAACGGAAATAGTAAGTAATGAAGTTTTGCTAAAGCTTGTTTTCGGAACTAATTTTTTTTTAAATCAATGCAGGCGCTGCGGAACCAGTTGATGAAGCTCCTGAAGAACCCGTTAAGAAAAAGAAAAAGAAGAAGAACAAACAACCTGCACAGGAAGAAGAATGAATTGAAAGCTTGAGAATTTATTTTTTTAAAATGTTTGAGAGAACTAAGCTTCAATATAGGTTTTATTCATTAAAAAACGCAGCATTTGTTTCTTTCTGCCGAACCATTTTAGTACAATTACGCATTTTTGAATCTGAGAAAAATTGCAGTCCAGAAAATGAAGTAAATTATGTTTGCATGTGTTGTTAAATATTGCTTAAGTCTTAATTGGCCTGTCGGGATCGACCTAATTGGCGAAAGAAAAATTTTTCTTTCATGATAAAGATAAAAATCGTAAAGATTGAGAAAAAGCTAACCCAAAACTGATTAATGTTTTGCCGAAAAAGAGGTAAAAATTTAAAGCATTTAGCGTTTAAATTCTAAAAGGTCTTGAAAAATGTTGTACGTCCTTACAACATAATTTCGCATTTTTATCCAAAAAGAAAATCTAGGGGGGGGGGGGAGAGGTGAACGGATAAACATGAAATGTCTGAAAATGGCGGCTTTTTATGGAAAACAATGCCCAACGTTCATACTGACTTTTTGAAATTGATCTTACTTTCATCTTACATACACAAAAATTTTTACATCAAATTAGAGTTCCTCAGTTTCTTCGAAGCTTCATGAATTTTCGAGCTGAAACTCCGACCTCAGAGTCTAAATGTCTAGTTAGAAAGAAAAGAATTGTTTGTTGCAGAAAACTAAATAGCCAATTTGGATTTTTCAAATTTCTAAAAAAGTTCTAAAGGACACACATGCGTCCCAAAAAAAAAGCTAAATGGGAATTCAACCCCGCAAATAAATAAGATTAAAATTCCACCCTTATTCTCCTCCCCCCCAATATTAATTGGAAAAATTTGACTTAATTCATTCTTGCATTTTTTTTACATGATTGAGATCGAAAAAAAATTAATAATGCAGTCCATTAAATAAACTAAAAGTCTAATATTTGCACCCATTTTTTGTAATATAAACTGTACTAATCAACAATACTAATATGACAATTTATGTAAGATTATGAGGAGAGTATGCGATAATGAAATGGTATGTTAAACATAACTTTCATTTTATTTAACGATCACAAACGTCTGTTGAGATATGAAGGCAGCGCCGGGCTGGTGCTTCAATTTGTTTTTGTGAGAAACAAGGAAATAACTGTAGCAAGATATTCAAGTTCAAGGCTTCGAAATATGTTTGAAACTTTTCATGTATCGGTCACATTTTTCTTATCAAGTTGGATAGAAAAACTTTGGTCATCATGGTTGTCACTGCTGATGGCAACAATGAAGCCGCTAAAGAAGCTTTGCAAGTAACAACTGTTCTCGGGATGTCGTTGTAATCACCGTAAGAGGCAACCTATTTTTTACCGTCAGGGGAGAGGGGGGGTAAAAGTATTACAAATTAGTTTTACATAAAATTTGAAAGTCCATATGTGCACAATAAACCAGCCTTTTTTTTTTTTTTTTAGGGAAAAATTCAAATTTGAATGAAGCAGATAACTCCTTTTAATTTTTATATTATTATGCGACAACAAGGTTATCATCCCAGAGACACATCTATTATCAGTCAAGAAATTCCATTTGACCGAAAAGGAGTGAATTTTTTAGGATGGCTCTTCCAGAGACTTACGTCGAAGGCTTTCATGATTTGGATGCAGTTAAAAAAATGAAATATGTGGATTTTGGAAAAACTGGTTTAAAAGTTTCGATTTTGGGGTATGGAGGCGCAGCTTTGGGAAATCACTACGGGTACTGTATATAATACCTACGTACTTGTTTTTTATAACCTTAAAATATTTTCACAAAATATATTTTATCTCAGAGATTATAAATTAGAAGACGCAATAGCTACTGTTCATGCAGCTTTAAGACAAGGAATAAACTACATTGACACTGCTCCTTTTTACGGTGAAGGAAAGTCGGAAGAAACGTTGGGAAAAGCATTAAAAGGGATACCTAGAAAGGCATATTACATAGCTACTAAAGTATCCAGATATAGTTTCGACCCTTCTAAAGCTTTCGATTTTAGCTATAAAAAACAATTGAAAGCGTGGATGAAAGTTTGAAGAAACTGGGATTGGACTATGTCGATCTGATTCAAGTAAATATTTTTAAATTATAAAATATGAAATATTACTACGTACCTGAATTGGATCCGTATTAAATCAATTGTTGGATCTTTGCATCTATTAGACGAGTAAGGGAAATCCCGGTCTCAGATTAACCGACAAAACCATCAAAAATGCACGACGATCGCGGTACTGACGATTTAAACTAAATCCGACTGTCTTCTGCTGTTTTGGTAAAATGGCGTCGGAGGCTTCCGATTGGTTAATAAGCATTCACTTATTTTCTCCAATTTTATTAAGTTATTTATTGATGACATCTTGATTCCGACTTTCTTGGAAAATCTGTTATATTGATGGACTGGACTTCTTTCTTTTTAGATCCACGATGTGGAATTTGCCCCATCCATAGACATAGTAATCAACGAAACTCTTCCTGCACTGGAGCAAGTAGTCAAAAGCGGAAAAGCCAAATTCATCGGCGTGACCGGATACCGGTATCCAGATTGAAAGAAGTTATCGATCGCAGCAAAACGAAAATCGACGCCGTTTTATCCTATGCCAGGTTGACGCTCATGGATGATACGTTAAAGGATTATTTACCTGAATTTAAAGCTAAAGGTTTGGGTATTATCCATGCTGCCGCTCCGGCAATGGGACTTTTAACAAATAGAGGACCGTGGGACTGGCATCCGGGAAATCCGCTTCTTAAGGAAATTTGTGGAAAAGCTTCGGAATTTTGTAAAGTACGAAGAAAAATGTAATACAGAATTAGATGTCAAGAATTTTACAACTTTTAAAATTTTAGGAGCAGGGAGTGGAATTAGGTCGGCTTGCAGTTTATTGGACAATGGCGCAACCTGGTGTTGACATTCATTTGATTGGTATGCAAAATCAGGAATTTGTCAGAGCTAATCTAGACATTGCAATTAACGGAATTTCGGATAAAGAAAAGAAAGTGATAGACGAAATTTATAAAAGGTAATTTTAAGAGAAAAGGGAAGGAAAAAGGAGTAATAAAAAAAAGTGGTATCGTTTTAGATTTTTCAAACCCAGTGATAAGAAACATTGGGAAGGACTTAGAGAACCTGGACCTTTGCCTTTGTAAATCAAAAAGGTGAGGGTCAGAATAAGAATGTTCTAAGAAAAGTAATGTCGTAGGCTATTTTAAAGGCTGATTTAAAAATTTTTATAAATCGAGAAACTTTATACCAAAAGTTGCCATATTTAGTCCGCCGTCTCGGATTCCAAGAAAGACGCATTGTTTTCTAAAAGTTAGTTTCACAACTACGAGGACCGTGGCAAGTCTGATTGATCCTAGTAAGGTAAAACACTCAAAGCCTCAACAGTTACCAAATCCTGAACAGGTCATAAGCTAAACACGCATGTCCATGAAACTAAGTCGTGTTTAGCTTTGGACTGTTCAGGTTTAGGTGACTGTTCAGGATTTGGGTGTTTTACCTTACCCTACCTTCTGCAATTTTTACTTAAATTCACATCACAAAAATTAATCTCGAAGACAGCTAACATTTAGGTCAAAACTAAATATGACGGTAATAGCGCAGTTCATTTAATTACATTATTGTTAGTACAGATTCGTGAACTTTGGAGCAAGAGATGTATAAAAATTAACAATCAAGATCGCTAGTAAATATGGTGTTCTACCGTAATAAAAATTCACATTGTGGTCATCGAATTTAATTAAAAACAAAAAACTGACATGTGATCATATTTACTAGCGATCCTAGCGGGTGGCTTTTGGGTTTTCACTCAAGTAATCTTTTTTCTATCTTTTCACAGAATTTTCCGACCTCAAGACAAAAGACATTGGGAAAACGTGGAACTGGCCCAATACAGGAAGGACCTTAAGGCTCCTGGTACAAAACTATCTCTATAAAAAATATTCAGAGGTGCACAAAATAAAATCCCAAACAATAATATTAAATTTGTATATGCATTTTTATTCGTTTTTTTTTTTTTTTGTGGCACCCTTTTTTGCCAAAAATGATAAAAAAAATTAAATAATATTACGATAAAGAAAAATAAACTCTGGTAAATAAATAAAAATTTTTTCATATCTTTTTTTTTTCACTAAATGCAGAAAAGAAAAAATCAAAAGCTATCACAGACGTCAAAAATATTTTTTTTTCACACTGGCTTAAAGCTCTGTTCAGATTTAATGGTGGCCTCCCTATTTGACAATCTCAAGTTGTAATAATATTAAAAATATTATTTGCATCATGTGTTAAACTTTCCGTGATAGGAGAGTCACCGGCATGTTTGAAAAGAGCTAAAAAAGCATAAAAAATAATCCTCTTTCAAATTTTTAATATCGGATACTTAAAACGAGTAGGTAAAAGTTCGTCTCAAGGCACGGAATATCATGGGGAAATAATAAAGAGTGATTAAAAAGTGCCTCCGTTATTTTTAAACTCTTAGCTGAGATCACTGCAATTACTTACGACTTGTTTTTATTTTCCTCCCTAACGCGAGGAGATCTAAAAAGAAAATGAGAAAACTTATCAAAATTTTATGAAAATAAAATCGATTAATTAATTAAAGCATGGTCAGAAAGGCAAAATAATAGCATGTTCAAACTGAGGGTTTAGCCTAGAAATCCTTCGAAGAAAGAGATTTGGAAACGAATAGCCTTGTCAAAAATAAGGTGGCTCACAATATAGAAATTGAAGCTGCAGAAAAGCCGCAATTTTCTTTTAATTAAACAGTCTGGGTTTGTTAAATTGAAATTGTCCGTTAGTTTGCTATCTGCATTTGCAAATATACTGCACAACTAGATGTTTTCCTCAAATATTGTTTTAGTATAACCAAATTAAAATATGCACATATCCCTCCTTTCCCCCATTAAAAAAAAATCGAATTTAATTGAGCCAGCGTCCATACATTATATCTCAATCGTAATTAAATTTCTAAACTTACTTGGAATGTAATTTCTGGAAGACAGATGTTAAATTATGCTGCGGAAAACAAGTCTCCAAAATGGCTTCTATTAGAACGTATAGCATCCTCCTGTTAAGTACCGGATGTTGGAAAAGATGGAAAACCCTCATTAGCCCTCGCCTAGTGGTGTCGCTCCCGATGATGTGCTTCAATTCGTCTGACAAAGACGATAAAAGGGCGGTTTTTGCCATTACTCGAGTACGGAAACGAGTGGCCTCGTCTCTCGTTGCGGATGGTATTGCCCTCGATCCGTTTGGCCACATGGATTGCTTTTGTAAAATAAATTGAAATTAAAAAAAATATTAGTCATTAAAAGCGGTATTTGCTAGTGAAAGAGAGATAAGGCACTTACTCCGTGGGTACTCTAGCCAATTCGAAAGATTAGTTGGGAGCGGGCGGGGAAAAGGGCCAGGAAATCTTAGTTGTAATGACTTCGCTACTATGTATTTCACAAGGTCCAACATCAAAAATCATTCACATCATTCGCCATTTTGTATTTATGCCAACGTCATAGGCCTCAAGTATTAGGTGCAAGCGTCACAGGT
The DNA here is from genome assembly GCA_037577465.1 of Liposcelis bostrychophila. Taxonomy (NCBI): domain Eukaryota; kingdom Metazoa; phylum Arthropoda; class Insecta; order Psocodea; family Liposcelididae; genus Liposcelis; species Liposcelis bostrychophila. The sequence continues at coordinate 2,095,129 of CM075213.1, read as the reverse complement.
AGGAGAGACTTTAAAAACCCATTTTTGCCAACATTAAGGGAAGAGGGGGCTGTTGAATTCTTGCGAAATGTAAAATAATTGTTTCAAGGATGATTTGGGACTGAAATCTTATGCAACAAAAAAGGAGGGCTTTTCGCAAAAATTATTTTTGCTTTTAAGTTGAAAGGAGGGAGTCAAAAATCGCCAAAAGCATGCTAAAGTAACTCTTGAATAGCCTACAATTAATAAAATAGTACCTGATACTTACTTTTAAAGTATCGAGATAGGACGCGACTTGTTCCGGACAAGTCAAAAGAGCTACGTAGTCCAAAATTTTCTTATTAACTATATCTCCAAACATAGTCCGAATAATCTGTCGCAGCAACGTCACGATTCGTCTCCTCAACCATTGATTTCTGGATTTTAAATCGAAAACTTCGTCCATTAACAGTAGCATGATCCTTAGAGGAATGTTATCATCAGTCTTTAAAGAAAAAATTAATATTTTAAAAGTTTCGAAAAAAGTGTATAAAATCACAGCTTACATCTTGGTGCAGAGAAGAGCCAACTTTCATAGGATCGTCAAAATTTTTATTTCTCGTCTGAAAAACTTTAGTTATTCCATCAAATACTTCGTCAACTGTATTTAATAAATTATCTGGCATCGTTTTGACTGCTTGGCCGACGGTTCGCATGGAACTTTTCAAGGGATTTACAAGCGTTTCGAACTGGAAAATAAAACCAAGAAATGACTTTTACCACAGGCTACCACTTAAATGCGCTTTTTTATTTAAATTAGATTTCTAGGCTGGAAATACTCCCTGGAAATAAAAAACATTTTCCCCGGAATACTCTCCTAGATATGAAATAAGTTCTGAAGGTGGGGATTCATTTAATAGTTTATAATCCTTTTTTTCTCTTACCGTTTTAGCAAACGGTCCGGACGATTTATCGTATTCTCCTGGCTCTAAAAATGTAAGCAACATCCCTAACAATTTATTGTGAGTTTCCGTCACCCCGCTTTGAAGCAAAATTTGTAAATAGTCATTGAGCATTTTCATTCTTTTTTCTAAAGTCGCTCTTTCCATGTTGTGGAAAGTTTTCTTCCCTGGGAAATTTAATTTCCCTAAATTACTGTACGTTGTTTTGATTTTTTGTTGAAGATCATAAAAATCTGAGTATCTCCTGCAAATTAATAAATTCATTAATAAACTTTGAAAAAAAAATATACATACTTACAAAATCAATTTTAATAAGTAAATAAATAAAAAATTACCTGTAAACGTGCCATTTGTCAACAAAGCCATTCTCGTAAGTTTTACTAACAAATAAAGCGTAAATGCCGTAAGTTTTCCCCCTATCTTGAACTACTCCGGTATCTATTATTTCAGCGGCTAGAGTGAATTTCCCCTCTCCGTGCATCACAGGCGGCTCTTTGGTTTTGGCATTGTGCGTATCTGTAAAAAAAAAAAAAAAAAAAAAACAATTAATAAAATTTTACAAAATTAATGAGCAAAACAAGTCCGCTAAGGCCTCTGCAACTTCTTGGCTTTAAAGTCGTAAAATTCCCGAGAATTATTCCTCGGGAAATATTTCCTGGGTCGTCGTCGGGAAATTTGGCAATGTTTCAAAAGTATTAAAAAAATAACAAAATTAATGAAAAATCCTGATTTTATCTTAAAAACTTTTACAATAAATGTATGAAAAAAGTTAAAAACAAAAAAAAATCAGACAAGTTTTTTTTTTTTTAAATACTCCCTGGGAATTTCAAAAAATGTCTAGGAATGTATAATAACGTCAAAATATCCTTGTTCACAGAACTTACATTCCTCAACAGCTCCTAGATCTTCAACTAGGTAAAATCAGGATTTTTCATTAATTTTGTTATTTTTTTAATACTTTTGAAAATTGCCAAGTTTCAAGTTTCCCGACGACGACCCAGGAAGAAGTTGATCAAATTATTTAAGTTTGGCGGTTCAAGCTCTGATTTTGAATCACATATTTCAGTTTCAAACTATTAATTAAAGTAAAAACTAAAATTAATTCTTAAAAATCAATCAACTAATTCTGTCTTAAATATCTGGTTTTAACCTGAAAACTAATTATTTTAATTAACCTGTTTTCAATAATATTTCTTCGATTCATTTACAAACAACTCTTCCTTAAACAGCGTCACAATTTTTTTTCATTTATTTAAAGGGTCTGAAAGCAAATTTTCATTAATCATTTTGAAAGTGCAGAAAATTATTCCATAAAATTCAATTTATTGAATATATGTATGTTTTATTTAATTCGACTTACCATCTAGATTTTGATCGTTGAAATCTCCAGTTTCCAACGAAAGCAAACTAGCGTTATCGGATAAGCTAAGATTATCTAAACTGTGGGAATCCTCGTCATTATCGTCTGCTGATATCCCGTCTTTCAGGAGCTCTAACTCCGATAATAACTTTATGTAATTAGAGCTCTTATGGAATCCAGGTAGGAACTTTTCGTGGCTCTGAAATAAGATTTAAAAAATATTAAAAAACGTTTCCTGTGAATCAAATATTATTTAGAAAGTTTATGAAAAATAAAACACGTTTATATAGTTTAAAGAGTATAAAAAGATGAGAGCATAGCGCCTTCTGCCCAAGTCAGTGCCAACTTCAGCAACGTTCCGTATTTCACAAAATGCCAAAAAGGATGCAAGAAAACTGACTTTTGAACTGCAAAGGTGCCAAATAATTTTTTTTTTTTTATTCAACTGCAGCCACAAAATAATTTTTCCTAGATTGCAAGAGCTTCACATAAAGTTCCAAACGAACTCTTGAAAGCCTAAAGATTTTAAAGCAACCAACTATGTGGCCATTAATCAAAGCACTTTATTTAATGGCAACACTCTCTTCTTTCTTAAAAATGCTTGGCCTTAGCTATATGTCGAGTTACTTTTTTTAGTAAATAATAAATCTGTAATCACCTGTAATTTACAATATGTAAAAGCCTGTATTTCATCGAATAATTTTTCATCCGGTTCGTTATTTATACGTTCTAATAAATTTTTGACTAGTTGCTCATCTACGTTAATTTTTGGACTTGCTTTTTCGGAAAGGTATTGGTGGTAAATACTTAGCGCAGCTTCTTTCATGCTTTCAAGAGTGGAGCTGAAAGGAGAAAAAAATTCATTGAAAAAATCAAAATTTCTTGGAATTAAAAGAAAATTTAAAAAGATTATAATATAAAAATCTTACCCGGAATTGGGTTGCTTTTTCAACGGTGAGTTACTAAGTTGATAATTCTTGTCTTTGTCTTCTCCTAACTTTTGTAATTCTAAATCATCTAACAATTGTTCCACAGATACTTTCCAACCTTAAAAAACCAAAACAAGAACATTACATAAAAACGTGACCATGTTGATATCGTCAGTGGTTTGATGAGGTCAAGATTACTAATAAGGGCAATGGTCTGCTCTTATCAAAAAATTAAAAGCCAGATATATTACTTGGAAATGAAAAATAAATTTCCCTCAAAGGGAAAAAACTTATGATTTATTTGACAAACAGGTTTACTTTTATCTAGGCCTAACTTTCTGTAATTTACTGATATTTTTAATAAATAAAATTTTGAAAATGTTTAAAAATTTTGAAAAAATTTACCTTCAATATTTAAATAAAAAAATAAATAATGTTGCTGCTGAATTGTTGTCATGTAATCGATAAAATACGACAAAGCCACGTTATTTTTCAAAATCACATCCAACGGCAACGAGACTAGTTTAGCACCAGGGGTCAGCAAGCAATCGGCGGTAATCCCTGAAGAATCGTTGTCGATCCCTTGCTGCAACCTCCCCAATCTGTTATCCAATATTTTCCTCACGTACAACAAACTGCTCAGTTGTTGTTTCACGAGGGTGTCGTCGTCCCCACCGGAATCTCGGGACCGTAGGAATGAGATTTCTCTGGAAACTATGTCCCTGGTGGCTTGGAGTTCGTCCACGTTATCGGTGGTCCTTATAGTTAAGAGGAATGCTTCGGGAGTCATCGGAATATTTCGACACAGCCATACAATCGTAAGATTAATGTAATCGGGGTCCGTGAGTAAATCGAAAAGCGGTAAAAGGACCCCTCCTATGAGTAAATCACGAAGAAAAAGACGAAGAGATAAACAGTGGAAATCATTCGGTGGAAGAAGTAAAAATAATAAAACGTCGACTAAATCTTGGAGGTACTGTTTTTCCTGTTCCTTGTCCGTGCATATCGCATCTCGACATATCAAATATTTTTCCATGGCAAGTTCTAAATCAAAAAATATTGCTTCGAGATCGATGGTAGCGGTTTCCGGTTCGTTAATATAGACTTTGGACGACTTTTGACTGGATTCGTTTGAACTAGTAGATTTGTTTGAACTGACTGTAATGCCTAAAACAAACAAAAAGTAAAATATAAAATTATTAATAATACCAATATTACCATCAAGCACAACTAACCTGAATTTGAATTGTTTCTAGAATGGCCAGGAGGTATGAGTGTTTGCATATTAGAACCTGAAGGATTTCTCGAATGAGATTGTTTTAATTCATTAGTACTATTCTGCTCTGTCGTAGTTTTAAAACTTGCTAAAGACTGAGGTTTAATATCACTACTATTTTTTTCTTTCTTTGATTCTAACAACTCCTTCTGTTTAATTTTAACTTTGGCACAAGCTTGGCGATATAAGCGTAAATGAGAGGCTGCATCATCAACCAATCTGGTTGTTAAGTATGGAATCCAATCTACTTCTTTCATTCTTGCAGCTATGTTAACAATGGCCTTTTGTCCACTGTCTCTTATATGATAACAGAATTCATCGTTGTCACTGACTTTATCATACCAAGGATACACATAATCTCTGATAATATAACTTATTATATCTTGCAGGCTCTCATCTATCAAATGAGAGCCTGTCAAGCGTTTATCACATTTCGATAAAGGTTTTAGTTGAGATATTTCCTCCAAGACTTGTCTTAATCCAGGCTTTATGACACCACATGCATTGCTTTCCAATAAAGACTCCTGGTGCCATACTCGAGCCTCCTCTGCATTTTTGGTATATAAATATAAAACACCACTAAAAAAAAATAAAATAAAATAATTAACACTGCATTCAAGAAGAAAACAAGGAACTTCTTTTATCAGTTATTATTGTCCTTGACTCCACTTACCCAAGTACGAAAAATAATAATGATAAAATAACTATGAATGTCCACCATAAACCGAAATTAGTAACCCAAAGAGCTACAATCAAACCTCCCCAGGCTAAAATCGGTACGTGCATATCTTGTCTGACATTAATTTTTTAAAATAACTACTTAATGTACGTCGATACTGTATCTTTCAAAGTACGAAGGTCCTTCTATTGTAAATTAAATATAGTTTCATCATTACTATAACATCGGTTAGTTGAGTAGGGTCGAGACAGTTAAAAACTGCAACCGACATCACATTCTGTTTTAAATCACTCGCATACAATTGACGAAATTAAATAAATCGTAAATAAAACAACCGTCGTAATTGTCAAATCCGCCATTGCCATTTTTTTTTTAGCGATCTTTCGAAAAATTCCACGTGAGGGCGCACCTGAAAGTTGGCAATACTGCTCCAAATTTCTACCGCCATTTACAAATTTTTTCATGAGGATCTTCATGTCAGTTTTAACCACGATCATACATACGCATGTATGATCTTGGTTTTAACCCTCTCAGACCCAAAACTTGTTTTTCAAATTAGTGAAAAATTAGGAAATAGGAGCGTCGTGGAAAAGCCCTCCGAAATGAATCTGCGAAAATTTTTGTCTTTCTAATTTTTCAACCGACTTAAATTAAATTTAAGTCGGTTGAAAAATGAAAAGATGTAGTTTTATGGAATACCAACGCCTGTGATCACATTTTTTTCTGGGACAGCAGAATTACATGACTAAATTAAAATTTAATTTAGTCATGTAATTCTGCTGTCCCAGAAAAAAATGTGATCACAGGCGTTGGTATTCCATAAAACTACATCTTTTTTTTAAAAAATTGTTTAGGTCATTTTAAATCTAAACTTTATTCGACACCCGAATTCCGAGTAAATCTGTGTTGGGCTCTTTTTTAACTAGAAATTCAATAAGCAATCATTCAACACAAATTTAAAAAAATTGGATTGAAGTCAAAATTTTCTATTTTCATTAATTCAACCAATTTTAATTTTGTTTTTGGAAATTTTTTTTTGGATATGACAAGATTTGAAATCTTCTTGATAAGACAAATAAAAATTTTTATACCCGAGAAAATTGGGAAATGCAGAAGGTCCCTCAGAAATAAATCTGAGATAGTTATCTTCATTCTAATTTTCAACAGACTTAATGTTTGTCTTATTAGTCTCATCCTGCTGTCCGAAATTATTTTAGGACATTTCCTGTTTGAAAAAGTTTTTTAAGAAAATCCAGCTTCGAATAATTTCCTTTTATAATATCCGGCTTTTTTTTTTATTTATTTATTTATTTTTATTACTAAGCTTAATGACTTAATGAACAATTAAAAATATTTGCCAATTTTAATTTTCCCACCTTCCCATTTTGATAAAATGGTCGCACTGATATAATTGTTTTGTCGAAATTTCCCTCGCCCCCCTATCAGTATCGAATAGCTGGCAACCCTACTGCTAGGCTGAAACCTTGTCAGTGTGATTTTAATATTTTTGTTAAATCGAATTTTGAGGTTTAGGTTTTTGGAAAAATGAGACGAAAAATGAAGAAAATAAAAAATGAAAACAGTAAGGATCTGTTACATTATTTGTGGATTGAAAATGATATAACGGAAGATGAAATATTAAGCGTTGTTTTCATATAAATATAATACCGGTATATTTACGTCAATCAACATATAAATAAATGTGTACGTCCATATGAAAACCTCCCAACTGGCAGAACGTCATTTGGAATGTTTTGATTTTAGCGGAAAGGAAAACAAAACAAAACAAAAAATTTTTTTTCACATTGAAATTAATTCTATTTTTCTCTTAGCTCTTGTAAATTCATCTTAAATCATAAAAAAGTTATGTTCTTTATACAAAATTTATGTACGTTCAATTTTTTTGATAATTTATATATAATTTTTTAAATTTAAAAAAAAAAGTTTGTTTTTATTATGATTTGGTTAAAATCAAAACATTCCAAATGACGTGCTGCCAGTTGGGAGGTTTTCATATGGACGTACACAAATAACAGCTAATAATATAATACAGTCGATGTGCTCTTCTCGGATTCGCCATTTTGTCTGTGAACCGGAAATGGAATCCTTTGACGTTTTCCTTTTGCATAGAGTATCAGTCGCGTTCCATCAGAAAATAGGTTTGTTCGGACTTCCAGTTCGGAATCGGTTCTGAATCTATTCGGAATCGGATTACTGCGCATGCGCTAATTTCTGAACCAGTTCGGAACATAAACAGAGTGAAAACGCTTTTTGTGTAGTTCAGTTTTTTTTTTCGCGGTTTTTTTTCAAATATGAAAATGGCCAGTAAGTTTTTTTTTCTTTTGATAAAAATCAAAATTTGCCAAATTCATTATTTATATTAATTAAAAATTATCTTGTTATCTTTATTTTTTATTTAAAAATTATCCATATGTTATCTTTATCTTTTTTATTAATTTTCTTTTTTTTAATTAAAATAAAAATTATTAAAATTTTGATAAAAATCATCATCATACTCGACGTCAATAATTTTGGTGAATCTTTAACAAGATAATAAATAAGGACATATAAGTACATTTTTTTAAAAAAATTGAGCAGATTAAAAAATTTCATAAGGGACTTGTAGCACGATAAATCGGAATAATGGAAAAAATAGCGGGAAAAATTTTAAAAAAAAAGTGTTTGTGCGCATGCGCAACAATCCTACACTTTTTACACCTCCTTTTGACCTGGGACAGCGAGGACTGGTTCGGAACTAGTCCTCAGCGTCAGTGGAAACGCTCCCTCGATTGAGTTCCGAACCGGTTCTCGACATGGTGCGAACGACAAATTCGTTGTGCGCATGCGCAGTATACTCCGAACTAGTTCGGGACTGAAGTCCGAACAAACCTAATGATCATAAATTCACCTATATATGGTTCTCACATAAATAAATTGCCCGACGAATCAGCATTAAAAAAAACTTATTTCGATTTGGTAAAAGATGGTGGTATCATCCGCAAATTAAATAGCAACTTTCTCAGTGACGTAATTTTTATAGCTTATTTGAAACGTAAAACAAAAAAGAAATTAAAAGGACGTGGGCCCATAAGACCACTTTTTGGGCGGATGTCGAATTTTTTTTTTTCCCGCGGAATCAGTACTTCCACTTGAGACTAATAAATCCCCAAAAGCGTTTTCGATTGTGCGCATGCGCTCCCGAGATATTGCTACTTTTGTAAATGGTCCATTTGCCGAAAAATCGTTAAGAATTAAGAAACGGTGTTGTGGTGGTAGCTTCCTACGATCAATATGTACTTCCCGTTTTTTTCCGACCCCCAGGAAATTGTTCGATCGTAGAAAAAAACCAGGCACTGTGAACGACCAATGTTGAAAACTGCTGAAGACAACGAAGGAAGGTAAAGATCTTTCAGTATATGTTTCTTAGGGTCATTAGCAGTATGACAGATGGGAGTTCGGTTTGCGGCCTCGTGCGGCTCAATGCTAAAACGTGACTTTTAAGTTTTGAAAAGTGATTTTCCTGGTTTCAATTGCCTTTAAAGATCAGATTTTGGCATTTTTTCTACACCTGAACCTTAAACAACTGCTGCGTACCGTCTCTGTCGTTTTCCAACTTCTTACCACTCGTATCTCGTCGTATACGCATAAAGCGCCAATTTAAGCAAAAACACTTGGTGAATAAACATTCTTTCTTTTTTAAATTCGAATTTTAGCAAAGTAAAATGGAGGCGCAAAGAAAACAAAAATGGATGGCGAAAACATTAAGTAAGTTTGTTTTAATGCGATTTCGACACCTTCTATGAACATAACGAAATCATTATAAACCCCGGTAAAACAAAATAAAACTGCATTAAAACAAAATTACTTAATGTTTTCGTCATCCATTTTTGTTTTCTTTGCGCCTCCATTTTACTTTGCTAAAATTCGAATTTAAAAAAGAAAGAATGTTTATTCACCAAGTGTTTTTGCTTAAATTGGCGCTTTATGCGTATACGACGAGATACGAGTGGTAAGAAGTTGGAAAGCGACAGAGACGGTACGCAGCAGTTGTTTAAGGTTCAGGTGTAGAAAAAATGCCAAAATCTGATCTTTAAAGGCAATTGAAACCAGGAAAATCACTTTTCAAAACTTAAAAGTCACGTTTTAGCATTGAGCCGCACGAGGCCGCAAACCGAACTCCCATCTGTCATACTGCTAATGACCCTAAGAAACATATACTGAAAGATCTTTACCTTCCTTCGTTGTCTTCAGCAGTTTTCAACATTGGTCGTTCACAGTGCCTGGTTTTTTTCTACGATCGAACAATTTCCTGGGGGTCGGAAAAAAACGGGAAGTACATATTGATCGTAGGAAGCTACCACCACAACACCGTTTCTTAATTCTTAACGATTTTTCGGCAAATGGACCATTTACAAAAGTAGCAATATCTCGGGAGCGCATGCGCACAATCGAAAACGCTTTTGGGGATTTATTAGTCTCAAGTGGAAGTACTCATTCCGCGGGAAAAAAAAAAATTCGACATCCGCCCAAAAAGTGGTCTTATGGGCCCACGTCCTTTTTGCTACACAAAATTATACATTACTTTAACGGGTATAGCCGTTTTTTTAGGGCATCAAGTGATAACAACATACCCTCGCGAAAGACCAATCGTTTATATACCTGCGGAACAATAAACATTCTCATTTCATGGTTTTAAAAACATTTTTTTTCCGGTTGGATCGTAACATGAAGCATATAAAAAAACCCTGGGACTCATGCTAATTTTTTTATTTTTCCAATTAAATAGACTATGAAGCTTTTGGGCATGCACATAAAATTTTCTTATTTATACCGGGCAAACTGTTTCGAGCGATGTCAGGAAGCAAAAAAAAATTAAAAGATGGCATGCAAATTTGTGAAAGTCAAAAAGGAATCAACTTTATTTTCATTTGCGAAACTAGGAAAACGTCCTGGGGGGGGGGGGGGCTGAGCCCCGCTTTCATAAATCATTTTTTACAAAAGAAAAAAAAAATTACGTTTAAATAATTTGAATTTTTCATTAAATGTAAGTGATTTCTAATGAATTGCTGAAGATTCTGGGGAGGGGGGGGCCCCTCCCCAGAATCTTCAGCAATTCGGGGGGCTGGGCCCACACCAGCCCCCCGCCCCTCCTATTTCCGACAATGTTTATTTTTTACTCTCATTTTTCATGAATCAAAGCAATCGTACTGAAATTGATTTTTCCTACTTGCGACTTCCCACTTTCGACAAACATCTTACCGAAAAACCAAAGCTCTTACACAAAAGTTTTTTAGCTTTATCGGCTACGCATCACGGTGGTCTTGAAGCACTTTATTATTTCATGAAAATGTCGACGAAAACTGACTTCGCAGCAACACGAGGAATCAAAAGGGGGTTCAAAATACGCAAAAATGAAAATCCTATCAAACCGTCTTGGGGCCCCCGGGGGGCCCCCCCGAAAGCACGTATGTTTTTCCTGGTTGTTTTATATATCATATGAAAGCCCGTTGTAAATGCTGTCGAATTAGACCTCACCAAGATTTCTAGCTTTCATAGGTGTTAAGATATATTTACTTAAACCACTCAAAATTGAGGGGTCAAATTTAGCCCTTTTAAATGGCAATATCTACATATCTATAACAGATGGAAATCTCGGTAAGGTCTCATTCGACAGCACTTACAACGGGCTTTCATATGATATATAACACAACCAGGAAACACATAAGTGCTTTCGAGGGGGCCCCATGGGGGTCCCAAGACGGTTTGATAGGATTTTCATTTTTGCGTATTTTGAACCCCCTTTTGATTCCTCGTGTTGCTGCGAAGTCAGATTTCGTCGACATTTTCATGAAATAATAAAGTGCTTCAAGACCACCGTGCGCAGGTCAGGCACTAGCATTTTGATTGACGGATTTTCGAAATTCAAAGTTTTAAAGAAGTTGTAAACCTTCAACGATCCTTTTTTTCGACTTTTTTGATAACTTTTTTCTCCCCTCCAGAAAACATTTGAAAAAATCCGTCTTACAGATTTCTAGCTCCATCCTTTCTCAACAACATCTTATTTTTGTAATTTCTTTGCCGCTAATGGCGGTCAAATGAAATGCTAAATAGTAAATCTAATTTTCACATTTTGGAGGTTTTAACGATTGATACGTGCAGCGCACTGCCGGATTAATAATCAAAAAATAAGTGACGACCAAATTCAGCGGTGAAAAATTCGAACTTCATTCAATTATAATGTCATATCAACGGCTATTTCGAAAACCAAATACACGCGGCTTTCATCATCAGGAATCTACAATAAAAACCATGAAAAACATAAGAAACCGAACAGTTTAGAAGCGTTAGAAAAAGATAAATATACTTGAAAATAGCGAATAATATCGCGTTTAAAAATGAATTTAAAATGTTACGAATAATATCGTATATTTTGGTTAATAAACTTTTCATAATAAAAGAAAAAATTGAAGTCTTTTGTTTTCGACTCTTTTTTATTTTGTTTCTAAATTTGAATTTGGAACGAGTAGAGTTTCGAATAAAGGTATTGCACCGGACAATACTTACATCCAATTTAATGCAAGGTTAAAAATTTTAAATATAATATGATTTTAATTTTTTAAATTTTTAATCTTTTAAATCTTGTATTAAATCAGATGTAAGTATTTTCGTCTTTTTCTAACGCTTCTAAAATTTAGCGCGCTGCACGAATCAATCGTTAAAACCTCCAAAATGTGAAAAATAGATTTACTATTTAGCATTTCATTTGACCGCCATTAGCGGCAAAGAAATTATAAAAGTAAGATGTTGTTGAGAAAGGATGGAGCTAGAAATCTGTAAGACGGATTTTTTCAAATGTTTTCTGGAGGGGAGAAAAAAATTATCAAAAAAGTCGAAAAAAAGGATCGTTGAAGGTTTACAACTTCTTTAAAACTTTGAATTTCGAAAATCCGTCAATCAAAATGCTAGTGCCTGACCTGCGTAGCCGACAAAGCTAAAAAACTTTTGTGTAAGAGCTTTGGTTTTTCGGTAAGATGCTTCTTATCTGTTTTTCGAATTCATAAAGATAAGCAATATTAAAGCGGAACGATTTTCCCTTCAACTCACTGTATTCGACCCCGGGTCATCCTAATCATGTTGTGATTTTTTTTTCGGGACCTTGCACGACGATTTTTGTTCCTTTTTTTCTGATTTGCCATTTTTGCAAATTTGATTCCGCGGGTCGTTCCTTCGACATTCTGAACGGCTTTGTCGTTCAATACAACTGGGATGAGAAAATTTGAGTGCACTTGAACCGGATATTTTTCGAGAAGTGAATCTTGAATAGATGCTTTGCTTTTGAAAGTTTTACTTACGCAATTGCAAAATTTACTCTATTTTCTCTTTTCCGTTTATTTAGAAATCGTCAGTTTCCTCAACCGGTATTCATTAATATTTTTTCGACAAATTCCTCCACTTTTGGTTAGTGAATGAAAAAGTGGAAATAAAAAATGATTTCACTTTTTGTCAAACGAATTACCATTTTTGCGGGGGGTTTGACACTCCTCCCTTTCGAAATATACATGGTAATGCATTACTTTTGCATTACCTTGCATTACCATGCAATTTTTGCATGAACATTGATCAAATGATAGTTTCTTTGGTTAGGGTAAAGAATCTGGGTTTTTTTTCATAAAATTTTCTTTACCTTAACCGTTTCAGATTCTTTACATTAACCGTTTCTTTATTATAATAAAGAAACTATCATTTATAAACCGTACGGTTGATAAATTACGGTTTTAGATAATTAAGAAAAAATTTAAAAATTACTGAAGAAAGGCGGAAATTCACAACCGAACATGTTTGTCGAACATTTCTGCTGAATATGAAATTTTTAAAAAGCGAAATAAAATGAGGCATTAAATTCACGGTCATCATGGGAAAGAATTAGACCAAAAATTAAAGCAGTTTTCACTCGGGTCCGCTCAATCCGGTTAGTTCGAAGCATAAATATTAAATTACTTTTTTTTAATTTTTTTTTTTTTATTTTAAAAAATTTTGGAAGTGAATTACAAAAAAAAAAAGAAAAAAAAGATTGCAAATAAAACTATTTTTGACTGATTTTTTAATTTCAATCAATAACTAGTACATTGCCCTCAAGGCCGACAAAAATCACTGTTAAATTTTTTTTTGTTCTTGGCAATCTTATAATTAAAAAACAAAAAAGTCAAAACCAAATATTTTTTGAAGTGTTTCAGGCAAGCATTGATCGGTTCGAAACTTTGAAAATTTTCCAAATTTTAAAGTTTTTCAGGACTTAAAAAATCAAAAAAAGAAAGGAAAAAACGCTGTTTCAACTTTTAAAAAGCAAGTTATCATAGAGCAGTCAGCAGGCTAATAACTTTTCTAAGTGATGGAACGACTTGAGGGAGCAATAGAAAAAAAAATGTTTATGGGGCATGGCGCACAAACTGTTGGAATAGCTGGTATCGGGAAAACGGGCGCTCATAAGCTAACACATATAGGCAACTTGTGTTACAAAAAAAAAACAACCGAGAATTGCTCGCCTGCTTTATACTGTGCTTATGGCTCTAGCAGGCGAGCAATTCTCGCGTACTGCGGATTGCATAGCTACCCCCGTAATCCCGATACCAGCTATGAAATATATCACGGAGGCTTCGGTACTTGGCGCGGGAGAGTCACCGCCTTGTATGTGAACAATGTTGTTTTTATATATATTGCAATAGATTAATGTCGTATGTATTTTAAATCGTTTTATTTTAATCGGAAGTAATCCAAGAGAATCCGTCATTTTACATTAGATTATGAGACTTAATTACAAGGCGTATTAATCAAGGAATAATTTGATTTATTAATCATGGCGTCAAGTTTAATAAACATAGACAAATTAAGTTCGAATAATTATGATTCGTGGAAAATACAAATGAGGAGCGTGCTACGCATAAATGACGTGTGGGGTTATACTTCGGGCGATATAGTAAAAACGGACGCTAATAAGGACACTTGGCTTGAAATGGACGGTAAAGCGTTGTCGTTTATTTCGATTTGTCTCGCGAAACCACAGCTTTTGCACATAAGGAAAAGCACGACTTCCAAGGAGGCTTGGGATGAGTTGGAAAAAGTCCACGAGTCCAAGGGACCGATCAGGAAAGCGTTGTTGTATAAGGAACTTTATCGTATGCATAAACAGGACAACCAGCCGATGTCAACGTATTTATCCGCGTTTTTGACGAAGATCGACCAATTGAAGGAAGCAAATATTGATTTACCCAAGGAACTTCAATCGATTATGCTTTTGGAATCTTTGCCTGCAGAGTATGACGCGTTTGCTTCTGCTATGGAAAACCGCGATAATATACCGGATATTAATACGTTGAAAACCAAGTTACTTGAACAGGAAGCTAGGGTTAAAACGACTCTACCAAATGAGGGTAAAACTGAGGTAGAGGTGGGCTTGATTTCTAAAGGGAGACATGGTTTTAAAAGGACAAAAGGGAAGATTAAATGTTTTAAATGTCTTAAGGAAGGTCATAAATCGTTTAAATGTCCAGAGAAAAATAAAGTTGATGGTAAGGGTGATACGTTGATGGCTTCAGCCCATCATGTGAGAGTAAGTCGAAAAGTAAAATCAGATTGGGTTGTGGACAGCGGTGCTACCCAGCACATGAGTAATGAGGCAAGTACTTTTAGCAATTTAAATAAGAAAGATTGTATGGAGGTTCACACAGCTAGTGACGAATGTGTAAGATCTCAGGGGACAGGTGATATAAAGCTTAAAGTAGATTTGAATAATAACGAATCAAATGAGCTCACATTAACGAATACTGTTTTTATACCTGATTTTAGGACGAACTTACTTTCAGTACCTCGTATAACGGAAAACGATTATGAAGTTCTCTTCCGGAAGCACGAAGCTACAATATTCCGACCAGATGGGACCGTAGCTGCGACGGCTTCAAGAGAAAATGATTTGTACATCATTCAGGGTGAATCAAAACGTAACAACCTCGGCAGCCAAGGGATTCATAGCGACGGAGAAAGTATGGCATGAACGTTATGGCCATCTAAATTCAGGAGATTTACGTCGATTAACGAATCAAAATATGGTTGAAGGTTTAGATTTTAAGCGACAAGAAATGCATTGTGAAGTATGTTTACAAGGTAAAAGTCATGCGTTACCTTTTCATGCATCTGATTCTAGGGCTAAGCAGAAACTGGAGCTCGTCCATTCCGACATTTGCCAGATCAACGGACAGTTGAGCTTAGGAGGGGCTAAATATTTCATTACTTTTATGGATGATCATACCCGATACGTCGAGATTGCTTTGCTTAAGGCAAAATCCGAAGCATTGTCAGCATTCAGAGCTTACAAGGCGAAAGTTGAGAATTCAACAGGATGTAAGATTCAAAAGATCCGTTCTGATAACGGAAAGGAATACACATCGCGCGAATTCGAAACGTACTTGCAGAGTGAAGGGATAGAACATCAGTTAAGCGTGGAATATACCCCGGAGCAAAATGCCAGGGCAGAACGACTCAACAGAACCTTGGTTACGATGACACGTTGTTTATTGCTAGACGCAGGACTTCCATTAAACCTGTGGGGAGAAGCATTAAATACATCGGTGTATATTCGTAACCGATGTCCAACGAAAGCGTTAGAGAATCAGACACCGTTTGAAGCATGGACGGGGAGAAAGCCAAATGTTTACCATTTTCGAAAATTTGGCTGCATTGCATATGCATTAATTAAGGGTCCACAACGTAAATCTAAACTTCAACCGACGGCTCAGAAATATGTTTTCGTCGGATACGAAACGAGGGCAAAGGCTTATCGCCTATGGTTGCCAGGCACGAGGAAGGTTATTAAAAGCCGAGACGTTAGATTCATCGAACAGCTGAAATACAGCGAAGAAAAGTCGAATGTACAAGAAACGATAAAAGAAGAAATTGCCGTTATACCGATCTTCACCGACAAGAATAATGACGTCACAGAAGATGAAAAACATGCAAACGATGAACCTGTAAACGACGATATGAATTTAAATTCAGAGGACGATTACTTATCAGCGGATGATAATGAAAATGTAATTTCCGAAACTAACGAGGATAATCCTGTCACACCTGTACATTTGAATAGAGGACGACCAAGACAACGTGAGGAAAAAAACACCGGATCACACTTACGCTCGACGTATCAGATCAAAAAGCCCACCTCTACGCCGATCTTCGAGAATCGCGAAACGTAAGGAATGTCAATGTTGCCACGTTCAACAGAGTGACACCGAGAAAGAGTATACGTTACCAAGGAACGTAACCGAAGCTAGGAAGCATCCTGACGCTGTAAAATGGGAGGAAGCCATGGAACGTGAAATCGAAAATCTACACAAACATGTCGCATGGACAATGGTGGATCGACCGCCTTCGGAAAAGGTTATCGGGTCGCGATGGGTTTTCACGGTCAAGAAAAATAGCAAAGGAGAAATCGAAAAGTATAAAGCGCGTTTGGTTGCACAAGGGTTCGCCCAGAAGCCAGGACTGGACTTCAATGATACATACTCCCCGGTTATTCGGAAAGACAGCATTCGAACTCTCGCCGCCATTGCAGTCGAAAAAGGATGGGAAATGCATAGTCTGGATGTAAATGCCGCGTATTTACATAGTAAAATTTCGAAAACTACGTATATGGAGCAACCGCCCGGATTCCAAAATGGATCAGACCAAGTTTGCTTACTGTTAAAAAGCATTTATGGATTGCCTCAAAGCGGGAGGGATTGGAACGAAGAAGTCAGCAGACTCTTAGAGAAAAATGGATTTTGTCGATCCGTCTTTGATCCCTGCGTTTATATGGCACCGGACGGCAACCTCATCATAGGATTGTACGTAGATGATATTAAAGTAATTGGCACACCGACCGCTATCGCTCACTTCAAAAAGTTTTTACATAATAGTTTGGATGTAAAGGACTTGGGGATAATTCAAACCTTTTTGGGCATCGATTATACTCACCACGTCGACGGATCCGTTACATTAAGCCAACCGGCTTATGCTAAGAAAATTCTACAGGAATTTCAGATGGATGATGAATGTCACCGCGTTTCGAAAACACCGATTGTAAATCGAACCACGGTATCTCAAGCACCAAAGGATTACGACCCTGAGAAATATCGCAGTGGAGTAGGAAGTTTGTTATACTTAGCCAACAACACACGACCAGATTTAGCTTATACCGCTAGTTTTTTATCGCAATACAACGATAGATGCACTTGGGAGTCATGGCGCGCATTAAAACACGCACTAAAATATTTGCAAAGTACCCTGTATTACGGAATAACTTTTAAGAGGACGGGGGAAACGGTTAAAATTTATTCCGACTCGGACTGGGCTTCGGATGCAGAGGATCGAAAAAGCTGGAGCGGTATGGTGATCACGATGGGAGCAGGAGCAATCCTATGGCATGCTAGGAAACAGAAGTCGGTCGCAACTTCCACGCAAGCAGCCGAGTATGTGGCGATCAGCGAATCTTTAAAAGACGTCATATGGTTGAAAGGATTCTTAAATGAACTAGGCATGAGGGAATTCATCGACGACCCGGCAACAATCCATGCAGATAACACAGGAGCAATCCGATTAGCGACCAATAATATTATGACAGAAAGAAGTAAACATATCGACATACGACACCATTTTATAAAAGAATTATACGAAAAGAAAGAAATAAATTTCAGACGCATCTCATCAGAGGAGAACGCGGCGGATCTGTTCACTAAAATTTTGTCGTCCAAAAGGATCCAAAAATTATCAAGTATGATTGGACTCAAATGAATTTTTTATTTTTTTGTTAATACCGAATCCTCCGTGAAGGGGGAATGTTGGAATGAAATATATCACGGAGGCTTCGGTACTTGGCGCGGGAGAGTCACCGCCTTGTATGTGAACAATGTTGTTTTTATATATATTGCAATAGATTAATGTCGTATGTATTTTAAATCGTTTTATTTTAATCGGAAGTAATCCAAGAGAATCCGTCATTTTACATTACAAACTTAATGTCTAGTGATTGATTATCGGCCCTTCATCCGGTTGATTATAAATTCGAATACAACTTTTATTTTTCCCACTGGTATTTTCTTTTTTGAAGAAAATAACAGGAAAGCTTATAACATTAAAAATATGCTGATGTAAAATTCTACCCGAATTTATAACGGTCCTCTTAAAATGTCGTTAGATCTAAAAGGGGTTGGATTTCAAAGGACATAATCTTTCGGAAGGAATTCTAAAACATTTTTTTAAAAATTTTTTCTTTGCAAAAATTGAGGTCCAAATTCGCCTAGAATCTCCCGTATTTACTTTGTGAAAAAACCAAATTTAAAAAAAAGCTCACTTTGGACTTTCTAACGCCTGTGAAATTATTTAAACCAGATTTAGTTTATGAGTTCGATCTTATTTCCTTGCCATGGTAAGGTGACCGTTTCTTTTAAAAATGAAAAAGCATGACAATAATAATAACCATACAACACGTCGCTCCATCTCTAGGGTTAATAAATTTTTCAAACGCTTCGAAACTGCTACAATGAAGAAAAATCAGAGTTGCCTGGTTTATTTATTCTATACCTGATGCCGTGGTACCGGTACTAGATTTTGGGTTTTGGGTTTTTAGGATATGCATTTTGGATTTTGGGTTTTAATTTTTACATTTTTAGGTTTTTTATTTTAGTTTAACGTACAGACAATTTATAATTTTGGGAATGTCGGGTACTTTTCTTTTAATTTTGTCTTCTGATGAAAGTTTTGGATTTATCTCAAAATTTTTGATTTACTTTTTTCATTTTAGCTTTTGGGAAATTTTATTTTGGGATGTCGGCATGAGCCGCAGCAGCCGAGCGCAAATGGGAAGGTCAGTAGTTTGATCCCACTTCCTGCTATTTGGCCGGTGAAAAATTTTTTCAAAAAAATATTTCTCAACTGATTCCTCTCTTTACTTGTAATTTTCTTTGACGTAAAAGTCATAACTTTAATGTCAAGGAAAATTGCTGAAGCAAGAACTGGATTTTCAAAAAATCCAGCAAGCAAAATAAACGAGGGTGTTGATAACTCTTAAGGATGCCAATAATTGGATGCTTTCCCTATAACTAGTGGTAACTTAACGTTAATAATTTTGTTATTAGTTTAATTCTGTAACTCAGTGCAGAACAACACCCAAGTCCATTCAAGGATTACAACTTCTTATTTCAAACCTGACTATACAAAGCATACAAGTGTTACCAACTCAAATTAATGTCTTCTGCGAGTTAACATTTCTGCTTGGTTGTTAACGAAGTAAACTTGGTAGCAGAAGGAATAGAATCAGTTCTGCCAACCGTTGAGCCTGTATACCTTTTGTAAAGTCAGGTTTGAAATAAGAAGTTGCAATCCTTGAATGGACTTGGTGTTGTTCTGCACTGAGGTACAGAATTAGTTTTAAATTTAGTTTCGATATACAGTATTTACCAAAAACACCTAACAAGAAAGAGAAATAAAATTTCTTTTGTAAAATTTCAACCCTACTCCAAATTAATTTGTATATGTCAACCCTGCTAATGATAATCAAGGAACTGACAAAGAAAGCTTTTATTTATATTTATTTATTTATTTATTTATTTTTTTATTTATTTATTTTGCCTATAAATTACTCCGTTACTGTAAAAGAGATTTATAGAACTTACCAGCGACTCTGCATTCAACATATTAGACTACATGTTCAAGTCGTGATACCAAAAAAAAAAAAAAAAAATCTATGCCCATAAGTCAAACTTTCGTTGCGCATTGAGCAAATTTGGTTGAAATATCAAATTGGTGCTTGGGAATTGAGTCAAGAATAAGTTTGTAATAATTTACAAATTTATGATCGTTTAAATTAAAGAAATTGCCAATGAAACGCGCAGATCCCGTGCGTTTATTTTCCAAGAATAGAATATTTATCCGTCAAAAACGATAATCCGATAATCCGCCAAAAAAAAAAAAATTCCATTGCGAAAAATCAGTTTTTCGATAACATGTTTTTGTAGAAGCAGGTGATCTCTAGTTTCGCTAAATCATAATATTTTATGCTCATCGATCAAATCAACTGTAGTAAACGATACGATGAATAATGACATTAAAAAAAAATTATTCAAGTAAGAACATAAAATTTAATTATTCTATGACCTTGTTTTATATTGAATGGGAAATAAATCTACATGCGTAAATTTTGTAAAAAAAAAGAAATGCAGCCACATGCAGCTGAAATCGTTAAGAATTAAGCCCGTAACCAGCCACAGGGGTGCGCAAAGTTTTCAAAGGAGGGCTTCAAATGGCCCCTAATAACATGGAAGATACGGAAATAACATGGGCCAAACAATAAAATCTACAGGGGGGCTCAAGCTTGAGCAAAGGGGGACTGAGCCCCCCTTTGTCCCCCCTGGTTACGGGCTTGTAAGAATGTGGTAAATGAATTCCTGTGGAACAACATGGTTTAAGTCTAACTGAAAAGGAATTAATTTAGTCATGTTTTTTTCTTTCCGGATCGTTTTTTAAAATCTAAAGCCGAATTTTGTTGCAGATATATTTTTCGTGCCCGTTACTTCGTTTCTTTTATTTAATATTTGGGACTATATAGGACGACTTGCTTCATCTTACGGCAAATCGGTATGTTTACACGATTGCTTTATAAATAACAAATTCGACCTTCCCTCACATTCGCATGTCAAGTACTACTGCGTGCTGCATAGTTTCGGTTTTAATAATAGTACTCGATCTTGCTATTCAGAACTGTAGAAACTAAAAACCCAGAAAAAATTTCAATTTGAGAAATAGTATATTGTACTAGGGAGGAAATATTAATTTTACCGTTGAGGTTTTAATTAAACCCCAGCTTTACCTTTCTAAATAAAAGAATTAATTTGCCTTCCTAGTATAGGGAAGTTGAGTGTTATAGCAAGAGAGGCATATTCTGGTTAAAACGAGTTCTTTAATTCATAAATATATTATTTTAATGAAAATCGAGAAGGGTCAATGAAACAAAGTCGGAGAAAAAAATTTCAAAAATTCCGAAAAAAATCTGACATTTTAAAAAAATTAAAAAAGCGGCAAAGAAAATTGTGACGTCGTACTATATTTTGAATTTTAAAAGTTGGTATTCCTGCTCGCGAGTCTTTCTCACGATCTTGGTCTTTCTTTTATAATAATATCGCTTCATTTTTCATTTCTTTCATAATAATATCGCTTTGTCCAAGAATATCGATAAATTGTCGATATTTTAGCTTATCGGTAAAATATCGGAAACACTAGTCGGCTGTGTTTAAAAAACATTTAGAAACATTTATATTCAATTATTTTTTTATGAATCCCTCTCCTAGGCTTAATCTTACAAAAAAATAGCTTGGTTGTGCTTAGTTAGATGTTAGGATTTGGATGTGCTTAGTTAGATTTTGCAGTATCTATAATAAAGTAAGTGATGGTCAACCAACCTTTCTATTTTAAATTGAACCAACCTAAGTTGGTTAAAACAACAACAAATAGTGTAATGAATTTAACCGCAGTTTTTTTAATTTTTGCATTTAGTGATAATTTGTTGTTATAAATTGAATATCGCTTTTATTTTAAATCGAGTGCTACCTCTTAGCAGGTTAGCGAAACAGATTCCCAATACATTCGTAATATGTAAGGACATACATACGGCATCTTATCCTTTAGCCTTTAAAGCAACACCTTGTTTACAAGCCGAACCAATGAAAAAGCAAAAGAGGATGGATGCTTCCATCATTAAAGCTAAAACAGAAAAAAAGAAGTTTAAAATCGATAAAATGATAAGGAAATTGCAAAAAAAAAAGAGGCATTTGAAACCAATTGAAGAATGCGAAGAGCCGGAATGGTTAGAAGAAGAAAAAAAATTAAGAGTAAGGAAAGTTGAAGTACCAGAAAGCATAGAAGAAGAAAGAATCATTCTGCAGAAAAGGTGGACCCATTATAAATGTGTGCTTGCAATGAAGGATAGTATGATGTTGGATAGGTTACTTTATTCCCAACAAAAAGCGTTGGATGAATTAAAACTAGAATCTGAAGAGTTGTATAATGCTGCAATTTAGCTTGATCACAATCTTGTACAGTTAAAACTTAAAGGGCCTAGTGAGAGGCCATCAATTAAAAATTATGATTCACCTGATGGAGAATATACCAATGTTAGTAGGGATCGGAGCAAGGAAGTAGAAATTTGAAGAGAGTTGGGCAGTTAATTAGGAAAAAATTTTTTTAATTGATAGATATATAATAATACTTCTGGTTGTTTCTTATTTTTGTTGTTAAGGAGCAAAAGCCTTAGAGTATGGCGTTATATTGATTTTTTTTTTCTTAATTATCGTTGTTTTATTTACAGAATTATGGCTTTCAATGTTAATTTAGCAAGCTGCACACCTACAAATCCAGATGAATTGCTGAATTGGGTGAACAAAAGTTTGTCTTCAAGTTTTTGTGACATCAGAGAACTCTGTAATGGAGCAGCATACTGCCAATTAATGCATATGTTGTTTATGAAATCCATTGATATAAAGAAAGTTAATTTTGACCCAAAGAATACAGAGGATTATGTTGCTAATTTTCATCTTTTAGATGCAGCATTTGCAAAAATGAATGTGGAAAAGGTAATTTTTTGTTTTTATAATTTTTTTTTTTATTCAATAATTTCTAGCTTTGTTCAATTTTGTAGATGATTTGTAGCTTGCTAGGTCTGGAAAATTTTTAACTCTGCGTTTTAATATTTATTATAAATGAGGGAAGCTAGATACAAAATTTTAGATTTGTGGTTGCTTTTCGGCTATTTTTGAAAATGATTTTAGAAAAATAAATATCTTATATTCGGAAAGTAACAATTGTTGCATTCATTTTTTAAATTATTAACTGCCCATGTACGTTTTTTAAAAAACCTATTGCTTTAGTTTGTAGAGGTAATGATTTTTTATTTATTTTTTTGTTTTCTTGTTGTGTTACAGATTGTACCCACAGACAGACTTGTAACAGGAGAATATCTAGATCATTTAAAATTTCTAGGATGGTTCAAACTGTTCTTCGATGCGAATTATGAAAACCAGAAATACGATGCATTGACCGCTAGAAACGGACAGCAAATGGGGAGCGTTAAACACATGACTAAAAATGTCGAAAAATTAGAAGATGTTAGGAGTGTCGAAACTAACGCTAAAAAAACTCCAGAAGCATTATACAGCAGTTTATTAAAAAAGTCAGGCGCAACACCGACCGAAAATGCAGCAGACGAAAATGCTGCTGCTTTACCCACAACATCGGACTCGACGCCAGATGGTGGGTTTTTTTCTTTTTTTAAGTAATTTTTAAAAATTAGTTAAAGCCTTCTTTTAAGAAAATTTCCAGTTTTTGCAATTTGTAAAAAAATTTTTTGACTTGAGACATAAGACAAAAGCTTTCCTAGCCTTAAAGACTTATTTAAAAATTTTTTTTTTTTTTATTACAGAAAAAATTAAGTTACTAGAAGATTCTATAAAAGAACTACTTAAGCTAGGGTTTACATCGGAACAAATATTTGATGTACTCAGTCAGGATAAAATAGAAATCAAAGATGTTTTGGAACTTAAAGATGCCAACAAATCTTATCACGGTAAAATATTTGATTTTAATTTCGTTTCTTCTTTTTCGAAATGATTCCCTGGTGGAAATTTTGAGACCATCAGTGTCGATACATCGATCCGATCTTGTGTGTCCAATTAGAAAATTAACGCCTTTCATATTTATATTTTTAATACTGGTCGTTATCGGAGATTAATCGGAGTCCCATCCGAGGTCGAAAAGCGTAATTTCCCAATATCGATACGATCCTCAAAATTTCGACGAAGGGCTCGTCCTAAATTCCTTTTAGGTATATTTTTCACCAGGCAGTCCACTTTTTCGACAGTGGCTGTTGTATATATTTCGAGCCATTTAATTTCTTGTTCTCTGAGCGACAGAAATGTCGCCTAATAAAGACATAATGATACAACATCGACTGGTAGGTAAATCATAAAGAAAAAAAATTATGAGGAAAAACACAGAGAATTAATTTTAAAGGAAGGAAAAAAAAATCGTAAAATTAGGCGAGAGAGTCAGAAGTCGTCCAAAAAATGCTGGGTTCGAACGATTTTTAAGGGTTCAGTTCCAGGCTTTTGTTGCTCGAATCCCCGTTTTCTTAGTCCAAACAGGTTTTTTTTTGCCCGAAATTTAGGGTTTTATTCAGGTTTTGGTTCCGATTACGGTTCGGATAACCGGTTCGTTTTAGTTACACCTCTTTAGGAAAGTTTTGCCTGGTCCAAAAATAGAAAAAGGATCGATTCAGTTCTGAAAGTTTTGTTTATTTAAAATTTTTTTAAAAATAAACTCATTGAATTGTTGGATTGAAAAATGCACATACTTATAACTTTCTGTTTCATATTATTTTTTTTTCATATTGTTCTTAGCAACTGGAGAAGTAAAATTTTTAGGCGCCGGAAATTTCGGCACTTTTAACGTTATGGATGACAACAATGTAGGTTTTTTAATTTTTAAGTTTTAATATAATATATGATGTTATAGACCATAATTTCTTGCAGAACCGAAAGTATCTAAACCTATCGACTGCGGTAGAGTTTGCCGAAACCGTTGGGAGAACCTACGGGACTACATCCCCGAATAAAATCATGTTAGGCAATTTAAAAAGTGTTTTAAAAAACAAAACACAAACGGTATTTAAAAGATTAAACATTCAGGCTGAGTCCGTAAAATTAATACTTGAGAAATCGGAAATACTTGAAACGAAAACTCCTGGAGGATCAATTTACATGATTATTTTTTGCGGCGCGTTGCTTAGGAAACTCTGGGAACTTTTAATTGAAGGCCACCCGTGTGAAAACTTAAAAAATAGCATTCAATTAAGTTTAAAAACAGCCATTAAAGAGCTAAAAAGCTTGAGAGTAAACGAAGAAGAAAAAGAAAAGATAAAAAAAACGGAAGAAGTAGCAAAAGCTACCTTAGCAGATATGTCTTATTTAAAGGAAAATTTCTTCGGTAACAATGCTCAGTCCTCGGTTCTTCTAAAGAGCAATGCAAAATTTCTACTATATGAATGCGTTGTTGGTGTTAAAAATGCACCAAAAAAAAAATTTGAAGAATTTTTTGATGAGCATACCCTAAGCAAAATTATGAGGGATAGATTGGAATGGGTGGCTGTATATATCCAACTTTCCGGAGTTGATATCGTATTGACAAGCCAGCATTTTGACCAATTGGCCATTAAATATTTTCAGTCGCAAAATTTAATGCCTTTAACCGTTAAAAACCAGGAAGAGTTTTACAGAGTCCAACGGGCAGTAGGGGGAAGCCCTTTAGAAGAGTTAAAATTAATAAAAACGGATGAAAAAAACTTTGGTTTCGCTGAAAAGGTCCTCATAGATGATACCGAGGACGGAAGATCGGTATTGATTGAAACGCAAAATGGAACGATAATTGTTGAAGATGTAACTTTTGAAAGCAAAAAGCAAAAATTAGAATTAAATGAGTATGAAGTAAGTAAAAAATTTTTTATTCATTCTAATTTCAAATGAACTTTTGCAGTAATAAAAATTTATTTTTAGGACACATTTGTGCCTGGATCCGGCAAGACGGAATTTAGGATTGCCTCTAAACTACAGGAACTGGCGGATAATTATGGTGAGGATGTCGCTGTTGGCATCCGAAAATTCGGGGAAGCAGTGGCATTGAATTTTGAGGTACGTTTATGCATAATTGCTTTTTTAAAAATTATAAAATATAATGAATGGATTTTTTTTTTTTTTAGTTTGCTAAAGTTTCAGACTCGGACTGTCAAAAATATGAGTCTTATTTAATTAAACTATGGAGTCTACGAATGGCCTGCAGTATTGCAAATAATATTTTAGAATCAACTGTTTAAACGATTTTCATTTTTTTTTCAATAAATTGTTTTAATTATTTACTTATTTTTTATATTACCATAAATAAAGTTATATTGTATAACTTTTTTTCTTTCTTGAGTTAAAAGTTATTTTTTATCATACAGGACAGCGAAAAAGACGACGAAAATAGATGACAAAATCCTTTTTTAAAGAATTTTAAACTAATAACAACTAACAAACAAACTAAAAATAAGGTAAGGAACTAACGAAAATATCTTTTTGAACTATTCATCGACTTTTTTGTTGAATGAAGGAAAAGAAGAGAGATCTTGATGAAAACTATTTAATTTTTGCGTAATACGAGCCAGAGGAGTAGACGAAGAGAAAGGACGAGGCAGCCTTCGAAGTGAGGGATGCGGTTCACGTTCAATGCGCCTTGATGATTTCTTATAAGGACTCCAAAGAGAAAAGCAATACTCCAATTTCGATCTAACAAAAGAATAGTATAAAAGTTTAAGGGTATCGATATCTTGCAATCGACGTCTAGTCGCCGAAATAAATTTCGTTCGCTTAGGCATTGCGATTGGAATGTTTCATGAAGTTTCAAATTATTTATTTTTTATCGCAAAGATATTCTTTTCCTTTAAAAAAAATAATGAAAGAGTACCTTAGAGGATTTAGATGTGCATTATAAGAATGACCCAACTTAAATGGTTGGTAAATTCGCAGTACTTTCAACTTAAAATCATCTAATGGAACGCAGGTTCAGGTACTAAATTCAAGAAGGGGTATATAATTTTTTTTTGTCATAGTACTTTATCACTGATATTACGTACAATACACAACGAAGACCATATGCTTTTTGCACCTTCCCTTTCGTTTTTTCCTGTTCCGGTATTATTGGAGAGCGTATAAAGAGAAAGGCGACATTTCATGTTAAAATGCTAGCTGTACTGTGATTGGTCGAGCCTGATCGTGGTCCTAGAAATCACATAAGATCATCTGATGGCATTTTATTTTGTCCGTTTGGTCAAAAACGGTCAACTTTCAACATGATTTAAAATTTCTATGGCTATAAATTAAAATGGGCAAGTTTTCCGAGATGAGTCAGAGGCATTTCCAAATTTTTTCTTTTCTCATTTACCTTAGTCGTGCATTGGGATTGCATATACTACGCCCGTTTACGCGATGCTAAAGGGGATCGAGCAATTTCCATTGCGGAAGGTAATTTTTGAAGATCTGCAATTTCTAAAGTATTTCAAACATAAAATCGAAATCTTTTCTTCCTTTCGTCAACCAGTTTCATAAAAAAAAAAAAAAATGGAGAAAACGAAAAACCGGGTGAGGTTATGTAATATCTAGTACCACGATCTGACTCGACCAATCAGAGACTTCTCATTTAAATGTCGATTGTCGCCCCTTCAGAGATCCGAAAGAATATTCAGTATAAATATACAGTAAATATACCTGTATATTTACAATGTATACAACCATGGTTTTCGCATATTTTATATTTAACCGGAATAGCAATATGAAATAAAAAAGGATTTGTTTCAATCATAAGAAGCTAAAACGTTCCAGTATTAACGTTAACTGTAGAACGTAACTGTATTTCTACAGTTAACGGTATTAATCCTTGAAAATGTGTTTAAAAATCTGCAGGGGCAGGTTATGCCAAACCCAAAAGCAAATGGCGTATGGCGGATTATTTAAATTTTTTTAGAGTCAAATCGTGAAAATAATGACATAAATAATGAAATAAAATAGCTATGATTATTACCCCAACAGGTCTTAAACGACAGTTAATTCATAATACCGTCCCAAAAATTAAAAAATAAATTTTTTAAAAAAGAAATCCATAGAAAATCAAAATATACCATGTGTATTCATATACGCATTTATAATCAAATTATTTTAAAGGCCGTTGGATCTCTGAAAAGTACACTTTTAGATTTTTTGCATCGCAAAGGAACTTCCGGAAATAAGGTTTTTTATTAATCCTTTCTCATCAATTTTCTCATAAAAGTTCTGATGGGATAATTTGGGAGAATTATAGGTATAATTAGGTGTTTTTTTTTTTTTTTTTTTTTTTTTTTTTTTTAATTTTTAATTTTTGCCCTTGAAGTGAGCAACAAGTAAAAGTTGTCCACAATCATAATCCAAGAACAATTTATTATATCTATATCCTTTCAACATTTATTAAACCTAGTGCACTAAAGAGGTCTAAGGAATGTTTTTTTAAAGGATTTTTCATTAATTAAAAAAAATTTCAGATGTCAGAAGGATATTTATTGACTTTGCCTCAGCTTATTTCAGTGTTTCTAAAATCTGAATTTAAAAAAAAAAAAAAGTTAAACGCAATAAATTGAACATAATTTCTAGGATGGGCATTACGCGGAACGAAAAAAAAAAATCGATTTATCACCTAACCCAACTTTAACAAAATCTAAGGGTGTAACGGGCCGTATATACATTATGAAAGCATTTTTTGGATGATTTCTGACTCCCTTTCCTAATATTACGATTTTTTTTCCTTCCTTTAAAATTAATTCCCTGTGATTTTTTTTTTTTTTTTTCATGATTTACATACTAATCATACTAATGGTTGTTGTAACATTATGGTTTTATTAGGCGACATTTCTGTCGCTCAGTGAACAAGAAATTAAATGGCTCGACGAGAGGAAAAACTATAGGAAAGTTTTGGAATATTATACAAATGAAAAAATTTTCCCAAACCCTAATATTTTGTTTATTAGCAACTGGCGATGAAAAAAATTGTATGAAAAAAGCATAAAAGCAGTGGAGGCACATCCGTGGGGGCGGGGGGGGGGGGGCGATCCGCCCCGGGTGCCAGCCTGTTTTACAGTAGTAAAAGGGTGACCACATTGTCAGATATGCCCCTTAGCACCCCGGGTGCCAAAGGCTGAAGTGCCGCCAGTGCATAAAAGTAAGATTAATTATTAATTATCCCAGTAGCGGTTCTAAGTCCTGGAATTTTTCAAAAAACTTCTACCAAAATAAACTTATTAGTACATTAAAGTACAGTACAGTATGTTTCTTTGAAAAGAGACATGATGGTATTGGTTTTCTTCGATTGTTGACTAACTTTGGACCCCCATATCTCTGGATGCCTACAGCGGAAAAAATTCTGAATTTAATGATTCTGTGGGGGACTAAATGAACAAAGTAAAAAAAATCGGAAGGGGTCGATGTGAAACCCGATCGATTTATATGGAATGTCTCATTTTCTTTTTTACAGCTCCATTTGTTAACTTAAAAAGAAGGTTCATCACATTTTTCTTTAAAATAAGAGAATCCATAATTGATTAATGCAAAGAATACAGCCTTTGTCTTTCTCAGTTCATCTTTCTTTGTATTTTACATTGAGAAACTGCTGCCCCAAAAAAAGTATTTGTTTTTAATATTGGAATATTGAAGACTAATAATTTTTTCAACAGACTGATTTCTGGCTTCATATTGTTTAACGTTCCTGGTCTTAAATATTTGCTAATCTCCAATTCTAATTATAGACGAAAAAATGATCCCGAGCAAGGTTCCAACTTGCGAAGCAACCACCAGTTTATGCCCTTGTCGGGGGGCACGGAGCTTGCCGACCGCGCAGATCGAGACCTTAAATATTAATTTTTTTTTTTCTTCCTTTAGGTAAGGAAAAAACGAAGGAGGATCAGAATTTGAATTTTCATTATTTTTGCAAACTATTCTGGATCATCAAATTTAGCTTGCCTTATTTAAAGGATTCCCTACATAGGGGTTGGAAATTAAGACACCCACGTATTAATTTAAATGATACTTTAAACACAATTCGAAATAATAAGTTAGATTTGTATTTCAAAACGTATCCAGCCATGGAGTACCAGAAAACATCCCAAATGGTGAAAGCCAAAGTAGAAAGCTGGGACGTGGGGATAATATGCTTTTTACTTATTAAATGGGGGGAAAATGCATCTGTTGCCGAGGAGATCAGGGATTTAAGAAACACCCTCGCTCATTTACATGATTTAGAAGTGCCTGTCTTGACTTTCAATGCAAAGTGGAATGCAGCGGTGAAGTTAATCTTGAACGATCTTAATACGGGAAAAGACCTACATTTTTTTAATTTAAAAGCGTCCGCTAAAATTTAAATTTTTTAAATTTTAGTTACAGTACTTATTATAGGCCACTTACTATTTATTCAGAAAAAAGCTAAATTTTGTCTGCTTTAGTACAGTCAAACCTCCATAACTTTCCATTTTCGGAGCTGTAGGGGAAGGCATTGGAAAGTTATGGAGTGCCCCCCCCCTTCCTCAAAAACAAAATGTCGATTACCCCTCGAAACAAAAGTCACTTTTTATTGTTTCGCAACTTAAGATATCGTTATTTAATTTTTTTTTTCTTTCTTTAGCTTTTTTACAATTTTACACTTTTTAAAACAATTTAAAGTTTATCCGCGATCGAAATATTTGGGCAATCTTTTCTTTTTATTAACAACGACATTTTTAACCTTTTTTGTTGATAAACAATTAAATTTTTCTTCTGCCGAACCGTCAGCCATTTTTCTTTTGCGGTGGGGGGAACGTTCCATCGATATTTTGCTTTTTGGAAACTTAGAGAGTGGAAAGTTATGGAGGTTTGACTGTACTCAAAATTCGGTGAACTTCACCCCACGAGTTACGTAAATAAATTTAATCGATTTTGTTTGATAAAATAATTCGGGGCATCGGTCCACGATTGAACTATGACGTAGCTAGATTGATTTACTTCTAGCATGCTAATTAAAATTTTTTTTTTATCTTTGTGTTATCCGACTTTTTTTTCTCCATAATGCATTTTGTGGCTTCTGGTTACTCCTCTGAAAAAATTCAGAGTTACTATGTGGAATATCTCAGTTGCATTTTTTTCTACGAAAAAATAAACACAATTTAATTTACTAAAATATTCAAAATTTTTTAATTCAAAATAGAGATAAATAATATATTTTTTCCCTAATACATGTTTAACGTTTTTCTTTCCTCTTTTTATTGTAATAGTTTTTCATAATAATTTCGTAATAAGATGTTTAAAGTTTTTTATAAATTAAAATTTTAAGGTTAATTTAATACAAAAAATGTAAATATGATCTTAAAAATTGAAAATAAATTAACGTAATGATCAGTGATATCTTTGTTAATGTAGAAACGTTTTCTCTAAGAAGTCTTAACTTGTTAATAGATCAATCAAAAATAAGTTGTATAAATTATTTTAATTTATTTTTTATAATTTACAGAGGAATGATTGTTGTAGGTAAAAAGTTTTAAACCTCATTTTGTAATCATTGTAAGAAAAATTAATATACAGTATTTACCTTTTTGTTTTGAAAAAAAAAAGTGTAAAAAAATTTAATATAAACAAATATTATTGCAGGAGAATGTTATCCTTTTGGACTGCTTATGTCGTCATTGCAGTTGAAACATATTTTTTAAAAATTTCTTCCAACTCTACACCGTGTAACATGATTTTTGGTTTCCGTTGTCATTTAAATTGATGATCCCCGAAAATTCTGAAAAAAATATATGTTTATCAGGACGGGCAGGGGCTTCGAATGCATGGTTGACTTGAACCATACTTTCATTCCTGCGCCTGCGCTGAAAACCAAAGAAAATTCCAACCACTGGATTTTTTATTTTTTTATTTCATTCGATTCCCCGTTGAATTACGAGTCAGGCATGCTTTTCGGTTTTTCTTTAATTCGCATGCAACCCTCTTAATTTGCATTTTAAAAATACGTTCGAAACACTCGGTTTTCTCTCGCGCCGTTTTCGATTCACGTTTCGAAACAAAGAGGCCTTTTAGCATTTCTAAATTATCTGTCGCACCTGCCACTCACACCATTTGATCTTTGCGCTCGTTCACCGATCTCCCTTATGCCGTTTGCATATTTTTTATTCCCAACCAACTTGCAATTGGCCACCATTTTGAAACGTTTTAAAACGTTTCAAAACGTTCCAAAACGTTTCGAAACGACGATGAATTTTCGATCGCTCGCCTGCTTGGATTCTAAACGATGACGTCACTTCCACACGTCTGCCGCGTAATTTAAATGTCCTGATCGGTTAAAAACGTTTTGACACGTTTTAAAACGTGATGCGTGCGCCTATTATTTCGGATTTATTCGCCGGATTTTCAAACCGGTCGTTTGGACAGGTGAGTAGGGATGCGGCTTACCATCCCAGCGACTGGGGTTCGAATCCTACAATTTTTTTTGTTTTTTTTTTTCGAAAAAAATTCTAAACGTTTAGAAACGTTTTGAAACGTCCAGAAACGTTTCGAAACGTTTTGAAACGTTTCCGACTGTCTACAAATTTCGATTTTCTCGAAACGTTTAGAAACGTCTCGAAACGTTTCGAAACGTAGCACTCGCTCTATTAATTTTTTTTCCATTCGGAACGTTTTGAAACGTTTCGAATTAAAACGTAATGCGTGCACCTATTATTTCCGATTTATTCCCCAAATTTTCGAACAGGTCGCTTGGACTGGAGAGTAGGGATGCTGCGTACCATCCCAGCGACTGAGGTTCGAATCCTGCAATTTTTTTTTTCGAAAAAAATTCGAAACGTTTCAAAACGTTTTGAAACGTTTCAAAAAGTTTCGAAACGTTTAGAAATGTTTCGAAACGTAGCATTCGCTCTATTAATTTTTTTCCTTTTGGAACGTTTTGAAACGTTTCGAAGCGTTTCAAAACGTTTTAAAACGTAATGCGTGCGCCTATTATTTCGGATTTATTCCCTACATATTCGAACCGGTCGCTTGGAGAGGTGAGTAGGGATGCGGCGTATCATTCCAGTGACTGGGGTTCGAATCCTGCAGATTTTTTTTTGGAAAAAAATTCGAAACGTTTCAGACTGCCTACAAATTTCAATTTTCTCGAAACGTTTTGAAACCGTCCGAAAACCTCTCCAAACGTTTTGAAACGTACCACTTACTCTATTGATTTTTTCCCTTTCGGGAAAGCTACATAAAACAGGATTCTGTCAAGAAAATTTCTTCAAAATATGTACAAGCACAATTCAATATTAAGAAGCCAAAAAAAAAAAAGTAAGAAGAGGAAGACTTTTTTGTTAAAAATATGCAAATGCGAAAAATCCCTATGTTCGGTCCTGATACAACCACCCTTATACCACGTAACAATGTTTTTGTTACTTTTACTGCACTTGTAAATATACAAAAAATTATAGTTAGTTCTTACTCAGCAAGAAAGCGGAATTGTTATTTTAAAAGTCTATTTATCCTTCCAATATTAACTCGTCACCCCGGAACCAGAAGGGTTCAACGATTTTGTCTCTCACATAAGTTATACAGTAGGATATACCAAAACTGTTGAACCCCTCTGCTGGTGGTGACGATTTGTAATATAAATTCTTAAAATAATTGAAGAAGTAATTAAATAATATATATATATACACGGCGGAACAATTTTTATGGCGGTGTTTCCTATGTTTACCTTAATAAAATCACACATCAAAAACTGTTCCACCGTGTATATTCATTTTTTTTATGAGATACACACAGCTCTCGACCAATCAGGTAAATAAATGGTTTTGTTAATAAAAGCTAATTTTGGTTCATCTTTGCTCCGATTTCTCATTAACAGCATGTCTGAATATTTTTCTGCATAGTGTGATATTTGGATTTAGCACTAGCATTTTAAACTAACTGACTTAATTTTGAAATTAGGTCACTTAGTCTTTTTTTTGAGGTTGTAAATTTTTCCAGCCGTATTGAAAGTGATGTCAGTCAAAGTTTACAAGTTTAAAATTATATTTACATTAAATGATATGACTAAAAATTTTATTGTGCTATAATACTCATCTACATCATTATAAAGGAAAATAGATTCAATGAAATCATGATTTCGAGAGTAACATGAATTTATTGTTTTAGGAGAAATCATGAAACGGATCCTTTTGAACTTAAACAGAATCTTATTTTTATGCACATGTTGAAGGAAAACCAAAATCTTGATTCAAATTTCATATCCATGAACTTAGGTAGATCAATGTAATGGAATGGTGTTCCATCGGAACTAGGAATAATATATAACCGATTCGTGTAAATAAAATATCTATATAGGGTAGTGGCACCAGTAATGGATCAAATAGTCAGTCATTTTTTTTAAAACCGTAAATTTTTTGCTCAAAATTTTACCCCGTTGATCCGATGTTGACTAAAACCGAATGATATGAGGTTGAACTTTACTTACATCTTAAAAATGATCTTATTACTCCGTTTATCGGCCCCGTAAATAAATTTTATTTTATAAATATTATTTTTTCTTGCGTTCGCCAGTAATGGATCAGCCATGGTTAAAATAGAAAACAAACAAGAAAGGTTTGTCAACATGTATTTTCTCTTATTTTTTGATTTTTTAAAAAATTTTTAGGGGTATCTTTAAAATATTCTAAATGGTTTTTTCAATTTTCTGGGAATAAAGGGCAAGAAATTTTGTAATAACTTTTTCAAACCCCACAAACAAAAACAGTTTCAAAATAAAAACAAAATCACCGCCTTTTTAAAAACCGCCATTATAAACTTCGTATTGCAAATCTATTCTAATGTTACCATGGAAAAATTGTTTTGATCCATTACTGAATTTTAGCTTTTTTCGGATTCAGTAGTGGACCGCCGCTTATTATTAAATGAAAAAGTAAAATGTAGGGGAAATAGTACATAAACACGAAACTTTGTATCCTTAACTTTACATTGTTGTACGGATATTAATATATATGCCGCAGAAGAATAATTATTAACATAAAAAGTTTCGAGCGGAAAAATGGCGATCTAATTATTTTTCTGTGAAATCTCGACCGGTAAGATTTATTTCCGTTTTTCTAGTAAAAAGCCGCTTAATATCGCAAAAACTATGTTTCTTTTAATAGCTAGTAGAATTCGAAGGTTCATAAAACTTATTTCATTTTCCCCAAACATTTATATTTTCTGTTATTAACGATATAAAACAAGGTGATCCATTACTAATGCCTGATCCATTACTGGTGCCACTACCCTACGTATATTGTCGATGATACAAGATAACATATATAAAGGATGACTAGATACGTGTATTCTCCATAGCTCGTGAAAATGGACGACGACGTGGCTGCAGACAACCACGTTCATTTCTCTTGAGTCGCGTTCCGCTCCCTCACTCTTCCCCCCCTGAATAGGTTCCTTGGTAGAATAAATGCGTCGAAGCTTGAAGGTACCCGCACATGGCCCCGGAGATAACGGCCGATGGGCGTCTGGGACGTTTCCGCCTTCCAGGGTGTGGTT
This sequence comes from Liposcelis bostrychophila, assembly GCA_037577465.1. Lineage (NCBI taxonomy): Eukaryota > Metazoa > Arthropoda > Insecta > Psocodea > Liposcelididae > Liposcelis > Liposcelis bostrychophila. The sequence goes on along the minus strand of CM075213.1, from coordinate 2,059,756 downwards.
GGTTCTGTAGCGGTATTTATTTATTTATTTATTTATTTCTAAAAATGTAGTCTGACAAGTACATATAAATACCTTTTGAACAGACGTCAAAGTTCTAAATTTGAAATAATAATAATAATAAAAAAAAAAAAAAAAAAACATACACGGACTAAAATAAAGAAAACTAAAATAAATAAATAAATAAATAAATAAATAAATAAATAACTACTTTATTTTCGCCTTTCGGCATATAAAGGGTGACAACAGTTTCAACATCAGCAGTAGGTACAATAAAATATTAATGATAATAGTAAAAATAAAAACAACAAGGAAACTCAGTGTAATTTAACAGGATTAACAGGCTATAAGCGAGCAGCAAATACAACAAAAGGTCCACTCTTACTCATTCAGCATAAAACTTCTGATCTTGAGCGCATTGGCAACAAAGAAATAAATGTCTTTACTTTTGTCGAAGTTTGTTAGAAGAGAGACCATGTCCGAGTAACCCGGCAGGTGGTAGGAGCGTAGAGGACTGTAAGCAGGGCACCTAAAGAAGAAGTGCTCTAAAGTCTCAGGTTCGAGTAAATTGCAGATCTCGCAAAGACTGCTCTGCTTCCAAAAATAACAGGACTTATTCGCAGTTAACTTAACAAATAATTGGCCGGAGAGCCTTAGCTGGCAAAGAATCTTACTGTGGGCGAAGTTTAGATTGTTGGTCAAATAGGGTTGCGGCTCCGGTTTCTCTAGCAAAAGTTCATAAAGGGGGTTGAAGTGGGAGGCCAGCATTTTCTCGGCATCCTCCAATTTCTGCCCAGCAGTAAGACGGTCAATAGTTTCGTCGATAATATCCCCGGTCATGTTTTGAAGCTGCGTGTCGGAAATTTCAAGTTTGAACCTACGGAGGGCTCCCTTGAGGCTCGTCACCCAATTCCTTTTCGTACAACCTATTTTGTCCCTGTCCAAGCACAGCAATCTCTCGTAACAGGCCTTTGCGTAGCTCGTGTCTGGCAGCTTTTGCAGACGAGTCAGCCAGTTCAGGGTTCTCCTGAGAGCGAAAGTTGCAACGGGGGACAGACCCATTTCCAATCTAATTAGATAACCCGGAGTATGAGTTTGCAGGTTATAGATGGATTTGTAGAAGTATCCTTGAATCGTTTCTAACAGTTGAAGGTAATCCGGGCTCCAAATTTCGCTGGCATATAAAATGACGGACAGTATCGTAGATTCAAATATTTTCTTGCGGGCCTCCCAGGATTGTAGCCTAGCTTTCACCATGAAGGATTTAATGTGGTTGACCGCAAATTTCGCTTTTTTAAATAAGGATTCGTATGCACGCAGGAATTTCCCTGAGGAAGAGAAAGTGACACCAAGGTAGCAGTATTCATTGACGATTTCGACAGACTTATTATACAGTTTGAAATCCAGCTTATTTTTCAGTTTCCCTCCGTTCCTGAATACCATGATCTTTGTCTTTTTGACATTTATGGTCAGGCCATTGATGTCACAGTAATTTTCCAAGACCTTAAGAGCCTTCTGAGCCATGCCAGGCGAATCTGTCAGCACAGCTAAATCGTCCGCATAAAAGATATTGATAATTTCCAGAATATTGTTTATGGCGAGTCCCCGGATACCATTGTCTTGTAAATAGCTTTTGAGATCATTGATAAATAAATTAAAGAGGATCGGTGAGGCTGATTCGCCTTGAAGGACGCCTTTACTAATTTTAAATTTTTGACTACAATTATTATTAATTTTAAAGCTGAAATGGGCATTCTCATACAAGCTTTTAAAAATATTGACAACCTTTGAACTAACTCCCTGTTTCAGTAGTTTTTCCCAGAGAAGGTTGTGTGGAACGGAATCGAATGCGCGCTGAAAGTCCACAAAGATTCCATACACTTTCCGCCTCTTGAGTCTTAGATTTATCCCTATGGCAGAGTGGAGAGTGAATATCGCATCTGAACAGCCTCTACCTCTGCGGAAGCCAAACTGTTCCTCCCCTAGAATATTGTGGCTTTCAGCCCACGAGTGCAGCCTCCTGTTGATAATCGTGGTGAATACTTTTAGGACGCAATTTAAGAGTGAAATACCGCGATAATTCATTGGATCCGTTTTGTCCCCTTTTTTGTATATTAAACAGAGGTTAGCATTTGACCATGCACTCGGGATTGTCTCCTCTTTTAGAATCCTATTGAACAAATCCAGGAGGTGGTGTAGCCACCGCTCGTTAAGGTTTTTGTAAAATTCGTTCGGGATGTTATCGTCTCCAGGAGCTTTTTTCTCTTTTAGATTATTAATTACGGACTTTAACTCCTCCATGGTGATTGCTTCATCCAGCTCCTCCACAGTTGAAGTCGGATAATTATTTACAGCCGTATAGTCCGAGCTGTATTCTTTCTCAAAGAATTTTTCCCAATCTTCGATGCTGATGTGGTTAGGGCTCACGGATGTACGGGATTTGAAGGACTTAAACGTAGGCCAAAAGTCAGGATTTTTTCGGGTGTCGCACAGCCTTGCTTGTAGTTCAGCATGAAATTTTTTCTTAGCCTGCTTCACAAGTCTTTTGTAGTCCCTTCTTGCGGTTCTAAAGGCCTCCAAGTTTAGCTCCGTGTATCCCTCCTGCTTTAAGGACCTGTACTTTTTCCTCATTGCACGTTTAAGGCGTAGGCACTCTTCGTTGTACCAAGGTTTCCTAAAATGGCTGGGCTGCGGTTTAGTTATTACCATTCCCGCCTTTTTTGCTGCGTCGGTGATGGAGTTGGTGAGAGATTTGGCGAAGCCATCCAGGGTTAGATCCTGATGGTTAAATTCGATTTGCTCTAATTCCTCTAGAAAAACAGCCTTATTATCTTCAATCCATAAGAGCTTGCTTCTATCCGTTCCACCAGAGGCTCTGGAGCCGGCGCCCTGCTCGGGGATCTTGCTTGTAAGAGTGAAGGAGACCGGTAAGTGGTCAGACTCCAGGGAGAAGTCCAGGACCTCTAAGTCTTCTATAAGGTCAATCGCTAAGTCATTAGCCAATAAAAGATCCACCGTGCTTTTATTGTTACGTTCGCCGATAAATGTAAAACGGCCAGGGCGGTCACTCCTGCTTCGTCCATTTATAACAAGAAGGTTCCATTTTTCCAGAAATTCAATTAATTTACGGCCTCGCTGGTTAATCACTATGTCCATCGATTCCCGTTCGGCTCCCACCTTCCAGTCCTCGAAAACTTCTCCATCCCACCTGTCGGAGAAGCTATTTAAGTTGCCAATGCGCCCATTGAAATCGCCATATATAAAGAGCCTGGAATCAGAACAAATATTTACTAAATTTTCAAGCATATCGTTTAGCTGATGCAAAAGAACATTAATATCATAACTTGGGTTGAAATAAATAAAAACCAAAAAAATTAATTTGTTACAAGGTAGCTTAACTTCGAGCGCTGCTCCCCAGCTGTGAGCTTCGATTAATCTACTTACAAAATTTTTCCTAACAAAAATACTTAAACCACCGCTACTTCTACCCAGTGATTTTTCTTTAATTGCTGGAATACAATAACACACATATGAATCCAAGAAAGCAGGCCAAGCTTCTGGCGGCTTCCATATCCATGTTTCACAAAGGCTAACAATTGGGAATGATTGTAACACTTTTATTTGAGACAAGTCCAAATTCCTAATCGTACTGAAACCATGACAGTTCCAGAATAAAACATTTAGAGAATCATTATTAGATTTAATATCAATTTTCCTGGCGAGGTTGACAAAGCTACCTCCAAGGCTATTTCGAGCCTTTGGAGAAGGATCATTATTAGTAGGCGAGACTAGTTTCCCATAGGGGAAGGATGGATATTTTTATTTGAGAGGTCCATTTTTTTATTTAATTGTGAAACCCCATCATCATTCGAGAGTCCTCTTTTATTTTTGTCCTTCTTGGATTTGGCTTCAAGTCGTTTGGCCTTCAATTCGTTCCTCAGCTCTAATGGAAGATCCTCATTTATGAAAATGTTTTTCCCTTGGAGAAGATGACGTTTATTCATAATGCTACACTTGGTTCTCAGGTCCATAAGGCAGACTTTAAGCGGATGTGAATCTTGAGAGCTTTCGTCCTCCGATCCCCCTGGATTTTTTTTCCGCAGGACAAATACCTTGTAAATATCATTTTTTGAGAGGTTGAGCTCCAGAAGGTCATTCAATTTATTCGCCACGGCCTCCTTGATTTTTTGATTATCGTAATTAATGCCTCTGAGGCCATGAATAATCACATTTTCCTTATTAATAGCAACGTTCATGCGAGTGATTTCCTTGTCATGGAGAGTAACTCTAGAATCTAATTCCGTAAAAGCTTCGGCAGCTTTCACTGTCCACGTTTGGAACTGCTTAACAATGTCATTTTTTCCTTCGTCGAACTTTAAGGATAGCACTTTATATAACTTCAGGCTCTGTGGGTCGAGTTTCGCGACCTCGTTACTTAACAAGGTAGGGTTATGTTCCCTTGAACCTTTGTTCATCGGAATACACTTGAACTCCTCCATTTAAATACCGAATTTTGGCTCAGGAATGTTTAATAAAACCTGCGCTTCCTTTAGCAAAACTTTTGAGAGGTGTGTAAACGCTTATAATAAATTATTTCAATAAATTCTCACGTAAAAGAAATCTTAATGTTTCCATGAGCAAACCAGTGTTGCCAACCAGAAAACTAAAATAAAGAGACGTCATCAACACTCTCAAGCTCGTCGTTAAACAGTCTCATACAGCGGTTGAACGGTGAGTTGGTACGATCAACCGTTCGACATCTATCAAGACGAAAGAGTTTAAAACTTCTTTGCCTTAGGCGCAGATCGGGAACGGCAAAATTTAAACGGGCCAAACTATTGCTGTCGTCCAACTCACCGTTCAACAATTTTTCAATAAAACGGACGCAGAATCGATGACGCCTCTCCGACAGCTCATCCATTTCAAAAACAGTTAAAAGAAAGTTGTAAGGGGCGCGGAAAGAGAAAACTCGGGATACTCGATACAAAAGGAAACGCAGAAAACGCTTTTGGATACGCTCAATCAGCTGAATGGATCTTAGCGACAAAGGTGACCATACTTCCACAGCATATTGTATGATCCAATGCTTCCTGGAACGGTGTTTCCTGGAACGGTGTTTCCGGCTGTTCGCCCTCGGTGTCCGAGACCTGTTCTGGTGTTTGACTAGGCAAAATCGGAGTTTGGATTTTGGATTTGGATTTGGGTTTTGGGTTTTTAGGATATGCATTTTGGATTTTGGGCTTTAATTTTTACATTTTCAGGTTTTTTATTTTAGTTTAACGTACACAGTAAAAAAAAATATGTAATTATGTAGAAAAGGATCTACATACTTAGCATGTTACGTTTCCTATGTTAAAAAAGAACAAATTTGCTGTGTTGACTAAAACAAATGACGAAAAATAAAAGACGATCTTATGGCCGCTCAATGTTTTTATTTTTAACACAGTCGAGTTTGTTGACGTTTTTATGTGGACCGATTTTAACAAGTGATTATGTTAAATTTTTACATATTTTTTTTAACTGTGTACAGACAATTTATAATTTTGGGAATGTCGGGTACTTTTCTTTTAATTTTGTCTTCTGATGAAAGTTTTGGATTTATCTCAAAATTTTTGATTTACTTTTTTCAATTTAGTTTTTGGGAAATTTTATTTTGGGATGTCGGCATGAGCCAATCACAACCCTTATGATCTCCAAAAGAACCTTCGGAAAATCATGGGGTCTCAATCCCCAGATGACCCGCTGGTTATACACTGCCATTGTACGGCCAACTATTACATATGCAGCCGTCATATGGTGGCCTAAGGTAAATCAAGTGCAAACCATAAAGCAACTTACTAAAGTTCAACGTCTGGCTTGCCTCTGTATTACAGGGGTCATGCGTACAACCCCTACTGCGGCTATGGAGGTCATATTAAACCTCCCTCCCTTAGATCTTTGGATAAAAGGGGAAGCGACATTAGGGGCATACAGACTTCGAATTAATAAAATCTGGGAGCCCAAAACATCCAAAGGACATACCAGCATCACTGGCATCTTCAATAAAACGCTACAAATGATCAGTGATCAGATGCCAGCCACTATGTCACCAGCTAAACTTTTCAGGATAACTATTGATACTGATGGAAATAGCCCAAATGTGACAAAAAACATACCAGGAGAACTAATCTGGTATACCGACGGCTCCAAAACAGGAAACGGTACAGGAGCTGGAATTTTCGGCCAGAACCCAAAACATGAATCTTACATGTCACTGGGGAAATTGGCTACTGTTTTTCAAGCGGAGGTACAGGCAATTAACTTGTGCGTCGGTGAGAATGCAAGGAGGGCTTACAAAAACCAGCATATCCGCATTCTCTCTGACAGCCAAGCTGCACTAAAAGCTCTAGCTGCCGATTGGATTACATCCAAAAACATCCAGGAGTGCCTAAGAAACCTTAATGACTTAGCAAGGCACAACAAAGTAACCTTGGAGTGGATCCGCGGTCATAAGGGAGTGCCTGGAAACGAGAAAGCCGATGAACTGGCAAAAAAGGGTGCAGAAACCCCCTTTTATGGTCCAGAACCAGCTTTCGGAATAACTAAGGCCATGGCTCGTACCAGCGTGAAAGAGTGGATCAAAGAGGCACACCTTAAACGCTGGAACGAAACGACTGGCCTCAAACATAGCAAACTAATGCTAAAAAACTTCTCTGTGAAATCAGCTGAGCATATAATCAAACTCAGCAGATTGCAGACAAGGCAGCTGACGGGACTACTAACCGGTCACTGCAGTCTTCGAAAACACCTTAACACGATAGGCATCTACAAAGAAGAACCTATCTGTCGACTCTGTTTAGAAGATGAAGAAACCGTCTCCCATCTTCTCTTTGAATGTGACGCACTAACCGGGTGGCGGGCTAAACACTCGAATCTTATCACACCGGATCGAAAGATAACCGGAGAAAACATGGTGAATGGACTCCTAAACCTCATCAAAGAGGCGGACCTCACCATTTAACTGTTATAACTTACGGGATGGCTGGGATAACGTGAAGTCAAAACACCAGGTATAAAACATACGACTATACGGCTATATTAATACGATGAGTGTGACGTGCTACGTTGTCACATTTATTTACAATGTCTAATGACACGACTATCAACATCTGTCCATTTTTCTTTTTTTTTTTTTTAAATTAAAACATGAATAAAATATTCTTCGTTAAAGAATTATTCGCGTCACGCTCCGTTAAATATACATAATATAAACAATAAAAATTACATAATTTACATGAAATATGTTCAAATGAGTTAATATAAAAATGAACATAAAATTAAATAAACTGAACCAGAGGACGCTGGAATCTCTGTTAATGAATTACGGCTTAATTCGCAATTCTGCTCTTAATCTTTCGAAGGCTTGCTTAGCCAATGGTTTCGTTAATATGTCCGCCAATTGATCTTCTGAACTGACATGCTTTAAAATTACTTCCCCCTTTTCAACGAAATCGCGAAGGAAATGTGCCCTAATGGCAATATGTTTTACTGTTCTAATATCTTGGTTATTACTCAAGGAAATGCAGCCTTGGTTGTCCTCAAAAATCGTTATGGGGGTTGGAATACGAATCTTGTAACCAAGGTCATTTAATAATCCCCTGAACCAAATAGTCTCCGAACATGCCTCACTCGCTGCTAGTAATTCAGCTTCGTTTGACGATATCGCGACCGAGTTTTGTTGACGACATTTCCATTGCACCACGTTGCCGAATACGCGAAATAAGTAACCCGAGGTCGATTTGCGATTTTTTACATCCCCCGCCCAATCAGCGTCACAATAACTATCTACCACTACTGTTCCTGAAGATTTTGTGTAAACCAATTTGTGATCCAGAGTTCCTTTGATGTAGCGGAGCACTCGTTTAATTTTGCACCAAGTACCTTCAGTGGGATTTTCCTGTTCTCTGCTTATAAAGCTAACAGCAACGTTCAGATCCGGTCTTGTCGCTAGCATGGCATACATGATGCAACCAATTGCTTGTCTGCATGGTTTATTCAATGCTGGTTTGTCTTTAACGCCTGGAGGTAACTGACTATATTTTTCCATTGGAGTAGAAACCGGATTGCATTTGTGCATATTAAATCGCTTCAACATCGCTTCTAAATATGCCTTTTGTGAGAGAGCTATTTGATTTTTAGTTCTTTCGATTTTGATACCCAAGTAATGATTTAAGTCTCCTAAGTCCTCCATGTCAAACTTTTGCATTAGTAGGTCTTTAATGCGATCGACTTCTTTTACATCTTTGCCACATAAGATAATGTCATCGACATAAACTAATAAATAAACTTTAGTCTTTTCATTATAATAAAAAGCATAATCATGATATGAACGCTTAAAACCTAATTTCTTTAGATGACGATCCAAGGTACGATTCCAGTATCTTGAAGCTTTCTTCAAACCATAAATGCCTTTTTTTAACTTGCAGACTTTCTCCTTTCCTTCAGAAAATCCTTCTGGTAACTCCATGTAAATTTCTTCATCTACCTCTCCGTTTAAGAAGGCAGATTTGACGTCAAGCTGTCGAAAGACGAAATCTTCTTGCAACCCTACGGCTAAGAGCGTTCTCAACGTCGAGAGCTTGGCCACCGGTGCGTATGTCGAATCGTCGACCTCTTGACCATATCCCTTAGCACAGAGTCTCGCTTTGAACTTCTTGACGTTTCCCTCAGCATCACGCTTGACCTTGTAGACCCATTTACTCGGTAAAACCTTCCGATCGGGTGGTCGATCCACCACCTCCCACGTCTTATTCTTACGAATGGCGGCCATTTCTTCCTCCATCGCTGCTTGCCATTTCTGGCAATCATTTGCCTGGATGGCCTCCTTGTAAGAATTTGGTTCCGTACTTCCTTCAGCGAATTCCGCTGCTAACCCGTGAAGTGCGTAATCTAGAACGAAGTCGTCCCGTAGACGTATCGGAATTCCTGCGTTTCTTTTTGGCCTACTTTGGAACAAGGTTCGAGGATCCGGAAGATCTGAATGTCCACCCTCTTGCTCGTCTTTATCGGTGCCTTCTCGCTCATTTTCGTCATCACCCGATTCTTGTTCTTCTTGCCCGTCACCTTCGTCAACGGATTCGTATTCTTCTTGCTCGTCATTTTCGTCAACGGATTCATATTCTTCTTGCTCGTCATTTTCGTCAGGAGCGGATGCTAACTCTTGCTGCTCTTGACCATCATCATGAACCGATTCTGTTCCTTCCTGGTCATCATTAATGTTATGAACCAATTCATTTCCTGTCGGCTGACCTCGATCGAAATCTTCATCGCAACAAGGACAAGTATGTTCAGCGTCGTTGGTTGACGATTCATCCGGCTCAGGAAAACAGCTCTCGTTGAAGTCTACATCACGAGAAACTACTACTTTCTGGGTCTGAATATTCCAAATGCGGTATCCCATGTTGCAATACCCGATCATTATGCCTTTGAATGCTCGATCACCAAGTTTCTTCCGTTTTTGAGTCGGAATATGTGCATATGCAGCACAGCCGAAGGTTCGTAAACGTTGTAAATTTGGTTTTTCTCCGAACCAAATTTCAGCAGGAGTCTTGTCCCTGGGAATAGCTGCTGAAGGCCTGCGATTGGACAAGTAAGCAGCCACCCTAACCGCTTCACCCCAAAACTTAAGACCTAGATTAGAATCTTTTAAAATCGTTCGAGCAATGTCATTCAAAGTCTGATTTAAGCGCTCAGATTTGCCGTTTTGCTGAGGCGAATAAGGTATCGTTAAATTCAAATCAATGCCTTTTTGTTTGCAAAATTCGCGCATGGCTTTGGAGATGTACTCCCCCCCATTATCACAAATTAGGACAGAAATTTTTTGACTAAAACGTGCGGTTACAAGAGCCTCGTATTCCTTAAAACAGTTAAAAACCTCATCACGAGTCTTGAGTAAAAACACTTGGCTAAAATGTGAATAATCATCAGTAAAAGTAACAAAATATCGCTCACCATTATGTGTGGGTATTTCAAAAGGCCCGCACACATCGGAATAAACTGTTTCTAAGAACCTTTTAGCTTTTCTTTTGCGACTATAAAAGGGCTTACGTTTACTTTTGCAGATAATGCAAGTCTCACAAAATTTAATTCCTTTAAACCTTTTTACCTTATTGAAACCATTGACCAATTTGCCATTCGTTAATTTCTTAAAATTGGATTTACCAATATGGCCTAACCGTTTATGCCAAATTTCATGATCATTACTTTCAGTTAGATTACAAATTTGAGGCGGCAATTCAAAACTAAAGTCGTATAGACCTCCCGAGCCGTAATTGCTTTTGGCAATGAATCGTCGTCCATAGAAAATCTTTGCTTCGCCTCCTTTAAAGAGAACAGAGAATCCGGCGTCATCCAGTCGTCTTACAGAAAGTAGATTTTTACGCAATTCTGGAACAAAAAAGACTTGTTTTAATTCTACATTAATGTACCTATAGTTTCTTTTATCATAAACATAACGCAACTTTACCGTCCCCATGCCTACCGCGTGGATGGAACTTCCATTTTTCGCCACCCTGATGGGAATCGGTTCTTTCAAGTCTTCATAACGATCAAAATATCGTTTATCGTTGACCATGTGGCCCGATGCACCAGAATCCATAACCCCTCCAAAATCGTTATCGTTAACTTCCGATTCGTGCATTTCTGCATTGAAACCGACAAGATGCTCAACGTTCTTTTCTTGAGTCTCCTTTTGACGGTTGCGATCCTTGAAATTCATTTCTGCATTAAAACAGACATTTGATTGCTGAATGGGGTCATCCCGATTAATCTTTTGACGATTGCCGCGATCCTTGAAATTCATTTCTGCATTAAAACAGACATTTGATTGCTGAATGGAGTCATCCCGATTATTCTTTTGACGGTTGCCGCGATCCTTGTCCTGGGCGTCGTCTTTTCTTCTGCCTGTTTTCCAATAACGACGTTTACCTCGACGATTTGGGCAATCCACTTTCTTATGGCCGGGCTTTTTGCATGCATAACATACCAAAACTCTGGAAGCAATAAACGCATCATTCGGTTGTTCGACAGGCTTCTTCGATTTTAGCTTGGTTTCTTCAATCAAAAGCCGTGCCTTGACCTTCTGATATGTTTGATCGGCAGCTTTCAGCGTTTCCAACGCAGTTGTGACCATGTCGTATTCCTGAGGTAACGCCGCCAACAAAATCACTGTTTTCTCCTCGTCTGATATTGTTACGCCCGCGTCGTTTAGGTCCCTAATTAATTCGTCGAACTTCAGCATAAACTCTTCAATTGGTTTGTCAGAATCATGCCGCAACTCGTTGAGTTTCTTGCGAAGGAGCGCTTTCCTACTCAATGATTTTTGCTCATGAGCCTCCTTTAACGTGGTCCAAATGTCTTTTGACGTTTGGCAATCTTTGATGCTTTCCAAGTGTGAATCACCTATGCATTTTATCAATAAAAATTTGCACTTTTTCTCACCCTGTTTTTGAGCCTTATCGGTGTGTGTAGCCGCATCAAACTTCGTTTCAATCCACTCTTCGACTCCGTTGTGCTCAAGCATGGACTTCACCCGAAAACTCCAGTTCGAGAAATTCGTTCCCGAAAACGGTTTTATCCCAATATCCTTATCACAGGTAGCCATCTCAATCCTTCAGGCGTAACTGTAGCCCATAACCAATGTTATAACTTACGGGATGGCTGGGATAACGTGAAGTCAAAACACCAGGTATAAAACATACGACTATACGGCTATATTAATACGATGAGTGTGACGTGCTACGTTGTCACATTTATTTACAATGTCTAATGACACGACTATCAACATTAACCATGCAACAAGAAAGATACAATAGGTCCTAGGACTTCCGTATCGGGCTACTCTAACCCACTTCTTGTTTCAAAAAAAAAAAAAAAAACCACTGATATTAATTCTCGAGCTCCCCAATAATTGGGAAAATAACCAAGCGGTCACCCATCCAAGTACCATCCGCACCCGATGATGCTTAAATTCGGTGATCAGACGAGAACCGGAGTATTCAGCATGGTATGGCCTCTGGCAAGCATTTATGCGTAATTTCTGTCACTTTAATTTTTCTTGATGTGACATCACATGTACGATTGACTCCCTTTTCCTACTCATCCTATTTCTTGAGAAAATTTTATTTAATAGAAAAATCACGAATGATTTCATACGAAAACCAGTAAAAATGCTCATCGTATATTTTCGAACTGAAAAATGAAAACAAGAAAAACTTACGGTTGTCATTCCCAAAGTCCTCATCCCCGTCGATTTTACACGCAAAGTATCCCGTCCATCTCGATTTCTAATTCCCGAGATTTCGGGATTAATTCGATTTTACTACTATTAGTTAAAACAGTAACTAAGTTAAAGAAAATCGAAACCGTGAAATTTTGAAGCACAAATGATGACGAAGGGGAGGAGGGCAGTTTTTACATTTTTGCCCTAGATGAAATCAAGAAACTATGTAACATTGTGATTTTTTCAAAAAGAAATGATCATTTAAAGTTTTAAAATTTTATAATTCAAGAAAGGGGAGAAGTGCGTCATAATGCAAATAATACATATTACTAATTCCCGATAAGGAATGAGAGCGATTGATGATCTGAAAGGGTGGGGGTAAGGAATAGAACAAGGAGTTGAAAATGGGGATAAAAAGATCGCGCATTGTTTGAATGACCCTTTAAATAATGATTATTTCTCTTTTTAAAAAACAATTTCTCTTCCAAAAAGCAAATTTATCAGTCATGTTACCTAAATACTTTTCCGGCAATTTTCGATCCCCTCTCCAGCCGTTCGCCATATTTTGTTCCATAGAAATAAAAAAAAGGTATAAAACAGTTTTTTCATAAAGACATTAACATCTGCGCCCCAATTTAATGAACCCCTCCCTCACCTTTACAAATTCATGACGTCAAATATAGACGGATTTTAATTTTCCCAGCATTCAGAGATTTCCAAAAGCTGATTTAAAAAATTCTGCTACGTGTTTAACCAACGACCAATAAGATAAATGTAAGAGAGGAAGAAAAGCACTTACATTTATAACTTTTCTTGGCTCTGTTGTAGCAGCCGATTGGTCAATACTACAAGAGATCAACGAGCGATTGGTCTACGAATCAGAGCCCTGATGTAATTTCCATATAACTTCACAACCAAATGTTAAAATTCGTCATTCGATCTTTCGATTTCGAAGTGAAGTGTTTATATCGTTTCATCTTCATCTCCGATGGCTCGAACGAAGCAAACCGCTAGAAAATCTACCGGAGGCAAGGCTCCGAGGAAACAACTTGCCACTAAAGCTGCTAGGAAAAGCGCCCCGCATACAGCGGGTGGTGTGAAAAAGCCTCATCGTTATCGGCCTGGCACAGTAGCTCTTCGAGAAATTCGTCGCTACCAGAAAAGCACGGAACTGCTAATCCGGAAATTGCCGTTTCAACGTCTTGTGAGGGAAATCGCCCAAGATTTTAAAACCGATCTTCGCTTCCAAAGTGCTGCCGTAGGAGCTCTTCAAGAAGCTAGCGAAGCATACCTGGTCGGATTATTTGAGGATACCAATTTGTGTGCTATTCATGCCAAAAGAGTAACCATCATGCCGAAGGACATTCAGCTTGCAAGGAGAATCAGAGGAGAGCGAGCTTAAATACAGTAATTTACTTTTTTTTCTTCTTCCCTTTCTTTTCTTAAAAAAAAAGGCCCTTTTCAGGGCCGCAATTTTTCTCGTTAAATTGACTCAAGTATGCTTTGATTTTCAAAAATGATTTAATGGCAAACAATATGGTGCAATAGGTTTCTGGAATTCAGGCTTATGAGTTAAAAATAAGAATAAAATTCTAAGTAGTCTAGTTCTTTGTTCTCGATCCTTGAATACGGACATTGACATTTTTTCTAGTCTGCGATCCTTTTATGTTTACCTTATGGATGGGCGTAACAAAATATAAAAGCACATTTCAAGTACTTTGAACTGGGTTCTTGGAAAATATTCATCATTTCTAGGGGAAAAACAACAAAATTTCGGGTCTGAAGCAAATAGGCTTAGATAGGAGTCACGATTACATTTCGACATTTTCTGGCTTGTTTTCTTCAAAGAAATGGTGGCATTATTTTTTAAGAATGCGATCTATATTATCCTTTGTGAATAATGTAAATTATTTATATCTATAATCAAACAAAAGCCACGAGAATAATTCCATATATTATATCTTTCAAAAAAGTAAGTCATTGCAAAATATTATGCAAGTTATTTTTCTTTAGTGTTAGTTCCTTCTTCACAACTAATTCGCAATAACATACATATGTGATATGTTTTTCTAGGATTCAATTTTACCGGATAAAGAATTAAAAAAAAAAAAAAAAGAAGAAGAAGAAGAAGAAAAAGAAAAACCCATAAATGCTATAAAGAAATCGGACCCGCAACCATCAAAATGGAATGCTTTAAAAAACTTTTATCCCGTGAATACGACAAAAGTTTAATCGCTTCTGAAAAATAAACGGGATAATATTGAAATATTTTATCAAAGATCTTATTGATAGGTCGTAATTCTTAATCGCACGCAATGCTCATTTGGCCGATTCAAATGTCGATCGCTACTAAATATTTGCTAGTTTATATTAACGCATAGTGTACATCAGCCATATTGAACCCCTTTTTTTCGGGATTCTTGTTAAGAAAACGATATTGCTATAAGACTTGGTAGTGCTTAAAAGAAAGCCCTTGTTGAGAACTTTTTAAAAATATGCATTTTGAACCTTTCACATGCTTAAAAAATTCGCTCGAACCGTTTTTCTGCTTAAATACGGTTCTAGAAAATGGCCGCTCACGGTCACTGAAGTCATGTTAATACCAACATTACCATTTCGAAATCTAACCAAAAAAATTTAGGGACTTCTGTTTTCCAACAAAATTAGGAGGGTTAACGCAAAACATTTCCCGCTGCAGCGTTGCATGTCATAAAAATATCATTTTTAATGCAAAGGTAGGGAGGAAAATAAGTTGCTTTTTTTTTTTTTTTTTTTAAACCGGCTGACTTTTTCTGGACTAAAATGAGTTATTTTTAATGCATTCTAAGCTTTCAAAAACACAAAAAAAATGTTTTCTCATTAAAATTGATTTTTAAACATGTAAGTAAATGGAAGAGATATATTTTTGTGACCATCAGCGGCATCTAGTTAGTTCACCTATTGCAGTTCTCCTCAATTGTCAAATCATGGTCGAAAAAAAATTTTAAAAAAAGGAGGACTTTAATTTGAATTAGAGTTTCAATATATGTTGTGAGATTTAGTAAACTCGTATTTATAAAATATTTTTTGCTCTCATGATCACCCCTAAACCCTCATGAAGTTTATTCCAGAGGATCTGTTAATGGACTAAGGATTGAGAAATAAATGACGCAATACTTAGCTAATGGACGTACTTCGATATATTGGAATATATTGCATGGTCGTTTTATTTCTAAGAATGTAAATTTGGTATTTGGGAATAAATCTAGAAGTAATGCAAAAAATAAAACAATGTTTTGTTTCTTTTAATAAAAGTCGTCCATTGGCTAAAAGAGCATGGATTTATCATTTTTAAATAAAATCAGGGTTCACCAATGGATTTGACATTTTGTGACTTTAGTGATCGCGGTTTTCTTCCGGTACGCTTTGATTGGCCGAGCCCCCTTTCAAGATTATAGATACGACTATAACCTAATTTTTTCATATTTTATTAAAAAAATGGTTTTGAATCCGAATATGGGCCTTGTGACTAATTCAAAAAAAATAAAATAAAATAAAATAAATATAATAGGAAATAAATAAAAATTTGCTCGTGTTCCGTTTCTAAATCTTTGCTTATTTTCGATTAACATAAGAGTTCCCTTGTTCTCTACCTAAATATTTTATCTCATTAAAATCAAGATTATCGAACTGAAAAAACTTCAAATTTAACCTGACCTTGACACAAACAAATCTTTAAATTTTGAAAGAAAAAACTTTTATTTGAAGTGTTAATCAGTCAATTTTTAATTTCGTTCCAATTTGAAAACGCGAATTTCGCCAAAATTTTTGTTTTAGAATCGGCTTTTTTTTGGTTGCAATCCTTCAATTGGAGGTAGTTAAGTATGATTTTGTCGGTGGTTCAACACTTAAACTAGTTTTCCAGGGGAAAAAAATGAATCAAAATAATCGTTATTTACGGAGGTGACATTTCTTTACGGAGGGGACATTTAACGAGATAATCTCAATTTATAACGATTTAAAACGAACAAAAAAAAATTTTTTTATCATTTTTTATTTAAATGTACAAATTGAAAGAAATATCGAACACCAATGACGGTAAAAGATGCTTTAATTTAAAAAAAAATTTAATTCATATAATAGAATAATAACTGAGCCTGATATTACAGTAGCATCGCTAAGTTTTGAGAAGTTTTTTAGGAATTTTTTTAGAACTTATACTTTACGTTTTTTGAAATTTTCGCTTCTTGTACCTGCAATGGGGACAAAAATATAAGGTAAAGGTAGGGAAGTGTGACCGTCTGAAAAGTGTGACCGGTCTAATAAAAACCGATGAAAATCCCACACTTAAAGAAAAGATTTCAAGGGACGGTTTATTCATGTTTTCAGAGCCTATTATAATCAAAGAAATGTATTGTTGTCGTCCATTTTTGAATAAAAAAAAATAATTTTACAAAAGCAAAAATTCATATTCGTCGGAAAGTTGGAACGCCTCATTTTCAATTTGATTTAATTTTATGTAAACATTGGCTAATTTTATGAAATATGCTCCATTGAATTGCCAATACCTTGCATTATTTTTTTATGCTATCAAGAATTTTTAACTCGACTTCTTATTTAATAAACCTTAATCGGTCGCACTTTTTTAGCAAAAATAATATTTTCGGAAAGTGCGACCAGCAGACGACTTCTTTTATTCCTTTGACAAAAGAAACCATCTTGTTATTATTTACATATGCAATTCGGAGTGCCACTAATAATAATTATTTAATTGTGATTTTAATAAACAAGGGTTAGTCGTTTTTAACGGTGTTCAGCAATTTTTGAAAGAAAATTCATAAAGCTTTTATAAATAAATAACTTTTGCGATGTATAATTCATTTTTTTTTAAAAAAATACGAATGGTCACACTTTTCAAAAAAGGGAGGTTGAAATATTATCCGCCGGCAGTCAGAAAAATATGGTTCAACTCTTAATCGCGCCGTTTTTAAAATTTGAGGCTAATGGACATTAAAGCTTAATAATGGAGCAGTATATTGTGATAAAAAACTTGGCTTGATTCTCTTCCTATTAAGAACTAATAAATGTTAAAATCAATTTTTCTAGAACCCGGTCACACTTCCCTACCCTTACCTTAGGCAAAATCGTAATCTACGATTCAAAAGCTTTGGCTGTTCTGCCCTTAGTTTTTTCAAATTTTTTGTTCTTCCACATGAAAAAGTGACAAGAATAAAACAGCCAAAAAATTCTAGGGTCCTCATTTGTGAGCTTAAATAATCGAATTACCAACCATATTTTTGTAAGCCAAGGAGTGGTGAAGATGCTAAGGTAAAGGAGCAATAACAATATGACTGAATAGTTTCTACCCACAGTAGCAATTTTTTTTTCCCCCTCTTTTTGGTCTAGAGGCTTCTTCGAAAGCCCTTTACGCAAAATTCCTATCAGGAAAATAATCCACGTTAATCCAATGGCGTCGCCTACTGAGGAAGTACCTCCCGGAACGTCTCCTCAAAAGAGAAGTAATACGGATGCGAATAGTCTTCGAAACGTAAGACAAAGAAACATAACATATTAGATTATGTTCATCGTCGGATAGCACTTCATGCATTATTCATTATGTTCAGGCCAAATCGGTTAGCACTTCTAATAGATATGAAGAGCTCCAGATAATGGCTGAAGACATGAAATGGCTGTTTTCGTATGTACACTTCCTCCCCTTTATTTTCAATAAAATAGCATAAACTTTCAAATATGATTCAAAATAATCTTACTCCGAAAGGAACTCCCTTCCGTTAACGATAAACTAGAAAAACATTTACGGAGGAGACAAACCGGCGTTATTTTACCTCCCTTTTGTAACCAGTTTAGGGTTAAAAATCCACAAAAAATTAATTAATGATATTTCAATATATTCTATCTGCCATTGCAAGATTTTTTGATTTTTCGAATTTTTGGCTGAGAAATTTGCATTTACGGAGGGGACAAAAGTGAATAACCATGCCTACCTTGAGTAACAATAACATTTTTTTTCTATATCAAAAGATATTTTGAAATATTATTATTAGGCTTACTGATATGTTGGTAGTACTAGCTTCCCTTGGGTATAATGCCACATTTGGTATTTGAAGTTTACGCTCGAATATTTCAAACATTTGAAAAATTTACGGAGGGGACAGAAAAATAATGGACAAGCCTATTTTATGATGCCCAACTCTTCATTTATGACGAAAAAATTTAATTTTTAGAATTTTTGAAGAATTTGAGCTAAAAAACCTAATCAAGTTGTTTGGTTTTAAAAAAATCACTTTTAGGGTCTTTTATGCCGCCACATATCGCAAAAGATAGAATCCGGACACATTACGGAGGGAACAATTCGTAGTCTTTGGTTCAAATTTTTCATGGAAATAATTTTCGGAAAACCGAAAAAGTGTGTACACTCCTTCATATCATCACTTTTTACCAGCACATAAACAAAAAATTTTTTTTCTATTTGTCCAACGACGGAAAATTGCGGCGGACATAAAAAGGAACGAAATTAAAAATTGACCGTAATATGACTGATTTAAATCTTGTTATTTGTTATACTTTTTTTACGGAGAGCTGTAGCAAAGCAGAAGGGGAACAAGGATAAAAGTAAAAAAGATTTAAAGCCAATTATACTAATCTTAATTTTCTTTGTTTTGTTTAAAAAAAGTACATAGATTTTAAGCTAAAAAAAATTGAGAGCAAAACTGATATTTTCGGAGAGGGTCTTACTAAAAAGAAAGAACGGTTAGTGTATAACACTTCGGCGATAAAAAATTATCAGGCAAACATATTATTTTTACTGAAACTTTTCTTCACAGAAAATTAAAAGAGAAAAAAAAATTAATGTTTATCTACATGAAATATTTTTTAAAGTAAAGAAAAAAAATGAAAAATTACGTAAAAAAACGGCATTGGAGAATATATATATAAATTTGGTATTTTTTGCTTAGCAACCTTAAATTTAATATAGTTAAATATTGGCTTCGGAATATTTTTTTATTTTTATAAAAACAAGAATCACTTTAACACGACAAATGTCGACAAAGAAAAAAATAAAAGAGGACACGCTCCAATTTGTTTTACGTCCCTAAAAAATAAAATACAAAATTGGATTGAAAGATCAAGTTTAATTTCTGAAATTGAAGGTTTGACACTCCCTCTTATATTCGTGCAAATTATCCACTGAAAAATTCAGGCGAAAAGGTAGGCCTTGGAGTTGGGACTCGTCTGGATACTAGGTTGTAAGTGTTGCATAACATGACCTGTCCTTGCGCACATTACGCTGGAATTGCTTAACGAATCTTCTGGCATGTTAAGAGAATTATTATATACCTAAATTTTTAAAAGCGGAAATCCTTCAGCTGTTCAAACATAATATTTTAAGGTTTAAGAATAAAAAAGCACCTGTATGCTAACAACTCACACCCTAGCAGTTTAGCTTTCTTTTTTTTTTTGTCGGATTTGCAAGGTTTAAGTTCCAAATGAGACCTATCTTTCCCGTGAATTTTTCTAAAAACAAAGAAAAAAAAAAGAAACAGTCACGCTCATACAAACTTCCGTGCACAAACAAAAATGAGCAGGGAATGCTCACATTTTCAACTCTAAATTTGCTAAACTAATTTAATATTATTACTCTGTATTGTGAAATTATTACAAAAAAGGAATATTTTTAATAAAAAATAAAAAAATGGGGTTTTATGGTAAGCGGTTTTATTCTAGGTTGGGCAGGTCCCCGTCCTCGGGAGTCTGAGGTCGTTCGAAATTTGGTTTGTCAATGCCGCCTGCTCCGCCTAAGCCGCCCATTTGTCGCATCATCTGTAAAGTTACAGATTGATTCATTTGAAAAACATTTTTTTACATATTTTTAAAACTTTGGTGTGAGCTTTATCATGTTCCCTTCTCCACTTTTTTTTTCTTTGATTGTATTTGAATACCTATAATGATTTTCCCTAAGTGTTAAAATTAAAGCGTATCATGGAAGCTTTAAAATAGTCAAATGTTTTAGAACTAGAAAAAAAATAGCTGATGACAGTACATAATTTCTTTGATTTAAAACTTAATTTGAATCTTTAAATTTCCATAAACTGTTCTATTAAAACATTTTTTTTTAATTTTTTTGAAAAACAAGAATCTGCTTTATCTACCTACCTTTTTGTTTATGAAAAATTATTACTCTAAATCGGGCAAATCTCCATCATCTGAATCTGGTTCTTCTTCATTCAAATCATCAAATGATGGTTTATCCCCACCACCTGTAAGTCCTCCCATTTGTCGCATCATCTGAAATTATAATTGTTTCAAACATCAGTAATCCAATTCATAACGTTATATTACTTTAAAAAAATTAAAGGAGGAAAAAAAAAAAGCACCAAAGTTTAATAAGAAATACTCACTTCTTCTAAATCATCGCCGCCGCCACCATATTCTCTTCCTTCATCATCGGAATCATCTTCATCTTTCCATTTATTAAAATCCACTTTAAGCCAATGATATTTAACTTTTTCTTTAGTTAATTGAGGCCAAAACGGTCCATCTTCTTTCTTCTTTAATATGAATTCTATGTTCCTATCACGAACCCAATGTAAAGATTTCTGAAAATTAAAATACAACGATAACATCAGTATTAAAAAACAAACTCACAGAGATTGGAAATTTGTGATTTGAATTTCTCACCTCAGGATCTATTTCTTTGTATAAGTTTATTGTAACTTCATGTGGCTTCTGATCTGAACCTCCTACACCTTTAAAAAGTACTCTATCATTTAATATTTGAATATCTGGTTTTTTACAGTCTTCCAAACATATTGTTAATAATACAGCTGTTGATCTTTGAGCCCACATAACAGGCGGTGGTGTTGCTCTGAAAAGAAAAAAAATCAAAAAATTAAAATATTAAAAATTTTCCCAAAACCCTGATCTATCAAAAGCCTTGCATCAGTTAGAAACAATGGGACGGTAATTAACATAAAAAAACCACATGTAAGTACCAACTTCACATTCCTCTATACTTATTCACTACAAGGGTGCTTGCAAGCATGATCATGATTAGGCAATTCTGCTATCAAGAAATGTTAAGTAAATCGAAAGGCATGTGAAATTAATATCAAATGAATCAGATTCGAATATATTCCTCGTTGTCAATGAAATAAGCATTTAACTTGGTATTTAATCGGTAGTTGTTCAACAAACAAGATTCTACGTTTTTGATGGCGGAACATTCTACACGAAGGGCTGCATGGCTTCCTTCCAGATCTTTCTCGACGCGAAAAAATTGTATCTATCAAGCCGGTCTTTGCACATGACATCGCAGTACATAACAACGGACATCCTAAACCTATTGTTAATACTTACTGAACGTCTCCAGACATAATTAATTATAAAAATCAAACAAAATGCCGATTAAAACGACTTTAAAGCAGCGTTTAATCGTCTTTTGTTTCAATGTGACCAACTTAACAAAATTATTTTTTTAAGAGGGATTTTATTTTTCCCACGTTGGCAGCGCTGAATTTTAACGGAACTTAAGAAGGCACTGGAAAATTAAAAACAAAATGAATCATATTGGTGACTATACCTGATTATAATTATTACGTCTTATTTTTGTGTTTTTAACAATTGGAAAAGAATAAACGCTAAATCTGAAAAGTGAAGAAGCATATATCATGGATGATCAAGTCTTGACGACTTTAAAAATTTTAATTATAGGGGAAAGTGGCGTTGGAAAATCAAGGTAACTGATAATGTAAATAGGTTGCTTTTTTTTTTATTCTTCACTGTTATTTATCACTGTCTAAAATTAAAATGTCAGTATGTTTGGATAATTTTCGAAATTAAGATTTGTTTTGTATGGGTAGTGGCTTGTTTACTTTAAAAAGTATGAGCTTTTTTATGTTCATTTTTGGTTTAATAAGCTCAAATTTTAAATTTTAAATTATATTGAACATCAACAGCCAGCTTAGAGCTGGCCTATTACAGATTCCAATCAACGAAACAAAAACAAAAATAAAATATGAAAAATTATGTATAAATGCAAGTTATACATAATAACTTACATATAAATGCAAGTTACCCTTGATTGTGAAATTAACTTTTTATTTCAGCCTGCATTAGGAATAACTCTCCAAATTCATGCAGAATGTTTTGCAAGACTTAAAATGACAGCCATTATTATTCAAATATCTCAAATGTTAATCAGATCTATTAAATATCTTTGAGAGTTTACAAGAAAGCAAATCGCTGTTTACTTTAGGTTGCACACAAACAGGGGATGCAACAAGCTTTACCGTAAAATATGAAAAACACATAGGTAGACAAATCTTCAGATAGGCTTATCATAAGGTTGATATGCCCTTATAAAATAAGGTATTGCATGAAATCCTGATGGTTATAAAATTGTTTTTGGGATTTTAAGTTTTTTAAAGTTTTAATCAGAGCAATATTTTCCCACAATATGGGGTTGATAGGTTTTAGATACTGTTTGAAGCTTACACTTTGCAATAATTAGATAATTCCCACAATAAAAGAGTGCCCTTCTCTTCCAAAGGTGACTGACAATAACAGCTAAGCTCAAATGTGAATCAGGGCTTTGTTTCAGTGGAATTCTAACTAGGAAAAAATTTTTTTTTGCTTTTAAGATTTGATTCAGTAATTTTCAGACTTTAAAGTTAATGTCATTTTTTTTTTTTTTTTTTTTTTCTAAACAAAATTTTTGGAAGTTTATTTTCATTTAAACCATTTGTGACCTAATGCCATATGATTTTATATGATTGTAATGGTGAAAGCTGATATTTTCAAGAATTACAATGCAATTTTTTGAAAAATACTTTCAGCTTGTTATTGAGATTTACCGACGACAACTTCGATCCTGAGCAGCCGTTAACGATAGGAGTAGATTTCAAAACGAAAAAATTGACGGTAGACGGGAACACTGTCAAATTGGCAATATGGGACACAGCAGGACAGGAAAGATTTAGGACTTTAACCCCAAGCTATTACAGAGATGCACAAGGAGCCATTCTAGTTTACGATGTCACGAGCCATTCTAGTTTTCAAAAATTGGAAAATTGGTTGAATGAATTGGACACCTACTCGACAAAATCGAACATAGTGAAAATGGTTGTTGGGAATAAAATCGACAGGGAAGGAAGGGAAGTAACAAAAGAAGAAGGGATGAAATTTGCAAGGAGGCATGCTACTCTCTTTATCGAGTCAAGCGCTAAAACCAAAGATGGAGTGCAATGTGCCTTTGAAGAATTAGTTCAAAAGGTAATTTTAAATTTTTGAAATATTGGGGCCATGTTTCAAATTAATAGCGGTTTTTTTTTTTTTTTTTTCAGATTATTCAAACTCCTGGTTTATGGGAAACGAATCATTACGACAGAATCGAATTGAAAAATCAAAGCAAGGATTCAACTTCTGAAGATTATAATTGTTTAGGTTATCGTTGTTCTATATCGTAATATTTGTTGGACTACTGTTGTGCATAACTGTTTTTTTGTATTTTTTAAATTGTTTCTTTTGCTTTTTTTTGAAAAAAAAAAAAAAAAAAAAATAACGATATTGTTTTAAGTGATATTTTTAAAAAATAGGGCCTTTTTGTAAAAATAATGGGAATTTTATGAAATGGAATGTGATAAAATTTTATTACTGCAGATTTAAGAGTCAACCGGCAAAAATAAATATTAGGTAAATACGAGTTTATTAGCGGTTTTTAGTTTCTCTCGGCACTTTCTACATTCCTCATTAATTTAACCAGTGAAATGTTTCTTAGAATAACAACGCTTTCTATCTTCACGAAGTCAATATAAACAAAAATTTTCTCAAAAAATCGAAATTTACTGTTCTTTCTTTTTTGTAAAATGACACTAATATCATCATTTATTACAATATCTGAAAAGTTAGTTTATCCATCTAATGCGTTAAAGCTCCTCTTCCCAACGTGCTGACGTAATACCTGCGGTAATAGCGACAAAGACTGAAACAATCCCAATTGTGCTGATGTGATAATTAATTGGCCTCTTTGAAAAAGCTTTTCGTATACGATTTTTTCTAATTTCAAAACCATGAAAAGGGTAAGGAAGGAAATGTTAATAACATATACATGTATACTGCATATTTTTTTTTACAGACGAGCCGACGAGTTTAAAGAAATAAAAAGAATTATATTCGGTCTTTACTGTTGGAATGATATACTTTAAAAGAAATTACGGAATGATTTCGAAAACCAAAGAAACTGATTTAACCATTTAATAATTTTATTTGCTTACAAAAAATAAAAAAGAAAACAATTCAAGATGCTTCGATTTTAAAATTATAATTTGGCACTATCGAATCTTCCTTTGATCCCCAAACTTCGTCAAGAGATGTTGACCCTATCGGCATGTTACTTGGTAATTCCAAAGGATAATCACTATTTAAAGAAAATATATTATTATTTCTTTTTTATTTTAATTTTAATCAATCCAAAAACTTACACCGAATATGATGATATTCTGTTCAATACGTCAGAAGTTCCCAAACGGTAGCCTAAATCAACGTAAGGGATGGTTTTACAAGTATCGTCTATCCTGCAAAGATCTGTGGACAAAACAACCGCGTTAATTAATTTTTTTAACGGCTAAATAATAATTATATAACGGAGTAATAATTACTTTTGAAACAGCAAACATTTCTGGCGACGCACAGACCCCCATTTCCACAAGGGTTAAAAGACGATAAACACGATTCTGGGAATTCCCGACTCTCCTGCAAATTTTAGTGCTGGGAGAAGAAATTAAGCAGCCTAGATGTTTCCCGCAGCAAATGTCCCGTCCGATGCATACTCCTTGGTTATTTGGTCCGCATGGAGTGCACTTAAAATTTAAAAAAAAAAATAAAGTTAATTTTAAAAGAGCCAAAAAAAAGTTTTTTTATATTAAAAACCTACAGTTTTTATATCCGACCGAGGAGCTTCGATTAAATTATTCTCGGATCCGTCCCGCTTTCCTCCCCTAGGACAATTTGTGATGAGGCAAGAATTTACCGAATTAACAAAAATATATAGCACTACAAACTGAAATGTGTTCATTTTTTCGAAAAAAAAATATTCCTTTTTTTTTCAATTTCTTTTCTCCCGTTTTCACAAACGCGGTGTCATGTTACTTCGTTACTTGCGAAAGTTTACTAAGTTCGAAGGTTGATGACGAAACACTTATAAGTCTCCCCCAAACAATGACCGATATCCATAACAATAGGGGTTTACCGAGGCTCCTGAATGAAAAATAGCTGAATTATTCAAAAAATAAAAATTTTACTTTACTGATCTAATTCCGAAATCCAGGAGATTTTTTCTTACAATGGAAGAGAGTGGAAAAGGGTTTTTATGAATTTTAATGTTCAAGAGCTAGAAGTCGGATTTTTAAACCCCAGAAAATTAATCGACGCTTTTCCGTCCTTCTTGTTTTGGGAAAACTAAATTTTAAGTGCTCGCCTGCTTATTTCCTTCGTAAGATGATGCTTTTGATACTGCCATTCTCGGGGTCGAACATAATTAAAATACGTAAGCATAATATGTTTGAAAATCTTACACCAATGTCAAGTTTCAATATAACAGAAACGTATTTCATGCTAACGAAGGCGAGGAAGGGGGTCAAAAATTGCCATAACCTTTCATGATGTAATGTGTGTACAGCCTCTTTCAATAAAGTTTATTCATAACGAATTAATTTAACGCATTACGGGATTGGGACTTAAGAGCACGGATGAAAACCCACAAGCAAACATGGCCGCTATGTTTAACTTATAGGTTGTTTGTGCGACCGCATCAAGGATGGGGAGTGGTCAATAACTGGAAAAAGGGAAGATAGTTTAAGAAAATAGACTCCTACAGCAATTAAAAATAAAAAAAATAATATAGTCAAAATTTAAGATGGCGGACGACTAATTCCCAAATACTTATAGATGTTACCCAGAGAATGGTGGGGAAAAGTGCAGTTCCATAACCTGCTATGTACGGCAGTCATCTTTCCTACCACCTTCCAATGTAACTCTTATGGAAGATTCACAAAGATTTTTTTTTTTTATTCTTCACAATCTTCCAAATATCCGGATATTTTTTTTTATGAAAGTAAATAATTATACAAATGAATTGTAGGAGTTTCAACTATTTCTTTAACTTTAATGACTTTCTATATAAAATTAATTTTTTCAAGGGTCTCTCCATAAGAGCTACATGTTAAGATGGTAGGAAACATGAAGGCGGACATATAACGTTGTGGAACTGAAGTGTTTTTGTGACGCCAGAAACAGGCCACTGAATAACATCTACAACTTTAATTTTAAATCGATTAAGGCCAAAAAATTCGGGGCTATAAAATAGCTTCAAATGCGTACATATATCTGACTTCAGGATTCTATTAGCACTTTCATATCGAAGTTAATTACAACAGCAACGAACATTTTTCACCCTTTGGTTGTAGTAAATTGTTGGGAGGTATTTTTTCAAAAATGTTTCTTTATAATTTTTAGAATCTAAAAGTTCGATTCCTACTCAAAGCTGATTCAGATTATATATAAAAAAATAATAATAAAAATAAAAATTGGAATGATATTCAACTTTGCATCCTTTAAAAGCCACTAAAAAGATTAACGACTCTTTTAATCCGTTAAGAAACTTTCATTCATATTACTCCCACAAGTATTTAAAAGAAAATAAAAATCGAAGACGAAAAAAAAAAAAAAAGATTAAACCATTGACTTACGCTTTCTTGAATTCCATACCATCCCTTTTCAGTAATATCTTTTTAATTAGCTCTAAATATGACGCCACAGACCCTTTTTATTAATTCGACTTTCTTCCATCTACTTTCTGAAAAAAAGAAATAAAAAAAAATAAAATAGATAAAAGAAAACGATATCTGAATATATGCAAACGAAAGAGCAATAAAAAGGTATAAGAAAAAGCATGTGGGATCGTTATGATGTGAGATACGCGTAATAACATGATGGGTTGTATCTTGTAAAGAAGAAGCTTTTGGGCTTTATGGTCCATTTACGATTCCATTGTTGCCCTTTCGAGCTTCATCCCACGTAAGCCTGTGGTAATCAGCTATTTTCTACGTCATTGTAAACATTTCTATGTGTTACAAGCAGAAACTAGAGTTCGGTTAATGCGTTTCATGTAGACAGTGGAAGAGGAAAAGTTAGGATAGAAAGGGCTAACTAGACGATAAAAAAATTTAAGAGATAATGGAGAAAACGTTTCGTCGAAAAAGAGTTTTAAAGTGAAAAAAATATTAATAGATGGAATTCGACTTTTGCCACTGGCATATATGCAAAAAAGTTTGAATGTTGAAAAGTAGAAGTTATCGTCTCGGAAATAAATGGGGATTGGAAAAGAATGGGAAGTTTCGGACTTTGCAGCACACTTTTGCTTTTTGAAAACGTTTTACGTAATTTGAATTAAAAGAAAAACAAATTTTAACATTATTTTAAAAATTCGCCTAAATAAAGCGAAAAGGGCAGTCTCCACTTGATGACGTTCACGGCATTCGCGTTGTCCGTCATCACGGTTAACGTAATCGCACCGGAAGTACTTTGCAGGTTTTGCTCCCGTAAACGTTTGTGGCATAAAAAGAGTACCGTATATTTCATTAAGTATACAAAATTGGCTTACCCAGAATTTGTTTTGGAACAGATTTATTGTCTTCCCCATGCCCGAAATAAAATTTTTCTTTTTAAATCCGTAAAAACATCTTTCAAAACCGCCATTTTTAATGTTTGTAAACAGAAAAAAGCAGAAGATGATCAAAAAAATCGTGGTAAAAGATCCACAAAACTTCCGGTGCGATTACGTTCATCGAGAAGGCGGATAACGCGAATGCGGTGAACGTTATCAAGTGGAGACTGCCCTAAAACGAAAAAAAAAAAACAGTAAAAGATGTTCTAGCGATCCAATTATATTTTATTTCTGAGATGTCAGGCTCTCAATTCGGAAGCTCAAAATCTTAAAAATAAAAAGAAAAGGAAAGCTTTTTAACTTTAAACTTTTTTTTTGTGGTTTAATCCTTTTGTATTATTAGATTTCTATTTACGAACATGAGAGAGATGTAAATTGGGTTTGAAAGTGGAAATACAAGTTTCTAGAGGAAATTTTTTTTCGAATTCCTTTTTAAGACGATTTAATATGAAAAACCTTCCGAAAACAGTAGTCTGCAGTTTCGCCTCAAAAATGGTCTGAAAAGTTTCCCTCCGGAAAAATGTAATTTAAATAAATTCTCAGAACGGATTCCGCTGAAGAACATTAAGTAGCATTAAAATTTTGGGAAAAAAATTTTGCTGGCTTGATGGCCAAAAGTTTGAAATTCTAGACAGCAAAACTAAGTCTAAAATTCTGACAACAATAATTTCAGCGAAAAAGGTTATGGCATAGATTTTGAAACAGGAAGTTTAACAGTCAAATAAGATTAAAAAAAAAGGGTTAGCGTTTGAGATTCCTTCGAGTAAAACTCGAATATTTCTAATAAAAAAACTTTGAGTTAAAAATTCTAAAAGACAAAATGAAACGTAAAATTAAAAAAAAAAAAAAAAAAAAAAATACTGCTTGTGTTAAAAATTCCAAACTGAATTCTTTTTAAAGAATAATTCTTAGTCAAAACTTCCTGAGATCCACAAATCAAGTAGCTAAGACCCGCTTTCTGGGAGATTGAGGACCATCCAAAAAATTTTCCATACATGCCAGGGCGTAAAATTGCACAGTAGCACACAATTCTTCGCATTTTTTTGAATTTTGTTCAAGAAAAAAAAAATTTAAAAAATTGCCCAAACCGGTTCTTCGGACTTAAAAAGCTAAAAAAACCGAGTTTTTCGGCGGGTACTCCTGGTTGCAGTTTTATAGCCTTTTTTTTAAATTTTAATTTTAATAAAAATAAATAAATTTAGCCTCGATTTTTGTAAATTCGTTTTTCTTTTTTTTAAAAACCAATTTATTCTTATTTATTAACGACGTTGGTTTTTTTTTTTTAAAAAACAACCGATTAAGGTTTATAATAATTATTACCAAAGCCCACAGACATGATCATGAACTTCAAACCTATCGTTTTTCTTGATTACCTAAAATTTTAAATTTGATTGGGGCCGAACGAAACTCTTTGAGAGCCAGTAAGCTTCGATAATTTTAAATCCGGACCAAAAATTATAGTTTGGAAAATAGATTCTGGAGTGTAAATTTTTTTTTAATAATGCTGGCCGAAGAATTCTCCTAGGAAAAAATTTTAAAGGAAAAAATTTTAAAGGAAAAAATTTCTAAGTAATACTTTCAGGGCCGTAATTTTGTTAGGAGAAAATTTTGAATCTTAGAACTCCAGAATAAAAATATTCTGGGGCAAAAATTGTAGAAAGGAAAAAATTCTAGAGCGTAAACTTCCTTTTGAAAAAAAATTGACGCAAACAAGGTTAAGGCTAAAACGTTTTTCCCAAGTCTAGGCCAAAAACTCTTGAGGCAAGCATAAACGGAAAACTAACGTAGCTTGGGAAACGCAAACAATAAAAAAAAAAATAACGGTCTGGGTGAGCGAGCACCCTGGTGGATAATAACTTCCGATTTTACTTCCAACTACCAACTGTCAAGAAAATTTACCAATGTTAAAAATTAAAGTGAGTATTTATTATTATGTTTCTTTTATAGATTAGAAATATTAATACAGAATTATATTAAGAGGTTTATTTTTTTTCCTAAAAAGAATGAACAGTACTGGGCATTCATACTGGGTGGAAAGCATCCTATATTAAAATTGAAATTAAGCTGTCAAATTTTTAAAAAAAATATTCATAGAATCAAAATACAAATTTTTATTGCAAGAAAGCTCCTACTTTAAGCATT
Organism: Liposcelis bostrychophila; assembly: GCA_037577465.1. Classification (NCBI taxonomy): domain Eukaryota; kingdom Metazoa; phylum Arthropoda; class Insecta; order Psocodea; family Liposcelididae; genus Liposcelis; species Liposcelis bostrychophila. The sequence goes on along the minus strand of CM075213.1, from coordinate 2,029,637 downwards.
TATTAATTACTATTATTTTTTATTAAAAACAAAAAAAAACCTTTTAGATGTTTGAAGGATTATAGCTGAAAGCACTGTCCTTTATCTAAAATCTGATTGTTACAGATAATATTTAAGTGCAGGACATTGAATCTTCAAGGCAGATGGAATAAAATAATAACTTCTTAAAGGATACTATCAGTGTTTCGGCAGGAACCCTGCTGGTAATGCTTTGAGAAATCCAGTCCTGAGCTTACTGCTGATCTTGTTTTCTTCCTGGGTTATACAGTAGACAGTAATGTATTTTATTTCCTTTCTCTTAATGTTCTTTTATACTCTGACATGTCACTTATATTTTACTTTAAAAAGTGTAATAGCGCTCCAAAGCCTTATATGCTCGTCCACATTCTGGACATACAGTTTTAGATTTTGCACATGAAATGCAACACTGATGGGAGCATGGCCAACACATAACTTCAACTTCATTTAATCTGCATACTTTACAAAGCCTAAAAATTAAACAGTAAAAATTAACAAATATGTTTGTTTTTCAACTTGCTGGTTTAATCAATCCTTTAATGAATTCCTTATCCTCAGGAAGCGTAAAAAATTTACAATGCAGGTAGTGAGTAACCGGTACTAATTGAGGGGTCGGAGTGGTGACTTGTCCATGTAGCGGTTTGGCTGTTCAATGAAGTTAAGCAGCATTGATGCGAGCCAGCTTCTGGATGGGTGACCGCAACGACACTCTTCCCCTTTGGCGGGGATGGCGGGAACTTACAAATGCAGTCATCTTAACCTCACTGTACGAGTTGGTTGTCGCATGCCAGAAAAGAAAAAAAAAAAAAAAAAGTCCCTGACCTGCGCAAGCAGTTAATAGAAAACAAATAGGCCTGCGAAAGCAGTTAGTAGAATACAGAAGAAAAAAAAAATCGTGGATACTTCAAGTAGACAATATTCTCACAACCACAGCAGAAGCAAAATGCAACATGACGTTCTTCAAATTCTGATTCTGACTTTTCGCGACTTAAACGTTGCTCATCAGACAGATATAAGCCGGTCTTAGCTAATTCTACGATCTCTTCTTGAGGGCAAGAATCCTTGATTGCATCAAATGAATCCAGTCGGGCAGAGTAAGTGCTATAAGATGGCATCAGAGGCATATCGTCATTTGGAGTAAATCTGTTCACAAAATTTTTCTCACTAAATTCAAAATTATCAGGAACCTCCATCTTTTCTTCGTTTTCACTCGCCATTATTTTGCACCGCTTAATTCCAACACGGTAAAATTACTTTCAAATCGAAGCGAAGTTTACGACAATGTTATTTACGATGGCTGACCTACAATTACGGAAGTCGAGGTGGCTCACAATTTGTGACTAACTCGAGATTCAGGCTATATCACACACGAAATGGAATAAGAGCTAAAGAATAAGAACAAGGCGCTGCACCAATCAGAGCGCTGGTACAAGACGCCATCTTGGGCTGGAATAAGAATTCAACCATAGTCATATAAACAGGTCTAGAAAATCCGGGGAGAAAAGCTGTCCCACACTTAGACCATATAACACTCTAGACACGCCATTTAAGCATTGTCAAATGAGAGTCGAGTGAAGCAAACATGAATCGTGAGTAGTGACGTCACTTGTTGTCATAACGTTCCTCGTGTATAGGGGTTTTACTATGGTAAAGTATTGTTAACGGTTTTATATTATTTAAAAAAAATGTTTTTCTGGTCATTTTATTCCTTTTAACTAAATTACATTTTAAGTAGGAAGCTATAAACTCGGTTATGATGCTTTAATCGTGACAAATACTCCCTCTGTCCCAAAATACTTTGTGTTTCTCATTTTTATTTCCCATTTCATAAGCTCTTGATTTTTGCCGGAACTGTCTGTACCACTTAACCCACCCACCCAAGCACTATTTCATACCACCCCGCCATCCCCCCCTCCCGGGGTCCCCCCCTTCGGGAAAAAAACTAGTGGAAAAATGGAAATTATCAAAATTTTTTATTATTTTCGTCCCGTTTCAGAAACGGAAGCGAAAAATTTGAAGGTGGTCGGAAAAGAGGGGTACATTACCCTAAACAAGAATCCCCCACGAGAAGTTTTTTTTCAATTGTCGCAACCCCCCAAAAAAAATCGAATATGTTGACTGTCCGAGGAAGGGGGTGAATTTTTAAATTTCCATTAGATGATCGCGAAACGTTTGTTACGGAGGTTTTTTTAAGTCGCTGATATCGATTCCGAGGTCCGTTTTAAAAAATTCAAGATGGCGGATCCAATATGGCGGACATTTTTTTTTAAAATCGATTATTTTTTACTTAAACACGTAATCGGGGGGCTATTGAGGACGCTGATTTCGATTTTGAGGTCGGTTTTTTAAAATTCAAGAAGAAAGAAAGGAATGTCAGCTGTAAAATGCATTGAGAAATCCAAGGAAGTTATAGCTGATGAAAATAAACAGATTAAAATATTGAAACAGAGAAATCGGAGACTGTCAGTAGAAGTAAAATTACTAGAAACACTTGTAGTGCATCCTCAAAATAAGCAATTAGCCTCAGAAAAAGCTTTATCAACAATATTAGTACCTACTAAAAATTTTTCTGGACTGTTTATTTATCCTCTAATCATATAATTCATAACAGTAACTTTTTATTTGACCAACTATCTTCTGTGGACTCAGTCTTTCAGTTGAATAGTGATCATAAAATTTATTAAAAAGGCCTTTGTTCTGTAGGTAATACAAGGTGAAACAGAATTTAAGTTTTGATCACCTGTTTAAACTGATTAAAGGCATTAAAACCCTTAGCGCCGAAAAATTAATAATAAATAAAGTATTATAGAGAATTATCAAAGCCTATATTTTTCCCAAATTAAAAAGCCACGGTTTCGATGAAAATCCACTAAGAAATCATATTGTTCATTTTTCAAAGTTGATTATTAGTATAAAAAATAACATAAAAACCTGAATTGCAGAAAAATACATACAAGAAAAAATAATGTTACCATTAAATAATTTTTTTCTTTTTTTATATAAATCTCCTTTAAATATGTAATAAGAATTTTTTCTTATTCCTTTATTCATAAATATTCCATTAATAAAATTTTAAAATTGTAAAATCCAAAAGAAAATCCCAGAACTAGAAAAAATTCATTAAAAAGTGGAAAAAATACCATATAGAGTGTATAGAGCGGGAATCTTTTTGACAACAAGTGACGTCATCACCCCTAGTACATGTTTGCTTCACGAATCTACTGGATGGCGTGTCTAGAGTATTATATGGTCTAAGGTCCCACATATTGATATATAAAATAGTTCATTATTTGGTCGCTATAATGTCGCTACGTGTCAGCGACCATCAGCCAATCAAATGTTAGCTTTATTAAAAACAACAAACATTGAAATGTCGATGGAAGTTTTTATTTACTTGTGGAAAAAGAGTTTTAAAGAAATATAAATAGGCGGAATTCGAGTTTTGAGTGGCATATATGCAAAAAAGTTTTGAAAAGTAGAAGTTATCGTCTCCGAAATAAATGGGGACTGGAAAAGAAACGGATGTTTCGGACTTTGCAGCACACTTTTGCTTAAAAGCTAAAAACGAGAGAGAGATGTGGAGTCAGAAATGCATTTCAAATTTGATTTGCTTTTTGAAAAGCGTTTTACGTAATTTGAATTGAAAGAAAAAACAAATTTTAACATTATTTTAAAAATTCGCCTAAATAAAGCAAAAAAAAAAAAAAAAAAAAAAAAAACAGTAAAACAAGTTCCAGCGATCCAATCAAAAGCTCAATATTTAACTTTCGTACTATTTTATTCCACTGATGTCTAGCTCTTAATTCGGAACCTCAAAATCCTAGGAATAAAAAGAAAACGAAAAACTAAAATGAAGATATAACGCAAAAAATATTAAGTATAATTTCCAGAATAAAATTGAAACTGACAGTTATAAGTTGCTTCAAGAAAAACTAAACCATAAAGCTAAAAGTTTTTGCAACACTCTTCAATTTTGTATTTGAGGTTTAGTTTCAGTTGTTGGGGAACCAAATAAAAATAAAATATCCCTTTCGAATGCAAAAAATAATAACAGCTAACCTTTTTCTTCCTTTCATGCTTTGCAAAATTTTCCTCTAATTTTCTCTTCTTCAGCTCAGGACAGTCATACTTTTTATGGCCAGATTTATGGCAATGATAGCAATTTAAATCAGGCTGGAATTCTCCGCAAACATGAGACTTAAGGCAGCATCTCGAACATGCATCACAATGTTCGTAAGACGGTTTGACACATTTTCTGCACTTTTCGCAGTGCCAATAGGTAGTGCCATTCTGTGAAGAAAAAAAAAAAAAATGAAGAAAAATGAAATTACAAAATTTAATTAACTGTTTTTAAAATAATGAAGACACCAATACCTCAAAGAGGTTTTTTAGGTAACAACGAATAACTTTAGTCAACAATTGAAAATCGAAAATCGAAAAGCTCAAATAAACTTGTTTTACTTCTTTTTACTGATTTTTAGAATTTTTTTTAAATTCCCGCTTTAGAAGTTTTTAGAATAAGAAAAAGTTATGTGAGAAAGTCGAGTAAAGGACTTGAACCCTGACCTCCCTCTAATAACGCAAATAACTCCTTCATTCCCTGATGTCTTCAGTTGACAGTAGTAAAATGTATTTTTATTCTTGTTACTATAAAAATTTAAAAAAAATATATATATCCTGTTACTTACTTTAGAAGTACAAGCATTGCATTGAAAACAATGACTGTTTTCTCGGGACACCCAAAAATTACAATCCTCACAAAATTTGTAGTCAGGAATGTTGGATAAATCGAACTGTTGAAGAGGAACGTTCGTAAAAATCCGAACCGGGGATCCGTGTTTCCTTTTTCGATTTCCAACATCGGTGAATGAGGAATGATTTTCATAGTCTACTTTGAAATCCAACATTTTGAAATCGGGAAGGCTGGATGTGATGTGATGTTCCATGAAGTAGGGGAAAAACCAAAGGACTTTTAATTTCATCGTACCTGTACAAAAAAAAAAAAAAAAAAAATTAATAGTATAAAATATAAAAAAACTATAAAAATGTCCGAATTTAATATTATACTCGTGGCTGGAATAAGAATAACATAAAAGAGCAACTTTGAGGCGATAGCTTCCATTCCTTGCAACTTTTTGTTCATACCTTTCATCCTTCAAGGTGGAAGAAAATTGCTGATGCTGCTTTCTGCTTCTCGAGCTGGCTTTTTCTGCCGTATTAACTCATTTGAGAGAATGCAATCTCAGTTTAGATTCAATGCTACAATCCTGCAGGGAGGGGCTGGGGGCACCGAATCCCTAGGTTACTAGGGATGGACGACAAGACAAGAGCTTGCACAAGACTCTTGCTTTTTTCAATTGTTTGTATTGTTTAATTCGCTTATGTAAACAATACAAGAGCTTGACCGAGTACTGGAGTACTTGTCTTGGATTGTCTTGTTCTCGCTTGCCGTCCGTCACTATAGGGTAAGGTATTTCAAGGAAGATTACCATCTGAGTTTTAGAATTCAAGTTTGAAAAAACGCGAATTTGAGCTTTTAAAAAAGCATCAACTGAGGATTCCGTTTTCCTTTTAAAAATTATTGATATGCATAGTTATTTCTTTACTTATTTTTAATTTTAAAGGTGATAACTGCCCCAAATTGCCCCTATAAGTAGCCATATCTTTCTTACTCGATGGTAATACAGATACGGTATTTCCCTGGATGCCAAGGAAGAAAGCCATGGCTATATAGGGGTAATTCAAATATTATGTAGAAAGTTAGGGGGTACTAGTCAACAATTTTCCTCACAAGCTAAGTATTGCGGAAGCGGGAGGAGGAAATCAAAAATTGTCAAAACTATGCTCACGTAATATTTGAGTGGTCCCATACCGAGAACGTCCTGAATTTGACATTTTCAAGACAAAGTGTTGCAGATTTGTTCAAAAATATGCATGCCAGATCAATATCAACTTACTAAAAAAATAAAATCCAAAAAACGAATCCTCTTTGTCGTTCCAAATTCTAATTTTTGAAAAACTGAATGCCTTAATAATTTGAAATTTACTTTAATAAAGATGTAAAAATTGTGCCAGATTCGCTCATCTAAATTTTTGAAGCTTAGCTGATACATGATCAATATCGAGTTTAATTTTAGTTTAAAAGAATACAGTTATTTACCTATAAAATTTAACCAGATGCCATGTTGGATTTTGAACACTGTTGAGATATAAGGGGTCGTCCATAAATTATGTAAGCGTGTTTTGGGGTAGAAGGGTCAAAAAGACGATCTTACATGCTGACATAATTTACGGGCAACTCCAAACAGCGTAGAATTAACTGTAAACCTTTTCTTCTTGAGAGACAAAATATTTTGAAAACAAAACATTATAAATTATTTCTCAAGAACAGAGGATTTTCTCTAAATAAAAAATGACTGATAATGCTTACCCTAAAGGTTTCGCTCGAAACTATAGAAAATGTTTATAATCTACTTATCTTATATGCTTATAAATCACATAACCTACTACGAAATATAGCGGTCATGTTTGTTTGTTGTAAGTATGATGCTTTCAGTTTGCTCTCAAAAACCTTCCCACTCCCTTACTGATTTGCAGTTGAATGAACTCTATTGTCTGAAAATGGCTACGGAGTCATTCAAGTACCTACTATGTAAGCACATTCGAGGGGAGGGGGAGAAGGGACCAAAATCATGCTTACGTAATACCTGAACGCGGCCCCTTACCAGGAATATGTTAGAAATGAACTTGAGCAAATGACATAATTTATACAGCACATTTTAATGTTAAAACCACATTTCCTCATAAACAAAATAAAAAGTTGAAAACTAAGGTCAAAACCTGAACAGTCCATAAGCTAAACACGATTTCCTTTTATGGGCATACGTGTTTAGCTTATGACCTGCTCAGCATTAGGTGACCTTAACACCAAGACATTATGTTTCTTTTAAACTCAATTACACCCAGGTTCGAACTCGAATTGGAGGTGAACTCCCCACAAAACCCTACAAACCAAACTACTGACGGGATTGGAGCGAACTATTAACTCGGACTGGAGATTCCGATGGTATAAACAAGCTCTTTATGCCAAAAAGTGCTCTACAATAGTGACTACAAATATGTAGGTTTGCACAATACCCGAAGAAAAAAATATACCAATTTTATGTTCTTGATTAAAACTTAATTATATTTTATTATCCTATACAATTAAAAAAAGAATCACGATATAAGAAAAGTGACTAATTATACTTCTAAAAAATCCTGCAATAGGGTAACTCTTTTCTTTTCAGCGATATCCATTTGATTAGTGAGATCCCCTTTGTCAGTCGTTTCCGCATGTTCTATTTTCCAAGCTAGATTTTCTATTTCGATTTCTAATTGCGCTTGCTGGTATTCAAAAAGTTCTTTCCGCGCACCGGCTTCCATGTAATAGGCATACGGATAAGTATATTGTAAAGTGTAACGACATCTGGCTAGCAGAGACGCCGCCGATAATAAATACTGCCAATCAATCCAGGTCCCGTTACAATCATGTACTTTGCTGTCTATGCGAGCTTTTATTTTTTCTTCGGTTTCTTGCTCTAATTTTAAACTTTTAGAATGATTCTCCCATCTCTCGTAATAATGGAGGTATTTTTTGAGGGCTTCCCTGGCTTGAGCGTGAACGGATTCGTGGGCTATATTCGGGTTTTCCTTGTACCTGGAGCATTCGTAATATTCGGACCCGTGAGCTTTCCAATCCCCTAAGCACATCCAACAAAAATCGTGCTTGCAACTGTAACACTGCATGTGATTGCACCCTCCGTTCTTCTCTATGCAGATGTGACACTTGGGACAGTCCTTAGTGTGAGCACTTATGTAATTTGCTGTTTCGCTATCGTCCGCGCATTTCGTTAGCCATTTTTTAATGGTGGCACAATTTGTCGGAGCGTGATAATCCATCCCGCAAAGGAAACAAAAACTAGTGTTACACTGCTTGCATAAAATCCTTTTGGCTTTGGACTCCTTCGCCCTTACTATTATGGGGCAATTAGGCCCGGGGCAAAATCTTAACTCCGGATGGGCTTTAACGTAATCCCGAAATGCAAATTCCTGGTAACGGTTCCTAGTGGAAGGTCTAGTCAACAAATTTAGTACGAAATCCTCTGGGGCTAATACTTCGCAGTCTTTGGCCATGCAACCGATCGAGGTCGATATCCCCTGGCGGATTTGAACTTCGAAGTGTTGGCTCCAACATTCCCTGCAGAACTGATGACCGCAAGATAAGGCCCTGAATTCGTCGGAATTTTGAGTAGCCACACACACCGGGCAAAGTAATCTCCTATGTCGGGAAGTGGAAATTTCTGGAGGTTGAGGTGGTTTGATTTTGGAATTGACCAATAATTTTGAGGAGTTTCCCCTGTACTCCGCTATGATGTCGCTTGTGGCCCATTTATGCGTGTGCAAAAGGACTTTGGCTAGAGAAGGAGTTATTTGAGCACTACTACTTAATTTTTCTACGGATTCGTTGAGTAACTTTTCCACCCCTTCCACGTTTAGGCAATCGAATTCAAAATATTCCGGATCTGCTTTCTTTGGGTTAAAGTCTTCTACGTCTCCGTCGCCTCCGGATGGGTATTCTATAGATGGATCCCAATCTGAGTCCGATGTGTCCATATCCGAACAATACTCCTCACTCTCCATGCTAAATACTTTCAGTATTCTCCTATTTAATTTTATTGACAAACGCTGTGTAATTACTCGACTTCGGAAATTAAAATAAATAATATCACCTCATTGTTTTGATAAAGTTTTTACTAGATTGTCTTTTAATAAATAATTTTACTATTTTTTTTTCTTACTTTTTCATCTGAAATTTTAAAATGAAATGCATAAGTCAAAATGAATTAGAGATTGGCGGGCCCGTAGCCAAGGGGGGGGAAAAGTAATGTTATGCAATTTCCTTCAGGGGGGTCATTGTCCCTCAGAGTAAATTGGCTAAACATGACAGTTATGGGGAATGAAGGCCTATTGCCAAAGGGGGCCATAGGCCTATAAAAGAGAAAAAAAAAAAAAAAAATTCAAGCATTTTCTTATCTAAAATTATAGCCTCATTTCATTTGAGCTCGAGTTCAATCGTAACATTTAATTTCCTAATTATGCATGTAAAAAAGTGACAAGTTGGATTAAGTATAAAGACTGCACCTCCAAGTTGAAAAGTTTTCAAGTTCTAATTGTGACATTATCCATAAAGCATATATGGAAGATCAAAATATGGCTTTGCCTTTAGCCTTTCTAAAAAACGAGTTTCTCCTATGCATGTGAATTGCTGCACTCGTTATAGTAAAACCTTTGCTTCCTTTAGCTATTACTTGATTTCCCATTATCAAAAATGATTGCTACTCATGACCCTGATGAAAATTTTTAATAAAAAAAATTGCAACTAATTTATGAAAAAATATTAATCAAGTTTTTTCTAAAGATTTTTTTAAAAAAATTTTTATTGAGAGAACAACATGATTTCTTTGGAAAGAAAGTATGAAAATAGTTACCAGGTTTAACAAACTCTTTCCATACAAACAGTAATGTCAATCAAGCTTCAAAAAAAGTAACTATCAAATTTCATTGATTAGGGGCCAAAAAAAAAATAAATTTTAACAAATCAAGGCCATCTTAATCATTAACAACAAGATTGATTCTTCTGTACCATGTAAAAAATTAAATTTAAAAAAATTAGCATAAAATTTAAAAAAAAAAAAACCTATTGCACTTATATTTTTTGTGAGAGAACAATATTTAAAAAAGAACATCTTAATTTTTTTTTACTTTCAAACTTAGGTTAGCCTAAGGTCCACTAAAATAATGCAACAATCGATGCCACTAATGCTAGAAGATTGCAATGCTATTTCCCTTTAAGCACTTGCAGCATATCCTACAACTACCATCAGAGTATTAAATTAAAACTTATATTCAAAATAATTCTGTCATGCTGTTCTGTTTGACTTTAGAAGCACTGGATATTGATTTCTTTATACTCAGGCTGTATATAATTTTTAAGTATTAAATCCTGTATGAAACTCATTAAGAACTGAACTATTTTACTGAACCAAGTAAAATAGTTCAGTTTCATCCAATTCTTTCAAGAAAAAACATGTTCAGCTTATATGGAACATGAAGGTTAGAACTTGAAAAATTTTCAACTTCCCTTTTGGCTAAAACAATGTTTTAAATTGCAGCATATTTTGAAATTTTTACCAATGTCATATCACAATTGTAAACAGCATGCATGAGGTACTAACAATGTTTAGCATGTTTTTCTTGCTTATGCTGAAAACAATAGAAAAAAGACAATCTTCTAATTTTTTGACTTATGCATTAAAAAAAAAAAAAAAAAAAAAGATTCACCATTCACTGTCAATTACTAATATTTTTCCCCTTGATTTCATGATTTTAAAAAACTGTTCAAAAAATATTTTTTCGATAAAACCACTATTAAACATTTAACTGCTGATTTATCTGTTTAAAATTTAATTATAAAAAAGGAAGCAAACAAAATAAATGGTTTGCAATAAAAATATTATCCTTTTTGCATCGAACCATGGCCTCATAACAAGCTCTAAAACAAACAATACAAAAAAAAAAAGGCTGGTAAAAAAACATAGAATTTGCTATGCCGTCACTAGCTTTCTCGTTTCCGGGTTTTATAAAAGGAGATTATTTTAATTACGTACGAACATCTAAACATATGATTATTACGGGAAAAGAAGCAATGGGGATCACCTTCAAAAGAGAATCTAAACAAAGTAAGCCTATTTTTATTGATTTATCCGACACAGCCATTGTTGACTCACAATTTTGAATTTTTTATTTCAGAATAGCAGTTAAATTTTTAGCAAAATGTTTTATCGAAAAAATATAACAGAAGACCGAATTTTGATTTCGGTCTAATCGAACAACTTCAAAGCACCAAATTACTAAGAAGAAATTGAATTTTACAAATCCGAATCCTCTTGACACCACTTCCTTCTTTCTGGTGACTTTTTGTACTGTCTAGGGACTTTTCATGGAAAGGGGGTACCAACTTAAATAAGTAAACACGTTTCGCCGTAATGACGTCATTCTAATTTGGAGGTCTAACTTAACTTTTTAGTTTTTTTTTCGCTTTTTCTTCCTCCTGTTACACCATACAAGAAGACTCAGACCAGAACTTTTGCCAGCGCAAAAGGCTAAGGGGGCGAAAAATTTTCAAAGGGGGCTAAAAGTGATCCCATATAGCATAATTAAGATTTATTCATACATTATGCAAGTATTTTACCGCGAATCATATGCCAAAAAAAATCACAGCAGGGGGCTCAAAGCTACTCTCAAAGTGACTGAACTCCCTCTGCCCCCTCCCAGGCTACAGGCCAGGAGGGCAATGACTAAGTACAAGAAATGCCTTGGATGATCCTATGCTTTTTCATAAAAAAATAATAATTCTCGGAAGAAATTTATTTGTCAAAATACAAAAGCATTTTTGTTTCACCCCAAAAACTTTCAAGCTCTTTCCCTAGCGTTCTAGTAGTCAAAATCAAATAATATAGGAATTTAATGAGGAAAAATACTTGCAAAAATTTTATTTTCACAACCTGATCGACCTGATCGGCCAATCGACTTCCAGTATAGGTAACCTACATTACACTAATGCAATACAAAATATCGCGAAAAATCTAACCTCTTTTCCATACGGTTTTCTGTTGTATTTTGACCCCATACATTTGAAATCTGATGTCAGAATGCCACAATTCTAGGAAAGAAATCCAATAAGAACCAGAAAATCAAAGTATTAACACTGACATTGTCTCTTTCTTTACCCTTTAAAACAACCAGAAAGAAAATTGCATCTTTTTGAGGGATATGTAACGTAATCCCCCAACCGAAAAAACTAACACATACTGTAGCAATTACTAGTGATTTCAAAAAGGGTGCGACACCAATTTGGACAAAACCGGAAATAATTTGAGCTTAATGCATAAGCTTATTTTAAGACCTCTAACCAGAATAATTTGAGCTTCATTTGCAATAATTAATTTTTTCTGATTTCAGAAGAGTTATAACTGCCAGAGCCAAAAGCAAGACCTTTGATTTAGTTTTTACACAAAGCCACACTATATGAAGAGTTCATCTGTACTAAAACAAAAAAAATAGGGAGATTAAAAATTAACCAGGAGTGGAATAGGATCCAAGTAGCAGTTTATAAAATGGATATTGATAAAGTATATGATTCACACAAAGTCTCAGGGGGCTTAAGAGTCAGCCAAAGAGTTAAATCATGCTCCCTTTGGATTCGGCAGTTCCACCATATAACACCGATAAAGAAAAAAAAAAAAAGAAACGAGGTGCCTTAAATATCCTCTCAGAAAGGTCAAGCCCTTTTGTTCACTTCTGGCTACAGGCATGAGTTTAAATGATCTCATAAAAAATCCATTTTTCCAAGTATATATCAAATTAGCAATTCCACTAAAAGCAGAGCCCATGTCAAAGCTACAAATGTTTTAATGAATTAAATGCCATTCCTAATCAAAAATTCCAAAAATTAAAAAACTTTCCCAGATCTTTCTATCAACTTTTATAAACCTGATTCTTTTATAAACAACTTTTAAAAACCTGGACTTATTATAAAATTGGAATATGCAACTTCAATAGAGGCAGACTGAAAAATTGATACCCCACCTGAATATTCATTTTCCAAACTAAGTTAAAATTTTGCATTGAATAAAGGAAGTTTGGAAAGGGCTTTTAACTAATACAAAATTAATATATCCTCCTTCAACCTGAAAATAAATTTCCTACTCACCATCATCAGTAATATGATTGGCTTCAATGAACTCCTTATTTAGAATATTTAATGTTTTTGTTAAAGGCTCGACTCTGCCTCCGAAAGGTGGATCCATCAATATGATAATCTTGTCTGACTTTAAAAATTCTTTGAAGTATGACAAACTATCTTTGTCAAAAAAATAATTATTGAACATGTTGTACCAAAAGAATTCTTTTGGGCCATAAAAATTATACTAAAAAAAAAAAAAAAAAAAAAATTCAATCAGAAACATTTATGTTTTGCATTTTAAAAAAATGATACTCACATAATTTCTGTCAATATCAAGCAATATGCTTTCCATTTTCCCTTTGTGTTCATTTAGTAGACACTCATGGATTCTAGGTGTACCAACACATATTACTTTATTCACTCCTATCTTCTTAATCATACATATCATTTCCTTGACAATTTCATTCTTAAAGAAATACTGAGCTTCTGTTTTATTATTATCTTTTGGTATTAAGATTTTTGTTGGATGTTTCAACTGGTAACTTGTCAAATTTTTTATTATTTTACAATTGTTATGGTTACTGTTGTCATTTTTAAATAATACATTACAGCTATAACAATACCCTATATTGCTTGGGTCATTGCTTTTACAGGTGCTTACAATTTTTAAGAATTTTTCATGCCTCTTTTCTTTTTTGATATCTGAAATTAGGTCTTGATGAATTGCTTCCCATTTTTTCCTGTGGGAATGAATATTTTTTTCAGAGTAAGCCAGGTAAAAATTGCAATCTTTACGGTCTCTACAAGCAGAGCAAGCAAAATATTTTTTCGAATTTGGCCCGAGTTTTTGGAATAAAAGTGTTGGACCTAAAAAAAAAAAAAGTAATTGGAGTGATCTGCTATATTTACGATCGATTATAAAAAACTCTTACCGTGAAAGCAATAGGGAGTATTTTCTAGATCATCAACTAATACGATGACAGAAGATGAATAATCTGTCATTTTAATAAAATTTCTAAAACGGAATAGTATTCGCTTTAGACAAAAACTTTAAACTTGCGGAAAATTTTGTGAACACCGGGGTGAAAATGTGCGTTTGTTTGTTTATTTTTTCGAGCCTAAAACATGGCGGCAAAAGCAGACGTAGCATCAGAGTTCGTTTTTCCCTCCAAATTTAAAAACATTTTTTTTGCATGGATACAAATTAAATTATTTTAACCCTTTGAAGCACGGTGGTATACAAGACATACCAGGCCATTATTATTTTTTTTAAGACGTTAAATGAAATATTTTTGAGATTCATTGGTTCTGAAACCACAGAGCAAGGAAGAACTCCCGTGTTAAAAATTCGTCGATTAAAAATTATATAAAATAGTTCATTATTTGGTCGCTGATGTCGCTACGTGTCAGTGACATCAGCCAATCAAATGCTAGCTTCATTAAAAACAACAAACAAACAGTGAAAATGTTTTTATTTACTTACTTATTTATTTTTTTAAAATAAATTTCATTAATTTTTTTCTCATCACATTGCAGGAGTTAGAGACTTCCAGTTTCCCAATTGTAATTCCGAACTGGATTCCTGGTTTCAACTGTTTTAATGCTCTATGGCACAAAAATTCAAAAAGAAACAAATTAACAAATTAAATTTAGTGTCTTTTTGTATGCAATGGAGTCTAGTCAGGTGAGTGAGCAATGTGCTTGATAAGTTGTAGCTTTTTTTTTTCAAGTTTTTCGAACTAACCTAATCTTTTTCATCAGATACTCAAATTTAAGCAGGGGTCAGGTTGTAAATAAACAATTTTTTTTCTGCATCAATAATTAGCATTTAATTCATTAACGCCGTTTAAATTCCAGACTCGGTCTTCTTTTTTATTTATGTAACACCCAGGAACCCATTTTAATAAAGAATGGAAATTTTTCTTTTTCTTTTAATATAGGTAGCTTTTGACTGGACGAAGTACGATTTCTCAGAAGTGATAGTTTGCAATGATTTCACAAATGCAGTAAGAATGGCATATGGCCCAAACATGAAGATCGAAGTAGTTTTGAGTCACATAAAAGGAATGTCTAATAATAGCTGGGATCGGACATCAGTTCCACGATTAGCAGTAAAAAATCGTCTGATCAATATCTTACTGGAAGAAGCAGAGAAGGAAAACCAACAATTTTGTGGCACAAATTTTTTCCTTATCTTTGCAGGTGCATTATTAAGTGCCACACAGGAGCTTTTGAAGTCGGGATATGCAGTGAAACATGTTATTCAAAGCTTCAGGAAAGCATTAGATAAGAGCCTTCAAGTTTTAGACAAATTAAAATTTGAAATAGGAACGGAAAATACAATGATTGAAAATGTGAAAACAGAAAATACAGAGACAGAAAATGGAAATACACAAAATGGAGAAGCAGAAAGTGTAGTGATGGAAACAGTAAATGCAGAAACGCAGAACAGAAAGAAGAAAAAAAAGAAAAAAAAAAAGAAAAAAACCATTAATGCAGAAACAGAAAATACAGTGACAGAAAATGTAAAAACAGAAAGTACAGAGACAGTTAATGGAAATACGCAAAATGAAGAGGCAGAAAGTGTAGCGATGGAAACAGTAAATGCAGGTACAGAAAATAGGATAGCAGGAAGTACAGTGACAGAAAACGGAGTAAATAAGACTGGACAAAATGATCTTTTACATATTACAGACTGGCCTAATTTTGCGTTACCAGAGTATATGAAAGATTTTAAAAAATTAACCCCTTTAACAGCAATATGCAATTATGATTCACCTACAAAAGTAATGGTGTATTCATGTTCAGTGGGATATTCACAATTTCCAACAAACAAAACCCCAAAGAATGAACAAAAAGCTCTAAAAAATTTTGAGAATCAATTGAATCAGCTTTTTTATAGGATCACATTTGTAAAAGAAAGAAAAGGAGGAGTGATAATCACCGCAGGAAAGTTTGACCACTTTGCTAGGAAGTATATAGAAATTCATAAACTAGTAGCTGTTACTGTGGAAAGCATTTTTGATTTGTTCAGGGTGGCAAATGTTTTTGGAGCAAAAGTTCATAATCATATGCTAAGTATACCTATCGAAAAGAACATGGGAACAATAGATTCAGTCTTTATAGATAGTATAAATGGAAACTCAATTGCAGTTTTTAGTTGTAAAGAGAACATTGTAATTACAAAGGATTGTACAGAGGGACGTTCAAATACTGGAAATTGTATTAAAGTAAGTTTTTAACTTCTTTAAAAAAAGAAAAAGAATTCAAATTTTGTTAATCCGATAGTAATTGCCACATTTTTTTCAGGACAACGAATTCGTTCCTGGAGGAGGAGCAAGCGAGATAGAGATAGCCAGGCAGTTAATTTTGCATTCCCGAAATTGCCCTGCTGCGGATCAATTGCCAATACAAAAATTTGCGTTTGCATTAGAAATAATTCCCCGAACTCTAATTGAAAGTGTCAAAGCTGATGCCCCCGAAATAATGGACAGATTGTACGAAGCGCATAATACTGGAGAGGCTAATTTCGGGTTTGTTATGGAGGTAAGTAGTGGAATTTTTCAGAGAAAAGTAATTTACTGTACATATTGTTCATAGTTAAAATAATTTGTAACTTCAATTTTTTTTTCAGGAGGAAAACCGAGTAGGAGATGCAATTAAGCATAAATTATTTGATTTTTTCCGAACAAAGCATTCTGGTCTCAATAGAGCAGTCGATATAGTTTCTAGAATTTATAGTGAATTGGAAGAAAGTTTTGACTCACAATCCATTAATTAATCGATTTTTCACGATAAGCATTTTAATTTAGAAGGCAATTTTGTTTCTGTTTTTTAAGAAGCTTTATTTTTTTTTTCGTATTTCGATTTTAAGTGAATAAATCTTTCATGTTCGGGACGATGTAAAAAGAATAATTTTTCATTCCGGGAAGAATAAAAAAAATATGAAAATCAGATCTAATTGTTTTCAACTGGTTTATTTTTTCGATTGATTTTTCAATGTCGGAAATGCACTGATTCTCCTTTTGGGGACTGAAATAAAAAAATGTTTTCATTTCCGGGAAAATCCGATTGCATTTTCGGGAAGAAAAAAAAATATAAAAATGATATCTTATTTTTTTAACTGGTCTAACTTTTTGAATTATTTCTTCACGGGGGAAATTGAATTACTTTCTTGTTCGGGGAAAAAATAAAAATGTGTCTTGCCCGGAAAAATTTGATTTCATGTTCGGGATGAAAAAAAGAAATTTAAATATCAGTTCGTTGTTTTCAACTGGTCTAATTTTTCAAGTGATTTTCCAGTGCCCGAACTTCGCTGAATCTCTTTTTGGGAACTATGAAATAAAAATAATTTTTCATTCCCGGAAAAATCCAATTTCATTTCCGGGAAGATTACCGTCATTGATAGGGCGATTTCAATAGAGCTGGTGTTATATTAGAACGGAGCCGTCATTGACAGGATAATTATAATAGAGCTGGTATTGTTATGTAAATGAGATCGTATATTTTGTCGGGACTGAAAACTTTTAAATAAATTATTTGCGTTGGTATAAATAATGACGTAAAGTTCACAGAATATCCAAAACCAGAGAAATTAATTCGGTGGAAATCATTTTGATGGGAAAAACCAGTGTATTGGGGCCGTTCACATATTACGTAAGGTTATATGACCCTTATATTTTAAAACTACTGCACTTAAGCCATCCTTTTTAGGAAATTAAAAACAAAATAAATCACACAGTTCTTTTAATCGCAACAATAATCTTTTTTCGAGTTCTTTTAATCGAGTCCACTCTTCGAGTGCCTCTGGTGTATTCTTTTACTGAACATCTCCCCGGTTCCCTCTTTATGATCCATATACCGATAACCCCAACTGGGAGAATTACACCCCCCCTGCCTTAAAAGCAGTTTGGGGTCGTCCATGTATTACGTAACGCAAAAAAGGCCACTTTTTGACCCCCCCTCCCTCCCTTGTAACACACCCGTAACGCAACCTGTAACCCCCCCTTCGATATTACGTAACACGGGTTCTAACCCCCCCCACATTGAAAAATATTTAAATTTCGTTTTTGAAGTCAAAAAAAATTTCCAGCTTTTTGATAAATTTTAATCAGATTTTACCAGTTAAAAATTTTTTTTTATTTTGAAGAATAACTGGTAAAAATTTTTATAAAAGAGTGAAATAAAATTGAAATAATTTTAATATTAAAATTACGTAACGCATGGCCCAGCTCCCCCCCACCCCCCCCCCGTAACAATGCGTAACACCTCCTTCGACCCCCACCCCCCCTCCAGGCGTTACGTAATACATGGACGACCCCTTTTTGGTTTGTTGGAAAAATTAAAAAAATAATCTTTTTATTAATTCAAGACATAAAAAAATAATTTGTTCTGATAGATTTTTAATGTTTATTTTTATGAACTAAATTTATGCAACATAGAAACCATAAAACTAAATTGTTTACAAAAATATTTATGCTTAGCACTTTTTTTAGTACATACAACAGAAATATAACTTGAAATAAAGTCAAATGCAATCCAATTTAAAGTAAAATAACTTCGTTATCATAATCATCATAATCAAAATTATCAGAATCATAAAAATCATAATAATCATCATCCAAATCATCATCTGAATCTGAATCATAATCAAAGAAATAATTTTCATCATCATCCTCATCATCAGAGTCTGTGTTATCCGTTCGCTTTCTTTCTCTTTTAGATAGGCTATTTTTCACGTCATCTAGTGATACATATCCATCTTTTTGGAGTTTAAATAACAAAGTTTTAACTTTGGCCATGCACATACCATACTTAGAACACCTTTTTAACATTTTAGGGATATCCCCGTAAGGCTTGACCCACAAGCTAAAAAATTGCAAAGGCTCGCACAAATTGTTTTTACAAGAATCTAATATTTTGACGCAAGATCTAATGCCATTTAACGAGTTGATAAATTTACTGAGAACGTCTCTTTTTTGATTCTCATCCTCTGAGATCCAATTAACAATATGATCTATTATTTTAAACTTATGTTTTTCAATGTACAATTCTACCAATTTCCCAAAGTCATTAGTTATACTTTGCTTCATTTTTTTAATTTTTTCAGACGGGAAAAAGCAAAATTTTAAAAACTCATCTATCATTTCGAAATATTGAGGAAACTGTAAGTGATCGCAGTAGATTTCTACGAATTTTTCGTTTTCAATTATTTTTTCGAAATCAACCTCTTCCGGTTTATAAAAGCGTTTTAAAAATTCGGTGCACTTTTTTTGTGCAACTTCCAAAGAGAAAATGCAAGCGCTATTCCAAATTTTACAAAGTTCACTGTGCAACCCGTTTAACGTGATTTCGCTTCTTTTCAATTTTATCGCTTTTTCATCTCCGTTGTATTGCCAATCTAATACTTTATCAATAAAATTAGGATTAGCTCTCTCATTTGAATAGCACAACTTGGTCGAATCTATTTGTTTTTTCAATTGAGCTCTTTCATCATCTGTATCAGCTAGCCAATTCAATAATTTATCTGCCAATTCAAATTTTTCATTCGATAACAATTCATCAAATACAGAAAATTGATGACTTTTGAAATTTTTTTTTTCAATATCAGATGTGATTAAACTGTCCACAAATTTTTTTAACAACTGTGTTTTACCCTTTTTTGACAATGGAATTATGATTTTATTCCCTAAAGCAATTAACTCCTTCCCCTTTGGGAAATCAACATCATTTAAAACTAAAATTGAAAGCTCATAATAATCATACTTGTAGAGTTCTAAAAGGAAATAATCTTTTATGATCCCATTTTTAAAAAAATTCTGCTTCAAGTCTTTTGGAATTTCAAGCCAAACTTTCTCAAATAGCTTAAAACAATATTTATATTTTATGTTAAAATGAGGATCAGCATTATCTGTGTCTGTCGATAGGCATGACTGAAAAGCTAGTACTGCTTGTTCTGACAAACGTTTCCTTAAATTTTCTGGTCCCTGTTGGTGATTCGCGTTAGGCATGAAAACTGCTAACATTGCCATTACATCATTATCTACTTCATCTTCAAATACTGCAGCAGGGTCGCTAATCATATTTAAGAATAGAGGTAAAAGAAAATTATGATAAGGCCATGTCGACATACATAAATAAGCAATTCTATCAAGACATCTGTAAAACAATCGATTTTTTTCTACTACTTCCAGTCTTTTACTTGCAATGAGAAGCAAAACATTTTCTAAATATTTTCTCTTTATATAACCAATTCGGAAATGTGATTTATCCAACATATACTCACATGCTGAAAATACTGTTTTACTTTCAAAATTATTCCTTTTTTCTTAATTAAATATTTTACAGCTTTATTTAAACCTGTGCAACAGTAACTATAAAGTAAGCGGTTATTATTCCAACTAATTTTGGGTTTGTTCCAATTACCATGTTCGTCTTCTGCAATACTATCATATGTAGCAAAACTATATATCCCTATGTTGACAACTCTAAATGCGTCAATTTTACCTCTGAGTTTAATTTTTGCAGATTTACAATAATTTTTTAGTGCTTTTGTAATTTCATTCCAATGAGAAACAATGTAATCCTCTTGTGCAAATATGCAAGCTATTGTATACAAAGGATTTTTCAAGTGAGTGACAGCTTTAGCAGTGCTGCGAATGTTTGACTCATGCTGCCAAAACATTTGAAAAATCTTACTCTCGTCCACTGTACCATATACAGTCCAGTAAATTTTCTCTGCATATTTGTACTGTAATCCTAATTGAGTAAATACAAAAACAGTCCAGGAAAATATTTGTTCTCCGATAAAAAAAACCACATCTTTAAGTTCTTCTATAACATTTTCTGGAAGGTCTAATGAATCCACTAGGCTGAACACTTGACTGACAATTTCGGTCCACGTTTTGTCGATCTCACAGTGATGAGTTCCCCAATCTCTTTTAACTGAAAAATAATTCTTCAGTTGTTTCTTTATAGACGGTACTTCCCATGCCGAAACAGCCACAACAATCATAGAAAATCTTTGCAAGGAGACATCGTGCTTCAGTAACTCCATTGTCGGCGTCAACTTTTCTTACCCAGGCTTCTATTTGGAATATTGAATTTCACAAGAATAACGCCTGCAACCAACGCAATAAGGCTATGTTGTTTATTATGTCGCAATTGACTGCAATAATGCAGAATCGCAAGTACTTACAACTATGTGATGAGTTCACCTCATGGGTCAAAAGAAAAAAGGAGGAAACATGTTCAACAGAGCACCGCGTTGTTTGTAAACAAAGCAGAAGACAAACACAAACTTGATGTCGGTGGCAAACACGATCGCGGTAGTGATAATGCCAAGTCAAATAAATATATAATCAAGATTCGAGAACTTGTAAACATTTTTTAAATATTTATTAATGGGCAAGGCAGAATTAGTTAGACTGTCCGACTTTTAATAGTTTAAACTTCTGATTCGCAGTTTAATAGAATGATGAATTTGAACTCTTTGCTCGGATTTATGGTTGAACAATCGGAATTGACCAGATGACTGATACAACGGAGCCGTGGAAAAGTTATAAATAATGAGCGTTTTCGGACCTTGTCTTATAATTTCTTTTTTGTCTTTGCTGTAGCATCTTTTGCTAAAATTATTTCAGTTTTAAGTCCCAGGGCTATTAAAAAACTAACTTTTCACTAATTAAAAGACTTATATTAAACATGTTATACTAAAAAAATCATTTTTTCCATTCATTATTCCAAAAATTACGGGTCATAAAATTCTAACTTTCGAATCTTTTTTAAATTATGACTTCTATAATATTGCTAAAGAAGCAATTACACAACTGATTATTTGAAATCACTTAATTACAATTGTTTTTTAAATCTTTCATAAGGAACTTACAAAATAAAAGAAAAAAGATTATCAACTACTTTTAAATTGTTTTTCACTGAAGGACTTCAAATGTAATAAATATTTCCACTTTTATCATTTTTACTGAAACGAAAAAAAATTTTTTTTAATGGCGACAGCTATTTATTACATTTGTTCTGACTTTTTACAAAATTCTGTATTATATTGGAACCACATTTAAATATTGATTTCTTTCAAAAATTTTTCGACATGACTCAAGTGTAAAAAATAATGACAAACTATTTTGTTTATCTTAAACAAATATGTGTATGTCAAAAAAAAAAAACTGAATATAGGTATGGAATTTTTTTTGTCTTAATAAGAGAAAATAAAGAATTAAATAATAAATAATAAAAAGATTTAGAAGAATATACATATTTCTAAAATAATTAAAAGAAAAAAAAAATGGGAGGTATTACGGTTTTTTTTTAATTTTAAAAAATATAAATTATTTCTAAGCAAAGACTTAATTTGTGCTAAAATTTATACAAATCCACATACTGCCTAATTTTTTTCATACCTCAAAGAAATTTTGTATTACAAAGAATAAATGCAGCGATTCATCCAACTTGGTGAATGTGATGCCCTATGCGCGAATGCATAATTCAAAAAGAAAAAAACAAATAAAATTTTGTAAAAAGAATTAATGAAAGAAAAAAATTTATTTTAAAGACAATCAATTTAACTGAAAAAATGGCACTGGTATTTTATATCAAGGATTAAAAAAATTACAAATCAATAATTATTATAAGCTGAGCCGAGCCCACATTCAGGTCTCCTTAGCCAGGGAAAACAGAGGGGCTGAGCCACACCGAGGAAATATGAGTCCCCTGTAAATTTTTCTTACCCTCTACTGTGGTCAACCAATGCAATCATTTGTGTTTTCCCTACCTACAATGTAAAGAGGAATAATTTAAAAGCCCTCTTAAAAACTTTGTATCTCTTTCCCCCACCGAACCTATACATTAGAATGGCTACAAGTCTTTGAACAGTTGCTTAACAAAAAACTGTAGTTCAAATCGATCAAATGAGCATAATTCGAGATTTCAATTAACTGAAATCCAAACGATTGGTCTATCAATTTTGTACATCAGGATAGAATTCGACCAAACCGAAAAAAATGTTCTTTACAAGAATCGGCTTTTTATTATAAAAAGCTTATTATTACAACGGTTTTCTAACAATAAATTTCAATGAACGTGGTCGAATTCGCTCCAGATATACAGAATTGATATTTAAAATATTCGGTTTATAAAAAATTAGGAACGTCCGGAAATATGATCCGCAAAATCCGACCTTATAGCGATTTATGGTAGGTCGGATTTTCGAACGCACCTGAAAAATGATAATATACAAGCAATCGATTAATTCATTAATAACTAAAATTAAAATCATCGATCAAAAATATTAGTTCAAAGCGACCGATTCAGCTATTAATCGCTGCATGAATTCTTGGAACTGGCTTCGTTTGGAATACCAAGTTCGAGAATATTTTGATTTTATCTTATAACCGCTCGATATATCGCGATTATTTCGATTCAGATTTTCAGGGACCGACTTCCTAGGCGAGCCTAGCACTATCGGCCATTTGACAAAAGCTATTTCAAGTAGGGCATTGGAACCTCTAGATCTCTAGATCAAAATGTTGCTTCTGCGAACAGTTTCCAAAAAATTTTCTGCTTAGGGCAAACTTCTGTATTTAAAAAAAAATCGCCGTTTATCTATTCTTTCAGGGAATTGGCACGCCTTACAAATTATTCTCAGTACGATATTTTTTACTTATTTAAATTAATTAATTTTCCTATTTTTTTTTCCTCCCTCCTTTTTATTTCAAAACATCGATCGTTTGATATTCCACAGAGGAGAAAGGATGCTGGGATTTGACGTGATCCACCATTTCCCTTTTTAATCTGCATGAAAACATGCACATCATACATCGATAATACTTCAGCTGAGAATCCGTGTTATTCCCCCATTGGTTCTCGTAAGTCTCTAGAGCTTTCACAACCTCCACGTTGGAATGCCTCCTCGTGACGTGAGCGACTAAATTACATTTCTGAGCAGTCGAAAAATCGCAAGCCGAACATTTAAACGGTTTCTCCTTCGTGTGGGTACGTATGTGAACTTGTAAATTAACTTTTTGAGTTGCCGCGAAATCGCAAAAAACGCATTTGAAAGGTTTTTCCTTCGTGTGCGTTCTAATGTGAGTTACTAAATTACCTTTTTGAGAAAACGTGGAATTACAATACGGGCATTCGTAAACGTTTTGATTATTATGACTTTTTAAATGTATTTCTAATTCGTACGAATCGTCGGCTTTGAAATCGCATAAACCGCAACCGTAGGGTCGACCGGGGTACAACAATTTCGCTTTGCTTGGCCTGCCCCGTCGTTTCCCCCCTTTATCCCCGTTAGTACGAATTTCGTGTTCGATCGTTTTCGATTTTTGAGAGTAGTCTATCCTTGGTCTCCCTCTGCTTCGCTTATGTGCCGGCACGTGATGCTCCTGGCGCATCTCCTGGCGCATCTCCTGGCGGATCTCCTCGAACGTGACGAACGGGTGATCCGACGTGGACGGGTGCTCCGAACGGCGAATCCCAGGGTCACGATGCATGTTTAATACCACGTCCAATCCCGCGACGGTCGGCACCGTCTCCATTTTGTATTTTGGAATTATTAATTTCTTCGCCAATTTTGGCTTTAATCGGTTCTCCTTAAAGTATTGCAATTCATCTAGAAACTGAAATCAAAAAGTTGCAATTAATTGAGGGGAAAACTAATTTCAAAGAAGAATGGTAATGCTATTAGTTACTACAATCCATTCAAAAACAATTTTTAAAGTAGTCAATCAGCTCACATCAGGACCAAAATCTAGAATTTGAAAGTCTTCAAGTGATCGTTTTAAT
Organism: Liposcelis bostrychophila; assembly: GCA_037577465.1. Lineage (NCBI taxonomy): Eukaryota > Metazoa > Arthropoda > Insecta > Psocodea > Liposcelididae > Liposcelis > Liposcelis bostrychophila. Next base: position 2,005,030 of record CM075213.1, on the reverse strand, counting down.
GGAAAATTGATAAACTTGATCAAATTCGAAGGTTTGGCTCTGATGCACAGCAAAATTTTAATTGAATTGGTAAGAATTTTAATTTGTAGATAATAATACTCCTTTTCGGTCTATGTGTACAATCACAATGATTTGCTGATAATTTTTATGGTCTTCAATTCTTGAGGATATTTCTTTTTGAAAAAAGCATGGATTTGGACATGCTCTTTCTTTATGTACTTTAACAACCGACATACTTTGGCAGTCAAGTAATTTTTAAAAAAATTTTTGAAAACTTTGGCTGTTTCTTGAGAAAGAAAAAAATCTTTAAAAAAACATAGGTCTTTATGCTATGTAAATTTGTAGTATATTTATATTTTGTACATCTTTACAATATATTTGTGCACTCTTTTATGCTTGCTACAATCACCCATAGCATTTTTTTACAAATTGTACATGGGGTGTTTAGGACATTTGCCCTATTCTGGCTGAATTGTCCCATAAGCTAAACATTAAGTTCAACAACTTAAATGATCCTCCCCTTCCCTTACAATTCTTATAAAATGATGTACCTGTTTGGAGATTGTTTACTTCTTTTTTATTTAAACAAACATTTTGGGCCACTAAAAAATGAATTATCACAGCATGAATTACCAAAAATATATTCATGGAAGTTTCTCTATCACATTATGAACTCAAATTAGACTTAGTGTTGATATGATTTGACTAAAGGCTTCCCTCAGCTATTTTCTTTTTCATAATCACTTTAAAACTGAAATCCATTCTTGGGATTTCTAAATATTTAAGTCAAAATCATAGTTGAATCTTGTAAAGTAAAATAAAAGATTAAACTGGATTATTTCCAAGCTCAGATGCTGACAACCTATTAAGTTTTCTTTGTTACGCTCAATTGATGAAGCATCATAAAAGTCAGCATCTGTCTCTCTTAAATTATACTCACACAAATAAAAAAAAAAAAAAAAAAATACATACTAAGGGTTTAGGTGCTCAATAAAAACCACTAACCTAATTAATAACTATATACAAATAAAAAAAAACATAAAAATATACATACATGAACAGCATGAGTTATGACTTTCTTCATACCAGATTCAAGGTTGTATTTCTTTTAGTTTAATTATGTGGTGCATTTCAGCCTGACCAACCTCCCTAAAAAACAATCATTTTTTATAATTGTTAGTAACATATATACAGCTGTTATTTAATTATTTAAAAAAAAAAACACACATGTAAATCAAGAATTAAAAAAATCATTTTTGAAACTGAGGTAAGGAAAAAAAATGTTAGCAAGCAGTGGTTTTTTACTCACATTGATTTCGACATAATTCCTTATCCCATGCAGTTGTTAAAACAATATTGATCAGCAACAACTACTTGTTAAGTTTTTGAATCATGCAAATGAAACAAAATAAAAATAAATCAATTAAACAGTGATTAAATAAAGATATTGGAAATAAACAAATATAAAATAAATTAAATAAAAAACATTAAAAGCGACATTTATACAATTATTAGGTGTTCTGTACTCAATAACTGGATTAATATAAGTTAGTTTTTGAAAATATTAGAAATATGAAATATGAAATATGGAATGAAAATTCACCTTAAAGACACCTCCTCTCCATTTTTCTTAATTCATAACCAGGAATATGGATCCTGATCTCATTTAAAAGCGAAATTAATCCGCAATTAAGTATAAAAATGCGAATATTACAATCCCTTATTAAAAAAAATTGTTGGGAACCCTTCCCTGACAGAAAAAAATCTGAAAAAATGAAAAATAAGATCAATTTCAACCAATAAACTAGGCCATACCGTTTCCTAGCTGGCAATTTTTTTCGACGAGCATACGTACGGTTGCTCAAGCGAAGAAAAATATTTTTGTGTTTTATATTTTTTCCTGTGAAACGAACAATCCTCGGAACCGATGAGAATAACGTTGGTTTTTCAAAAACTAAAAAAATTTAAATGGAAAAATAATTTGAAGACTGTGTTTGATAACAAAAAACTTAAATTGTTACGTTCACAGCTGCCAACTGTGGGAAACTGAAATTCTCTACGTGAGAATCGACTACTTCCGGTTTGAAATGACGTCATTTAGAAGACGAGTCGAAATTACTACCAACGTTTGCAATAAGCGGCGCGGCATTGGAAATGCTTAATGTCGTGACTTAAGAAACTGAAACGGAGTAATTCGAGCGAAAAAGATGCGATGAACAGTTGTCAAAAAAGAAAAAGTTTATTAATCCAACCAACAATAACTGGCCAATAAAACAGCACCACTACAAAAGAACCATACCATTATTTAAAAAAATAGCCTCCTAATTTTGATGGGATAACTTACAGGCAAGGAAAAATGTGGTTTTCCTCAAAATGCACAGGAAATACCTACAGGCGAAGGACAAGCGGTCTCTCAAACTCTTATTTTAAGTTGTGGAAATACTTTTTGATATAATTTATTTGGATAAATATGCATCTTACGCCTCCATTCGAAGAGAGGAAATTGGCCTTTCAGTATGCAAAATATTTATAAGAAAGACTTAGTTTTATAGGGCGGTGGAGGGAAGGAGGTTGAAAATGTCCGAAAAATGACGTAATATTTGGACATAAAATATTACGAACAGTTTATTTTGGGTTTAAAAGGAGTGAGCACAGGAATGATTTTCTATCTTGAACAAAAAAAGAATCAAAAATTTATGCTCGATTTTTATTTTGCTATAAAAAGAAATTACGCGTAGCGTTCAAATATTAAAAACCACTTTTTTTTAAAGCTGTTAATGATCATTAATTTTATAGGATCACAAACTTGTATTATAAACTCAAATCCTGAAAAAGCATTTTACAAAAAATCTGTACAAAAAAATGAAAAAAAAGGATACTTTACCAAAAGAGTTTATAATACAAGCCATTTACTGTTATTTTTTTTAAAATAACTAGTTAGGATTCTTATAAAACATCCGGTATTTGAAATTGTATCAGTTCTTAGGCCTCTGAATTATTAAAAATTTAAACTAAATTACATAACTTTTTAACACATAAAAAAAAATCTCTTGCATAATTGATACCAAAGCCCGTTTTCCACTTCAACCTCTACAGTCGTTAAAAATAAAAAAATAATTTTTTTTTTAAATCTTTTTTTGAGATCAAAAACTTAAAATAAGGACGAAACGAAAATGGAGGGATAAATTGTGATATTTTTTTTTTAAGATGTGGTGAAGTCATTTTTAATCAAATCATAAAACTAATGAAAAGCTAAATCCTAAGTAAAATAAGATATGATTTCGGAAAAAAGAAAAATAGTTCTCTTTTAAAATTAATTTTTTTATATATATATATAACTTCCGTAAAGCGTTTTATCGATTTAAATATTTACAATCTTGTTCGAAAAATAAAATTTTTTTTTTCAATGCATTATGTTGAGGTAGGGATTTCTTCCATTGTGAAAGGAGTTACTTGGTATAGAAAACAGCGATTGCAGACCCGAACCGGTTTTATATGACCGTAACGCGGTAAAGGGACGGAATTGGAGCTACACCTAGCGCAAAACACCTAGAAAAAATGAATAAGTAAAAGTGAATTAGCTGGATCTAGCACAAAGAAAAAAAAAGGGACTTTTAAATGGAGTTATCCGACAAGTGGCGCTGCACGTCCTGTAGGGGTCGTTCAAGCACTACGTGAGCATGGATTTCGATAATTTTCATTCCCTTCCCCCTAGTTAGGAAAAATAAGGTACTAAAGCCGTACCCTACTTTTTTATTTAAAATTTTAAATTCTCCATACGGCTTAGGACATGCATCGCCCTTGGCAGGATAATTTTGCGTCGGGAATTCTCGTAAAAATTTTTACCTTTCCGCAATTTCTACAATGATGTCTCCGCCTGACTAAAGTGAATACGGCTTCGCAAGTCATGCACCTCGGAGCCATTACGTCGGGGACCCAAGGAGGAGGATTTTCCATTTCTTTCCTATTTTCCTCCGCCCTGACGGCCCCTCCATCTTGTGATGTAGGTTCCTCGGTTCTTTCCACATCTGACGGTGTTGTGTTCTCCCATGCTTCTTCAGCGTTTTCTATCCTAGACGAATCTCCTAAAAAAATTTTGAAATTAAATTAACAAATTAAAAAATAAGTCTCCTAAAAATCAGAGTAAAAAGAGGTCATTCAAACGTTAAGGAAGGACCTGTACGTTGATTACGTCATCGATTAAGGGAAGGGAGAGTGGATCGTCAAATGATTAGTCTAACCCTAATCTCTTTTTTTAAGTAACAGTTATTTTTCCGTGACATTGAAAAGTGGGGGAGGGCCAAAAATCTGTGAAGTTATGAAGTAATTTACGAACAGCCTCCATGAAGAAAAAATTACACTCGGAAAAGATCGGATACCTGAATTGTTCGAAGAACTGCCTTCCTTTTCTTCGTTTTCATCTTCGGATTCAGTTTCCGTTGCATTCATCGAAAAAACAGCCTTTAATATGTTCCTTAAGTCTCCGGCAAAATTGGTTTGTAATTGATCGGCGACTCCTGCGATGCAGACGAACAAGCGATGAATTAAATCTTCGCTGGATCTAGAAAGAAAAAAAAAACAAGATTTTCAACAGACGCTTACGTATAAATTGAAAAAAAAAAATACGAAAGTCGGGTCTACTTTTTTCGCCCAGTTTTAACATTTTGTTGCCTTCGAATTATAACAAAAGGCCATTTTAGGATGCATTTTAACAATTACGTCATGACCTTAGAGGGGGAAGGAATCTACATTCTACAAATACGAAATGCTGACAACATGTTCTCCATGTTGACATATTAATGCACTGGACCCTAAAATTTTCAAATTACCTAAATCTCGCTCTTGTATCATCTCTGTAGGCCGCTTCCGCAGCTTGTAAGGCTAAAGCAATCTCTTCATCATCTTGCATTTCCGAATTAAAAGACGAAGTATCTGAAGTAAGGCTGCAGGTTTCAGAAGTAAAACAACTAGAACAACTCGACGAAAAGCTACTTCCCACTGGAGGTCCGTTTGTAGCTCTAAAAAAAAAAAAAAATAAAATTCGTTGAGAAAAATAATAAATAAAAAAATAAAAAAAAAATCCAAACTGTTTTTACCTTTTAGAATGACTAGGAATTTGAAGCGAAATATTTTCTCTAGAATTTTGTGCGCTGCTTCGAGTTTTATGGAGTTTCCTTCTTTTTACAGGTTCTCTTCTCCTCACGTTCAAATCGTTCATGTGCCTAGAATTTGATATATTTCCATTCCGGGAATGACTGGAGTCTTCGAAACTTTGCAATGGAATTAGTGTGCTAGTTCGAATTCTATAATTTTCAGACTGTCCGTTCATTTGTCTTTCATCTGATACGCTAATTACAAAATTTCTAGGTAAGTCTAATGAAACTGAGTCCGTGTTATCTGAACGACCTGAAAGAAAAAAAAAATAATAATAATAATACAAAAATTGTAAAAAATGGAATATGGAATTTTCATCATGAAAAATTTTTGTAGTCAATTAATTGGAGAGAATGGGATTTGGATGAGAAACCGCGAGAAACTGCATAAGATAAATATGTATATTTTAAAGGGAGAATCCACATACACCCCTACTCCCATTTTATTGGTCAAAAGACCCGTATCTTGGCATGAAAGCTCTCAGCAAGGGCTGTGAATTTTTGCAAAATCAAAGACCACAACTGAGAAAAATGTCTCAGATTGCGTAAGCTTCAAATTTTTAAAGCTCAGCTTTGAATAGAAATTTACTGGCTTTTTTTTGCCTAAAAAATGCTTTTATCGCCACTAGTTCCGCAACTCACTTTTCTCCAAATTATAAAAACAAAAACTTGGGCAAGTTTTTTTAGACGATAAAAAACTTTTGCTCTCGGCCCAGAAATCTGGAGTCTTATTTTTTTGAACACACCCTATAGTAGTGCAGCACTAGTACTATGGAAAATCGTTAACTTCCCCTATTTTTCCTAATTACACAGCCCTGGCGTAGTTATTTCCTGAATGGAAAGTTACAAATGCTAATAAAAATTCCGCAATAATAACAGGACTTTGCTTTTGATCCCCCAAAAAAGATGATTTCATTCCCATTCCCTTGAAAAAAAATTCAAAAAGCCTTACCGTGATTGTTTATAAGTGTTTCCCAATTATCCCAATAATTTTGCCTTAAATCGCTCTGACTAGAGTTATTAGTGGTTTCCTGATTTTGAAAATAAAAATTAACGTCGTTTGACTTGGTGTCCCCTTGGCCTGTTGCTATCCCGACCCATGCTTCGTTCTTCTCATCGACTACGACAGTCCCTTCCTCCGCCATCTTCCGGCATTGGTCCAACAAATTAGAATCTTTTAAAGCGTGATTAATAAAAGGCGAACTATCCGAAGATTGATCCGGATTGTGATTCGATTTGCAGTCTGAACACTTTCGGATTTTCCCGCACATATCACATACGAACTCGGGGTTAGGACTCGAGTGATTTTTTTTCGAAGTAGAAGGGGAATTGACTTTGTCGTCCGGGCTCCGATCCGACAGTGTGTTCTCAATTTCGCTGTGGCCCAAACCGGAGTCCGGGCTTATCAGGCTGTCCGGCTCGTTCAAATAATCTTTTTCCGGTTCGAAATTTTTATTTTCTAAAATACCCGTTTCGTAATTTTTATTTTCTAAAATATCTCCGTTGCTTTCGTAGCACCGGCAAACCGTTTCGAAATTCTCGTACCCGTCCCCGTTTTCGTTTAAAAAATCCTCCGAATCGTTATTTATAAAATAATTATTATTACCGTTACTTTTTAAAATGGAGTCCGAATTTTCGTTATCGTTATCAGTTTTCAACAAGGAGGAAAGGGTTTCCGTAACTAAATTTAAAGACTCGTCGTGGTCCCCGTCGGGGAGTGAGTGGCCCACGATGATTGGGGCCTCGCTCGGGGTCGTCGTGATGCAATTTAAACTGACTTGGTTGACTATCAAATATCCGGAAGGGCTTGTTTCGTTCGGTATCGAAATGCTTTCCGTTCTTGATATCTTAAAGGCGGTTTCGTTGGTCGAGTCGGACGGATCGTTGTTGTTGTCAGGAGAACAATTTGGTTGTTGTTGTTGACGAGATGGAAGACTTATAGTTCCGTCATCCGACCCGTTCCCTCCGGAGCTTATCGACTCGTAATCAACTTCGTCGTCCAAATATTCGCAACCGTTTTCGTTATCCGATTTACCCCCGTCATCCCTTTTCTCCCCGTCTTCCACCTCCACGCATTTCGCATAAGAATTCGTGTCCGAAAAATCTAAATTGGGATCTTCGCAGGAGCATAGCAATTTTTCTAGGGTGAAGAGTTCTTTGTTGTTTAGAGTCCAGAGCAAAGCACGGATTTTAAGAAGAAGAGCCTGAAAAAAAAATCGTTTTAATTAAAATCGCAGGACAGGAAGCGTTGATGGCGCATAAAACGACCTTCGCACAATTTATTATAATTTTTAAAGTGAAATATCACGTTTTGACCTTCTTCACGTTCGGCGACGTTTTTAAAATCATAAAAAGAAATCGAACGGATCGAAATCTCGTTACAGTTTATAGTCAAAAAATTGATTCTCCTTCAAAGATGACATAAGAGCGTTTTAAAATGAATAATGCCGGATTTTAGCTCCCCAATTAAAAACTACTCAAATTGATCAGCTGATCATGATTGATACCTATCATTAACCTGCTTCTGCTTATTAGCCTTTTTCGACAAGTTTGGAATTTGTAATAATTTTCGGAGGGCTAGGTACAACATAAAATAATTTTTTTTGGTTCTGAAAAAAATTTGGGGTTTTTTACCTCGTACTTTCCAATCAAAGAGTAAAAATCTGGCATTATTGATTGTTTTAGATCTAGTAAATCCCGAAAAAAAAAATTCTACGCCTTTGATTTTTAACTTTACGAGCTATTAACAATTTCCGGTTAGTCATCACAGCTCATTGCCTCTTAAATTATTTTTCTTGTGCAAGCATATTTCAACTTTGTAAATTCAGTTCTTTCCCGTTTAATATGATTGCCTCTCTTTCAATACGGAAAAGGCTTCCTTAAAAATTTTCTCAAAATCAATATTTCCTTTTCTTAAAAAATCAATAGATAAACAAAGAAAAGATAAGCTTTCTTCCTCTATCCCAACAAAGTCGGAAGCAAAAAATTGGTATTGCTTAATCTGAATTTTCCATCTTAACTTTTTTCTTTTCTTTTTTAAGCAAAATAAGATTTTTAAAAAAAAAATGAATTCATTTTTAAGAGATGCGCAAAAGTACATTATCAAAAACATATCAAGGTCGACAAGGCCATCTATAAATCCGATAATACTAACTCTAAAAGGCCTAAACATTTCCGACATGTCGGCAGGCACGCCGTCTAAACAAATAGGTCCATCTGGAAATATTAGAAGTCCACTAACGATAGCTAGGCGAGGAATCGCAAACATTAAAGCCGGATCGTAATCGTCTACCATGTTTTGAGTTAAAAGATTCAGTCTCAAAGCTCTGGAAAAAAATAAAATAAAATAAAATAAATTAATAATAAACTCATTTTATTAAAAATTTTAAAAAATTACCTTTGCAATGTTTCCGAAAAAAGAACAATAACCAATTGCTGTAAGTAATATTCCCTGGGGCTCTTGACTGGAACCATTGCGCTAACATAACGAAGTTCGAAATCGGCGAATAATCTATCGAATATTTTGAGCGCTTCTAAAAGTTTATCGTTGAATAAATGACTATTTGTTTGAATGTTGGCGTTCGTTCGGAAGCATTGCTCTCGGAGTAAATTCCTAACGTTTTCGAGGGACTTGGTAAGAGCTTTAGCTAACGGCCTCATTGCCGAACTTTCCCCTTCACGATTCATTATGGACGAACCAGCAGCCAAGCACTAGAAAAAAAATTTATTAGTTAAGTTTAATTCAATAAAATTATCCAAAAAAAAAAAAAAAAAAAAAAAAAGTAAATCTTTTTGTGAAGGTGGAGGTTTTCTTAACTGGAGTGGCCGACGATTTCACTCATTTGAAAAGCTTTCCGATCTTAGTTTAAAACTTCAAAAAATTATATGAGGGAGTTCATATTTGCAATTTTAACGGAAAATTTTCAAAAAACTTTCAATTTTTATCCTGCTTACAGGATTTTCCGAAGTAATTCAATCTCTTCCCAAATCAAAAAATGAGGAAAAATTTTATTACTGAAGAAGGGAGCACCGATTATGCCGGTATGAGTTTTCAAAATTCAATACCGGAATTCAGAAAGTAACGGTAGCTCTAAAGAAACAAAAAAAAAAAAAAAAAAAAGAAAAAAAAATCTAGGAAAATAAAATTAAAGAGAGGACAACATGGGGCTTCTTTCCAGTGACGGTTATTAAAGGGAAATTCCTCAAAGAATAATATTTTTTGCTTCCATTGGATTAGTAAAAGGAACAAAAACATACTTCGGCTCCAAACCACAACTGCCCAGCCAGATTTTCCTGCATGACGTCGTCTGGAAATTTGACTCTAAAATCCCTGGATGCCCTTTCATTCGGGATCAGCTGATTCATTATTTTCCCGCATATGTTGAGGACTTTGTCCTGACATTGACGGAGATGGTTTACTAGGATGGTGCATCGTTCGGGATCCTGAAAATAAAAAAAATTAAAAATTAAAAAACGAATTCCGCTACCCATCATAAAACAATTTTTTAAACAAGTAGATGAACTTTTTTTTTTTTTCCTCCCGTTTGTTTTCAGGAAATAATTAAAACTTTTCCAGGCTAATGACTGGAAAGGAAAGAAACTCATACTCCTTTCCAGTTTCTTTTATATTTTTTCTAATATTAAATATCTTTGTGCCGAGTAAAGGGAAAAAAATAAGGTAATAAAACGAACACCTGGAGCTTCCGCCATTCATCCGAAAAAAAAAGCTAAGAAACAATTGAAAAGTTAAGGAAAAAAAAAGAGAAACAAAAGACCTTTGCCTTAATTTCGTATCTGACGTCATATTTCGGTTTCGAGAATGACGAAGACTAATTTTCAATCCGTGTAATTATGTAGTATGTTATTACTCATTGCACTTGAGTCATTTTTTTAAAATCAAAATTACCTTTCTGCCGTCAAAGCTGTCGAGTTCGGCAGTGACTAAATTTAGGGCTTCATCCGCATAGAAAAATTGCGCCAGGAGCGAAGTATCATCTTTCTGTAAAATTAAAAAGAAAAAAAAATTAATGCATATACAAGAGAAAACGGATCGAAAGTGAGGCTCTCACAAAACGGTTCTTTGTCTTCCGCCCCCGTAAAAAAAATTGAAATTTGTACTATGAACTGGGTCTGCCCATAGGGACCAGTTTTTTCGATGGAATTTAAACGAGGCCTTTTTACTTTTTCCTCCTTTTTTTACTTTATTATTTCCTTATTATTTGTTCACTTTCCGCAGAGATCTAATATGAGGAAAGTTGCATTGAGTCTTAATCATGCTGCAGAATTTCGAAGGGAGGGTACGAAATACAAAATTGCAAAAGGCTATAAATGGCAACTTATTATTAAGTAGTGATTTTTTCCAGCTTGGTTCAAAAATATTTTGGGAAATTCCGGTTTATTTTATCTTTTTTTCAAAGTAACTGGAATCGGAATATTTGTTCCAACACCGAGATTCAAATAAATTATTTGTTAGCGGCGCCGGCATAGGCACCAACCAGAGGTATTAACCGCCTTCGGATTAAGTCCCAGACCCTTGACAAAATTGTTGCCGGAGTAAGCAGTGGGGATCTCGCAATTGGAATCGGCATCCAAATCGATCCAAACTATTTGTGGGCAACCGCATCAGCATCCGAAAAAAATTTAGAATTTTTTTTAAATATTTGCTGCTTTGCTTAAAATCAATCAATACCAAAATTAAGTGACGGATAAAGCAAATATTTAAATTTCAGTGACAAAGGGGTTTATGCAAAAAACCTGATTTTTGACCGTATCTCAGAGTTGATTCTTTTCAAAAGTGGGCAGAACTTGTATGTAATTGAACCCGTAGAGTTCAATAATGATCATCAAAATCCCAATGCGGAAAAATACCAAAAAAAAAATGTAATAACATTGCAGGTTTTTTGTGATATTATCATAGGGAGTAATAATATCACGAGATTGTGACAATATTATATGACGCTTAAAGAATCTTTTTCTATAAGCTTAAACCCCATTTACAAAAAAAAAATTACAAGCAGTTTGAGGGCCTCAAACTAATTAACCAATAAAAAATGAATTCGGTAAGACTTAAGAATAATGTACAGAAACTGATTTTTCGTTAGGCATCAGCTGCGAAATTCAAAAAAAAAAAAAAAAATATATATAGCCGGCATCGGTGTCGCCATCGGCATTTGTTTTAGGAGCCCTGGCTAAAAATTAAACGCTTTTATAGGTAAATCATACTAAATGCACGCTAAATGTTTCATTATCAATACTTATTGACGTGTGACTTTTGCTTTATTAAACCTATAAAAAAATAAAATAAAATAAACGTAGGTGCTGCGTGTATGAAAACGTTTTCGATGTTCGAGTGAGCGATTTTATTGAGAAACCGATTGCATTTTAAAAGTCGATGACGTAACCCTTGATGATGATTAACGAAACAAACGGATCCCCGTCTATTGACGACGTATATTACCCACATAACACACACACGATCCATACAGAAAATATATATTGAAAGGTTAACTCGATCATGGGTTTAATGACAAAAGAGTGGCGATCCTTATCAGGAACCATTATCAGATAAGAAAACTTTTTGGCTTTTGTCTCCGCGTTTATAATTACACAGCATCAATGATGGGACAAAGTCGTTAATTACAACGTTACATAATGGCGATTCATTACATTCTATTTTGTATTATAATTATATACATGGTTTGAATTAATATTTGCGGGCATTCTTGGTACGTTTCCATCAAGTTTGGACAGGGGAGCGCCATTGTCATTTCCGTTTTCCACTAGAAAACTTTTCAAGTGTTGCGAAATCCGTGGTTTCTGATTAAGAAGATAAAAGAGAGAGAAGGAGAAGAAAAAAAAAGAGGAAGGAAAACGTACTTTAACCTGATAAAAATGGAAATGTTTGCATTTTCAAAGATAACACAAAAATTATAAAACTTGCCTTATAAAATTTTTCATTGTCCGCGAATGATGTAACAGGCCAATCATGCTCTTTCTTTGTGCTACAAATTATTTCGGTCGGGGAAGTGATACAAAGAACGATAAAATCCAAGAATGAGACAAGATTCAGAGGCCGAGGACCTCAAGGAAGAGCAAACGAGTCAAGAGGGTCTTCGCCTCCGAATTTTTAACCAGTCTTCAGTATGAAATTTGGAATCAAACTTCCAAATGTAGTCGGACGACATTTTTAAAAAATGTAAAGGGCTCTTCGGGGCTACTATCCTTTCAAAATCAAATGTTAAAACTGAAATCCTTGACCTCGAACACGAAAAAGTCGATTGCAATGCAACAGCTCGAATTATAAGGTATACCTACTGAAGGGGCACAATGGCTAAGATTTGTTACTAAAACACTAAAACCACGACTTGGCCCCCGTTGACTAGGGAACCATCGAAATCGGATTTAGTCATCAGAGAAAAAAAAAATATGTGGAAAAGGACAAAGTCCAAAATGGGGCAATCGACAAAAAAGGGTTTCTGCGGCAGATAGAGGCTTTTATAAACAGGCGCCAGAAATCTACTGCTAATTCCTAATTAAATTAGTTTCCTCATCGAATTATTACTTAAAACGACAAGTAATAGTAATAAAAAAAAAAAAAAATTCAATATGGGCCTCGTTGCAATAGAGGTCAAGCCCCGGAGTCATAATAACGTAAATAAACACTATACTTCAAAACTGAATTATTCTTTAAATTCAGTTACAGTAAAGGGGACAAACTAAAAAAATAGGAATGCTAGACAAACGAGGGCCCTTAATAAAAAAAAAAGGGCGCGAAATCCACAAATTAAAAATACGGGGAAAAGTGAATTATTTGTTTTAAAGGTTTGGTTGGTCCTTTGAGTTAGGAAGTATAAAAAGGAGTCATGGGGTCCAAGGGCAGCGCCCCCTTAAAGTTTTCCAAGGGGGCTCCAATTGGCTGCTTATAACATAACAGGATAGGGAAATGCATGGGTCAGAAATTTTTCGAAGGGGCCATGACAGTAAACTTCCCCCCCCCCCAGCTACAGACCCGCTGCGACACTAGACAATGGCCCCAATGTGCAAGGTGGGAAGGCCAGAATGTACGAAAAGGTAAAAAATGCAAAAATGTTTTCATAAAATAAGCGAAATGTATAAAAAATAAATATACATAAAAAAAATGAAACAGTAAGACACACACCAGTGAACTTAAAACAAAAACAGGGAGACATGTTGAAATATAATAAGACTTGAAGTAGAAAATGCAAGAATTTTCGAAACAGCAGGAAGGAGCTATACTCTGCAGATTACAAGGAACATAACAAATAAAAAAACTTTTTCATTTTTTTTCCTGGAGAGAGAAGATGTGCCAAAAGGACGAGACAAATTGTAAAAAGAAGTACTTGTGTTTAGGGTTAAAAGTCAATTTATGCGATTTGGAGACAGTTCAATCTCCGAGTTATACTCCAAGGTTTTTTAAAGTCAAAGAATTGTGTTTATATAAAGTTCATTTACATTTCAAATGTTCAAAAGCCTATTGTCGAAAAAAAAAAAAAAAAAATGTATCTGCTTGACTCTTTGTAATTCAATTCCTAAAAAAAAGTAAAATCTTAAACTAATAGGATGTATGTATAAAAAAAACCAGAATGTGTGAGATTTTCCTACTTGTCAATAAAAACTTCTTTTACCTCAAAAAGATCATAATTCTCAGTCTTGACAATAAAGAAAATAAGAAATATGTGTAAGGTGACCTCTAGTCTGACTTTAAGTAACATGTTAATGAGAATATTGCAGTAGCATTACAAACAATTTTCCTATAAATCAATTGAAAATCATGTAGTTTTGTTTAATGGAATCATCACAAACTCAAAACAAAGTGTTAATGTTTTCAAAATATTATTGTATTTCCCTCTTTCGGTTATTAACCTCAAGTAATAATAATAAAAAAAAATTACATCTTTGAATTAAAAATAAATTATGCATATGTACCTCTTTGAATTAAAATCCGTTAATCAATCAACATAATAGAGATGTTTGATTACGATTATAACCTTTTTAATTTTTTAGAGAAATTTAATTTAATTGTAATTGAAATGCAGCTAATGTATACATCTAAATTAAATATTCTTATCAATCTGCTTTTTAACAATGTAGTGAAAGTTATGTTTTTAACGCTTAAAGTATTCTTGATTTATTTGGCAAAAATAATTTTTCTTTTTTGTTGCAATTTTTTAAATTATCAAAACCTTCTATCTTAGATAATTTTTTTTTTCTTAAATGATAATGATAAGCTTTTACAACTGAAGAATGGGTACTTCAGTTATCTCGAAATCTTTCAGTTTTTTTCTTTCTTTTCTTCTTGTTTTATTTTTCTTCCCTAATATTTTCAGACAGCATCAAGAATAACATCCACATAAATGCACAAAGACAAATAAGAACTGAATCTATTTGAATAATTAGGGCAATTCATAATCAAGGACATAAATTGTTTAAGCTTTAAAAAAGAACTTGTCTTTTTCTTTCTCCTCACCTCATACCAAGAACACGGGCTTAACGGTGAAAATAAAACCGTTGATAGGGTTCTTTTATAGCTAATGAGAACGAAATTAAATGAAAAAACGGTCAACTTCAAAATTTTTGTTTACGAAATTTAGGCCAATTTTCTACAAAGTGATTCTCGTCTTTTTTATAAAATTTATATTTACCTTCGGCTTGTAAAACCATTTTCTGAACGATTCCATCCTTTAATTATAATCCTAAAATTATGTTTTTAATGCGACATTATAAAAAACAACGACAACTGCCTCGTATTTCTAAACAAAAACACATTTTTCACATCCATGAATCATAAAATGTAGAAAACTTCCTGATACGTAAAAATTTCCGGCACTGCCAACTAATGAAATGTTGTCGCCCTGACGAATTTCACTAGAAATAGACTTGTTGCCTCGATGTAATACTGCCTTTAGACAGTTGCTTTACCTGAAATTAACAAGAGCAACAAACAGTTGACAGTTCGCGGTTTTTGCAATGGCTGAAAGCGTTGTAATTTCAGGAGTAACGTAATTAAATGGTGTCAATCAGTTGATCGTTCGTTTTGATGGTAAAATAAATGTTCCCGGATAGGTTTACATCGCAAGACTACAACAGACTATATGGAATCGTCAGATTAATGATGGAAGTAGTCAATGAAAATTCTAGGTTGGAAATTGAGTTGACAGGTAAGGTACATCTAATGCCCATGTATCCTGCTTTTTTCAAAGTGGTTAAGTCCGCTCTGTCCTTTGCTACATTATGTATATTGTTATTTGTCAATCTTCGGGATGTAATGAATCCTTCGACAAACTTTGTCATTTACAAGGGAAAATTTTATGAAATGTGTGTTATTAGCCGGATGACCAAAATTGCGGGCGCCATATTGATGGCAGAACATTTGTTATAATAGTAATAAGTGACCTTAACGGGTTTAAGCAACTAAACACTTTGATAATGATACAGATAATTATGTTAGTTGTGTCAATGAACTTGATTGGATCAAATTTGGTAAGAGGCAATAGTATATGAGCTAGCAATTCGAATTGTTAATTAGCATTAAACATGTAGAAAATTATATTTGGTTATGTTTGAGTGTGACAGGTTAATAACCGAAGCATGTAGTTGATACTTAAGATAAAGATTAGTAAAATCATCCAAGCTCTCTAGCTTTCATAACTTCTGCTCTGTTGTGATGATAACAATTTTAATTCAAATCGTTATGGTTTTCATAAAAGGGTGCATGTCTTTTGTTTACCTTATACGACATGTTTCCATTTTGGAATGAACAATACAAATGATTGTGTTTTCTGAAAGCTTTTGTCTGAAAGGCTCTTTCTCTGAAAGACTTAACATTATTTCAGTTTTTTGAGTTGCAGTTATGCTTTGTTAACTTGCTTTGTTTAAGAGAAATTCTATTCTTTTCTAATACCATAATAATTACATAACATGAACATGTTTTGTTATAAGCAAGTGCATGTTATTGTATTCATTGTTTTTAGTCAATGAGTACAAATATAAGCATGAATGACTGTTTTGAAAAAATGACTGGCTAAGCCTATTTATACCTATTTAATTTTATACCTGTTTAATTTTTTTTAAATTATTTTTTGAACACAAAGAACTTTTAGTCAGTACTAGGTTTCCGAGTTGTTGAGAAAAGGGGGATTTTGAATGGAAATGAATTGTCATTGTCATTGTATATATTATACCACTGCGGGGAAGATGCAGTTTTGTTGGCATTATATATAATGCTCAGTCAGAAAAATTTTAACATTTTAAATAATTTGGTTGATTTTCCTACTGATGGACCAGGAAATTGTTAGAGAAAGTCTGGTTTTGGATTGCACAGAGTCATAAAGAATGCCTCTGGTTTTCGTCGTTTTGAAATCTTGATTTTTCACTTAATGAGAATCTAATAATTGAGCTTTTCACTGTCAGGACCATTTATCACCTGCTCCTGCTTAATCCTTATTCCTGCATAAAATCATAATCATTTTTTTGAAGGTTTTGGTTGTTTAATAATTTAGTCTCTAAAGGAATAAAATCATTTCCAAGGGATCATTCCTATTGCTTTTGATATAAGAGTTTTCAGTTGCTTCCATACCCTTTTAGTATTATTACAATTGCTGTCAATTACTTATCGATAATAATCTTATTTGGCTTCCTTGGTTAACCTGACGACAAGGCTATGGATATATCTTGGTAGTTTTTTGTTGAAAAAAAAAAGGGTGATGGGGCAGTGTTACAGCAAAATATTGCACTGCTTGCCTGCCACATATCTTGGCGCATGGGTAATTTTAGTTATCCCATTTTGCTTGCTTTTAAGTAAGAAATTTTAAAGGAATACTTATAACTTCAAACAAATTAAAACTGAATAACTTGGATTGTCAATCCGTCATGAATATTTTTTTTAATCGAAAGGAACGTTAATAAAAAGAAGAATTAAGTCTTTAAAAATCTAAAATGACTTCTGTTTTGCATATATTATTGGGGAAATAAAAGAAGGAAATTCGGGAAAACTTACAGCCCATCATGTACGGAGGATTTTCAGACTTTGATTTTAGTTTTTATTTTTTTTTTTTCATTAAAAGTAAATTATCATGAGCACCTATTAAACCAGGATTTATTTTACAAAATCCAATGCTGAGTAACGAAATTGAAAACTGGTTTTTATGTTTTTGAATCAAATCAGAGCGTTTGAAGTTGATTCTCACCAGCGGTGAGGTGATTTTGACTGCTTTTTAAATCAGGCTTATAGCCGGGAAGGGGGAAGGGTGGCTCAGCCCCTTTTTGGAGAAGCTTACTCCCCCCCCCCCCCCCCCCCTTTGAATTGTTTTCCCGTTAGCAAACCTATTGGCTTTATTAAAATAATTTGCCTATAATGGATTTTTCAAAACAATTTTTTTTAATATGTTTGTCCGTTATTCCATATTAATATTTCAGTTCGTTGTTCATATATTGTTTCATTATGTGTATTATTTTAGTCACTAAAATTAAATTCCCTACTTTAATTTACTTAAATTAATTTTTAAAAAAATCGAGCTTCCTTTAAACCATTCCGCCCCCCTTTAGCTGCCGTTCTGGCTACATGCTTGTTTTAAATAAGTATATCTTATGGTTACCCGGCAGCATATTTTTGTAAAAACGTACTCTATTTTTCGTTCTGAACTGCTTTGTACATCACGAGTCTGGGGTCTTTTTTTGAAATAAGTTTTTTAAATAAGTAAATCATTTGTGGGGTTTAAAGAAAAGGTGCCAAACTATGAACAAAAACCAACGAAGACGACTCACACTTTCGCTCGATTTTTCTCACTTTCACAAATGGTTTCCTGCCGTCCAAAAAATCGGAAGAAAATGAATAAATTAATATAAAAAAAAATTTTAAGTGTCCTTCGAAGAACCGATTTGTGGGGGGAGGAAAAGGGAGAGGGGGAAGATATACAAATTTTCAAATTTGAAAAATGCCGAAATATCGCTGCTGTATTAATATTCGGAGAAAGTGATCATGACAATCACTTTCTCTTCTGACGATCACTTCAAAAAATGTTCGCTTGAATATTGAACGTATGCTTTTCAGCAAAATAAAGAATCTTTTTTTTTTTTCAACAATTTATATTTTTATATTACGGTAAAATTCACAGTTACAAAATTTATTTCAGTTACATATAATCTTAACTTTGAACAAAAATAAAAACGGATTAAAAACATGGTACTCCGTTATTGATTTTTTAAAAAAATGTTTAAAACAACATTGGAACAAATTTTCTATACAGTAAAAATTGCTTGATAAACGTTAATTTTGTTGCGTTGGCAAGGAATCTAAAATGGAATTCGTTTCGTACTGTCTTTTCCTCTGCAACCCATCCAAAATGTCGTCCTCAGATTTTCCAATGACTTCGCACGGTAAATAAGCCTGAACAAGAAAGATTCTATTTAAGAAATTTTTTGAAAGTTTTTTTTTTAGGAAAAAAAAAAAAAAAATAAAAATAAAAATAACTGTCTACCTGATCGCGATGGCGGCCCTGAAGGATTTCCCTAAGGCGTTGCATTTGACATATTCCAAGAATTTCTTGTCCTTCGCTTGAATCTTGAAAAACGAACGGAATTATGGAGGATCTCTTTTTCCCGTTCGTCCAACCGTGTGAATATGTAAAGGTTTGGGCTATGATAATTCCGGCTAGGGAAATTACGATCAAACCTATGCTCAAAAAATGTTGTTGACTACGTTGATTATTCATCCTGAAATTTAAAAATAATTTTTCTTAAAAAAAAAAAAAAAATAATGATAATAATAAAAATAAAAATAAAAAAAAAAGAAATGAACACAAAGAACTATTTATGAAAGTATGCCAATAAGAAGTATAAAGTTTTTCATTTTCAATCGGAAAGAAAGGAATCAATTGGTTTGATTAAACTGATGCGAAAAGTAATAATCCCACGTATCTTTTTCCAAGGGTTGTTATTACATTCCAGTTACTTTTTTTTTGTAATAAAATCAAAGATTGAATGAGTTTAGGGTAACGTCATTTGCATATCGTTCATTTTTTTTCCCTTTTCACTTCTATGAAATAGTTTGAGGAAAAAAATATAAAAAAATAAGCTGGTTCTTCAACCCTTTGGCGACGGAAAGTTACCTTGGTCCCTCACTATAATGCAGCAGTCGAGAATGCGTTTTAAAAAAATTCGGAAATTGGAATGTTATTAGGTAAAAATAGAAAGTCGTGAACGGAATTATAATTTCCTCCAAAAAACCGTTTTTAAAGGGAAAATTTAGTGGTTTATAAAATAATTTTTGAATAAGGGCAAGTTTTTATCTAGGCATTTCAATTGATTGATACTAGACGATTTTTTTCGAGTGCAGTAATTTTATAATTTTAATGACTCAATACCGAAATTTTCGATTCTGAAAACTCTCATTTTCGGTCCTAAATTGCCTTTCTTTCCCAACATAAATCGAAAAACTTTGGTAATTTGTACAACCTTTTTAGCCGAAATCTTCTTAGTTGTTACAAAAAATATGGAAAATGGAAGTAAAGTTGAAATTAAGTGGAAAAAAAAATTTCGTTTACTGGTCAAGTACAATCTTGTGAAAATTTTGTTATCAGTTAGAAGAAATTTAAAATTTTTTGATCGAAAAAATGACCCATGATTGCTGTCTTACTTTTATGATCGCCAAACTACTTTAAAATTTTTTGGATAACGTTCCTGTTTTCCAAGTCTCCCGAAAATATAAGCCCTCCTTTTAACAAACTAAAAATACACTTTTTTGAACTTGTTTTCACTCTTAGTTTAAAGATGCTGGATTTCTTCGAAGAACCTGCCGCTGACTTCAGTCCGTATTAATAATATTAATAGCTTCCGTTCTTATATGGGCCGAAATCGCACCAAAATTCGCGGCTGATTCTTCAGAAAAACAGCAGCTTAAAATACTATTTTTTTCTTCAAACAAAATCCGCACTTACTTTCTAAAATCCGTTTTACACCAACAGCTTCAAAATCCGCTGAAAAAGTGAGACTGAATAATCTTACTTACCGGAAATATATAGTCCAAATTTTTAAATGGGTGAAAACCTGCGCGTTTACATCTCAAGTAGCTCCACGCCGCCGATTTTAGATTAAAAGATGTGCTTTTTACCCCCGTAAAAATTCCTCTCATTGTGATTGCTTTTTCAGCGATGTAGGAGTTTAAAAAAAAAAAAAAAAAAAAAAAGCAATCACAGAGAGCAAAACAAAAGTAAAAAATGGGGCCTTTTAGAAATTAAGTAGTAAAAAAAATATTTTTCTATAATTTTTTAAAAAATATCATAGCCTTGGTGTAGTCAGACATCGAAGTGGTACAAAAATCGAGGATTGCTACGAACCCGCTTCCGAATTTTTATGACCCCGGCAAAGGTCCAAAATGCGGAAAAGTGCATTGTGAATAATATTAAACTTTTAGGAGCACAAAAAAAAATTAATTGATGCCTATCAAAAAAATTATGTATATAATAATCGTAAAATTTTTTTTTATCTTTTAATAGTAATAATTTGATTCTTTAATTAAAAATAAATACGATACCGCTGTGATGATAAAGCCAGAAGAATCTTAGCTGATCATCTATATAGAAGTTAATTGTTTAACGAACTTGCAATCGGTTTTGAAAAGGATTCTAAATTAGGTGAAGGGGTCAGGCATTTAATAATTTTTTTTTAATCTTATATTGTTTTTATTCGATTCTAAGGCTCCATCTTTAGATATGCGGAATTATTGAGGTGCCGGTACTTCTGTTTCCTTGCACTCGCCAGCTAAACATTTTTCCCTATAGCAAATGGCTGTTCATATTTGCTTAGTTTTTCACATTTTACGTTGAGCTTTTTACTTGAAGTTTTAGACCTTTCATTTCGGCCAGTAAGTAGGAGTGTAACAAGTTTGAACTTTGGGAAGGGATGAAAGAGTGAGAGGAGGGGGGGGGGGGGCAGCTTCCCCGCATTTATATCCATTATACAAAAACATATTTCAGTGCCCTCCCTGTTGTTATACATTTTCTGTGTACATATGGAAGCTCATATCACTTTTATGGCTCCGCACTTATAAAAAATTAAAAGCCAAGATTATGTTAGTTCCCATATTGCGTCCGCCATATTGAATTTTCAAAATCTGACTTCAGAATCAAAATTAGCAACCCCGATAACCCCAATAAACAAACTTTGGCGAAATAATTCGATTTGGTAAAAATATGTCCGCCATATTGGATCAGCCATCTTTAATTTTTGAAATCTGACTTCGGAATCGAAATCAGCGACCCAAATAACCCCCCTAAAACAATTTTGGGCAAAATAGTTCGATTCTGTAAAAATATGTCCGCCATATTGGATCCGCCATCTTGAATTTTTGAAATCTGACTTCAGAATCGAAATCAGCGACCCCCAAAACCCCCGTACCCCAAATTTCGTGACGATCTAGCTATTTTTAAAAAATCATCCCCCTTGGATATTGCCCCTCACTTTTCCAGTGAGGACCGATCGGAAAAAATTTTATGACCGTGGGATATTGTTTTGGGTCATAAGCTTTATCATTTTCACCCATGGTATAATTTTTCGGCTTTCTCTGCGAAGCGGAGCGAAAATTCTCCGAAAGGTCCATTTTTTGTCGCATATTAAATAATTTTTTTTTCCAAAGGGGGGTCCTGGGGGGGCGGTTGGGGGGTGGTGTAAAAAAGTGTTCGGTTAGGTACGTCAAGTGACACCATTACTTTCGGCTTCAGTCAAAAGCGTCAGAAACGCCGAGCAATCAAAAGAAATGTAACTATTAATTTGGAACGGAGGGAGTATATAATTTTTTTAAATCAAAGAGCAGGAAAATTTGTAAATATTATTTGCTTTAATTTTAATATTATTTACTTAAGTTTAACTTTTTATTCCATTTTATGCTTGCTTATTTATGCATAATTTATGCAGAATGATGTTGGAGGAAGAAAAAAAAATTCCAGAAAATTTAATTTTTCATTCATAATTCACGAAAAAAACCAGTTGATGTCGATCAAAAAAATTGAATACTACTTCCTATATATATAGTAATCGTAAAATTTTTTATTTCTTTTGATAATTAATGATTTGATTCTTTAATGAAAAATAAATATGATACCGCTGGGATGACAAATTCTGAAGAATCTTAGCTATGATCATTTATATTTATGCTAATTGACACACTTTGTTCATTAATTAATAATCTGTATTGATTTTGTTCCAGGTCAGCAGGGATAACAGGTTAGAAACATTGTTTGATGCTGTTGGATGACAATGAGGAAATTTGGTAAGTAATCCCAGTTTTTTCTTTTTTGTATCACACTGCTTAGGGCTCTTGAAACGCTTGAAATCAAGGTCACTCTGTTGCTTGACTTAATTCAAAGTGTTCCCTTTGCGGTTGCATAATTTGCAGTTAGTTTTTGCTTCCAAAGGAAATCGACTAAAAATGAGAAGATGTAAAATTAATTTACAAATTTTTCTTCATTTTTTTTTTATTATTGGCTTTTTTTTTAAAGAAACTTAACTGAAAAGAATCTTAACTTCAATTTAACTTTGAAAAAAATTTCTTCCTTGACCTAATAATTCGTTGTTTTTGGCCAATTTTCTTATCCCAAGAAAAAGTGTGTTATAAACTTGAGTTATTAAAAACTTAAACTTCGTTATAAAATTTTATAACACATTATTTTCAGTTTTTTTCTAAGTTTTTTTATTTTCTTCTAACGCTTCCCGAATTTTTCTATTTCTGTTTTTCTTTATTTTGAGCCTTTGTTAAATTGAAAATACAAGAAATAATCCGAAGATTCGGAAAAAGCTGGAAAATATAAGTCAAAATAATTGGCAACTTAAGAAGCATATTGCCGCTTTTAAAAATCAGTTAAAAAGTGGTGTAGTGGATAAATTGGGCTAGTAAGTCGACCACAAGGCTCGGGTTCCATTCCAAAAAATTGTAAATTTTTTTTTTTTCCTAACGAAAAATGCTTAAAAAAGAGCCTATAAAGTCCCCATATGCTAAACGTAGTGCAATTCAACTATAAAATTAATATATTGCTCAGTTAAAAATCATAATTATAAAAATTTATAAATAGTTATAATGCATAAAATTTTATAATCGACCAAAACGTTATTAGAATAATAAAATTTTATAACGCACTTTTTCTTGGGATGTAATCCTGATGAATTTTTTCACGTCTTTGGATGCCTCAGAAACTCCCAAAATATGAAAAGTATAAAGAGGAACGACGATCAAACGATCGAATCTTAAGTATAAGTTTTTAAAATTTTCGTCCATAAGCTAAACATTGTTGCTAAACCAGCATTTAATGGTTTTTAATCTGACACCAATAATTTTTTTTCCTTAACGTTATAACTTACTTTTATTTTGTTTATTCTTAAATCCAAAAGCAACCATGTACAACAATTATTTAAGAAGATTTCATTTACTCCTATATTTATTTTTACAACAAATAGTCAGGGCCAGCGCTCCAATCGGAGAAACTGTTAACCCAATCCAAAATGTTTCTTCAATTTTTTTTTGTTTGTTTCTCCCTTCTCAGCTGGAATTTTTAATGCCGTTTAATTAAATGGGATCCGAAAAAAAAGTAATTTGAAATTATGGGTGATTCTAAAAAAAACGTACCATCAGAAAGTCCGTGGCGGAATGTTTGTTTACAAAACAAACATCGAACAAATGCATTTATCCGCCATTTTAGTGGCGGAGAAATTCGTGGCGGAGAAATGCTGGGACAAAGTTCAATAGCGTAATATCCAATGATAACGCAAATTTAAAAATTTGAAAACATTTGTATGAAATCCTCCTTTAACTGTGTTTTGGTATTTGGTTTTTAAATTTTTTAAAATTTCATTAAATATCAAAAAACCCCGTGGCGGTAAAAAAAAAATGAAGTTGTGACCGTGACGGAGCCGTGATTTAGACAGATACTCGGTACAATTTTTCAGGATAAAACGACATAAAATGGTTTTTTTTAATTTTTGCGAAGGGATACCGTTTTGTAAGAAGTCAAACTTTGATTTAATAAAAAAAATAATCGATAACATTTTCATTTTTGTAACATAATGTGGATAATTTATCTGTGACTCGAAAGGTACTTTTTTTTTAGAACCACCCTTATCCATAAGAAATGGCGGTAATCATCCGAAAAATGCAATTTCTTTAAACTCACATTATTATGCTATGTCTACACTTAATGGTTCTTATCGTCGATAGTAACTACTTTGCCGAAAGCTAAACATTTTCATTCATAGCGGAGTAAATTTAACAGGTAATCTACTTGTATTTACTTTTAATTAGCAAACGATTAAGTAAAAATCAAAATTAATGTAATTACAAACATTATGAGGCTATAAATTTAATAAGAATTCGCATCCCCTCGACCTGAGATTGCAAAAAATAACCATGGATATAAATGGCGTCCATTGACATTCGGGAAAAACTGTCATTCCATATTTTGTTCTTTTTTACTTTAAACTACTTTTACTTGTCTTTACTTTTAATTAGCAAACGATTAAGTAAAAAACAAAACTAATGTAATTATAAAGCTTATGAGGCTATAAATTTAATATGAATTCGCATCCCCTTGATCTGAGATTGCAAAAGATAATCATGGATATAAATGGTTGTGCTTGATTTGATTTTTTTTTTTACTACGCTATATAAACAAAGATATCTTTGATTTGAGTTAGAATTGGTAATTGGTTGATATTTTGCTGCATAGGCCCCCAAAAGTGT